>JBAMHX010000027.1:4856840-4878365 GCA_037177515.1 Pseudomugil tenellus | reverse complement strand
GGGTAAGGCCCTCGCAGGTTCCTAATAAGGTTCCTAATAAATCTTGTTATATAGAAATTGTATATATATATATATATATATATATATATATATATATATATATATATCCAACTGTATTTTTTTCAACATGACTGAGTTTATAGCAAAAATGACATCACTAAAAAAATAAATCTACTGAAAGACTAATCTGCTTTCGTCTCAAGCAGACTTGATTACTGAAATGCACTTTTTACTGCCCTATTACGAGAATTCAACTTATTCAGAACTCTGCAGCACGGCTATTCTTTTAGAATTTATTTGAAGTCATTTTACTTCCATACAAAGCTGTAAACGGGTTGGGATCAAGCTACACGACCAACGTTCTTGATCATTTTGACCTCCAAAAACTATGGGATCATTTGCTGCCAGTTTATTAAAGCTTTCTTATCACAAGTGGAATAGAAACATTGCAGAACAATCACAATCCTGCAGAGATGAAGCTTATGTTCCTTACATCATAACAACGCTCAGCATCTCCTTGCATGATTACAGCAATACTTCCATGAATGATTCATCCTTTAGAATGTTTTACACAGGTTTTCCTTCTTACTTAGACAGAAAAATATTTTTTAATAAAAATATATAACTTCTTCATCTCTGTTACATCACATGAATGTTATTTTGCCATCAATTAATATTATATGAAATATTTTAGAGATGTAAACAAACATAACTGTGTCACATAGTGAGAACAAACTGACCTCAGTTCATTTTGATTGTTTCTATCCACCACAATACATGTCTTCTGTCCACATTTATTTTTTTCTGACAATGCAAGACAGTCTGTGCGACTCTGCTGTAGCTGCATGCATGTGAAACTTTTCTGCTCTCACTGAAGTATTCTGAGCCCAGCAGGTTTAATCCACCTTCGGTGCGAAAACAAAATGACTCACCTGACATCCAGTTACAGTAATGAACTGAGAAGCTTTGACAGCCCATCATCTGACATATTACTACAAATACTTTAAAAAAATCCAACCCTTGCTAAGTCAGCAATACTCAGGGTCTCCACTGGACAGGAAATAGATTAGGGCAGATGTGGAGAACAGAAATATGAACAGGTCGCGTCACAAGGTGACAGGGAGGGAATCCTCTTTAATGCACATAAAAGATCACATCCCCTGAAACTGAATGAAGGGAAATCAGTACTGTGGTGGTGGTGAGTAAATAGGCGGAGAGTTGGAATCATAAAGGAAAAGTGTGAGTTTTTTTTTGCAGTAATACGCATGTAATAAAGCAATCTGGATATATATATACAAATGCATTGTCATATTAATACAAAATGCCACCCTGTTTGCATCTAAATACAGCTGTGTGATTTCATATGATGTTGTTCTACCATTAAATCTTCTCCAGTCGCTTCACAACCCACCAAATGTGAAAATAAACAGCCTCATTCATAGATAAGCTCCAAATAGAATACATTCATGTGTGCTCCCTTAGACATAGTGGAGAGCCCTGTCCTGCCTGGGAGCAGTAACTCTGTGCTTCTCTGTGTGATCAGATACTGTAGAGGAGTCACAGAGGAGGCCCAGAGGCCGAAGAGCTCTTTATCCACAGTAAATCATCACTGAGGCGCTGCACCTGGCACCACAGCTGAGGAAGACAAAACCAGCTCACAGTCGATGCTGCCACCTCTGAGGTGAGCGCTTAACATGCAGCCAGGAAAAGAATAAACCAGAAGGAAGACGTGGTGTTCATGTAACGCTGTTTATGCCTCAGCAAGAAATGCTAAATATATATTTGCTTTAATGATTCATAAAGGCATTTAAAGAGTCTATTAAGAGGTTATTTGAAGCAGTGAAGGTTATGAATCCTTTGTGACAAGACAACTTAAGATGATTGATATTCAAATAAAAAAAGGGCAAAAAATGAGACAAACTAAGAATTCTTGGTTGAACGCTTGCTCCAATGGATTCCAGTGCATTATTTGTGATACAACATGATGAGCTCCAGGTAATGAGATTTCTTTTTTCTCTACATAAAAATGCATATATAAACATTCTGGAAACAAACTCTTCACATGCAGACATCAAAACAAATGGTGAATTAAAGGCACGGCACTCACTGCCTTGTTCTGAGAGCATGGCCTTGAGCTACTGATTTTTAAACTGTGCCACCGTTAATTTATGCGAAGATCTGAACTAATTCTTTGGCAACTGTGAAGCGGGAATATTAACGCAATGTATTTCCTTGTCGATGATAATGCCGCGCTCTTAATTTGAGATGTGCGGTGTAGTCGAACATGAAATGGAAATTTGCCCCAAACTATGTATTTGTCACTGAACGTCGGATGTGGAATGAGGTTACATGCATCCTTTGCTACCCACACTCTTAAAAACAAGAGGTGTATTTCTCCCTTGCTTTGGAGTGCATTCACGCAGAAGGCTCCAACTTATAGCCCCGGTTAAGAATATATTATGCACATTACCATCAGGGCGTTTTTATAATGTATTTGCATAGATTATGTCTATGTAAAGAAGAGCTTGTCTAAAAAATAAACTAGTCTGTCATAAATGAAAATGAAGGCAGGTTTTCCTCAAGCATTTATGGCTCCTCTGAGGTCTGAGCTCATTTCTGCAAACACTAAAGTTGGCAGTTTTTCAACAATCATCATAGGTTTTGTTCAATCTCAATCCAAAGCATAAAGTCAGTGAAATGGACTGAGGGTGCACAAAAGCTGACAGGAAGTGAAGACAATGTATAAAATCCGGCTGAATATAGATGCAGAATAATCAGAAACTGGATAAATTCTGCCTAAAATCAATATTTAGTTACCTACAAAGCAATGCTAGAATAATAATGTTGGCTAGTTTAGCGTGTAAGCTAGCATTACTGCATTTGTTGTGTAAGCTTTAACTATATTTATGATAAAATCAAACCTGTTAGGTATCCTATTGTTGTATTATTGATTATTCAATTATGTGTGTGGCAGAATACACATGTACGTCTGTGTGTTTACTTACATATGAGTCCAAAGACATTTACTTACATGCATACAAATTGATTTATAGTTTGTCATTCCATTCAAACATGATCCTTTTTATGTTTTCTTATCTCAGTTATCATAATAGCAAGAAGGAAAGCTACAATACTGAGAACCTTGAGTAATAAATTATACTTAATACATGAGACAGAGCCGATCAAAGGGACTGACTCAGGGTCTGACATCTCAGATATAGAGGACCTAGACTATTGATAGCACATTGCGTTTTACATATATATCACCAATGCAAACAAAGATCACAACGAAAATCCAGAAATTGTGTGCAATGATCCCACTCAAAAGCAGGTATTTCACATAGTGAGAAGACAGACAGGATGAACATATGCATGAAGAGTCTAATGAGGTGTGTTTCCATTACCCCTAGATTTGCGCAAAACCCAAATATCGCAATAAAAAATCAGCTAATGGAAACACCATTTCAAAAAATTGTTTAAAAAGAAACTAAGACTTTTTGATAAGGTATTTTTTTGCGAAATTATAATGGAAACACGTTTTCCGCGTTCCCAGATGTCACACAGTAGGTCATGTGACCGGTTAAGATGACATGGCATGGAGTAAACAACCAGAAAATACAGACTTAACTAGTTTTATTAGAAAGAGAAATTAGGGACGAATGGCTTAGAAAAGCTGTAGCAAATTTTCCGCATCATGTCGAAAACCCCAAAATAATGCTTTGTGATAATGTTACATGTCGCAATTCTAGTAAATTTGCATCCAGCTGAGGAAATTTTACGAGATTTGTGTCTTATCTGCAAAATCCTGCTCAATAGAAACACCTGCAAATGGAAAATTTGGCTTTAATTTTGCAAAACCGGGTAATGGAAACAACTATGGTCTCTGTTTGTCCTGGATAGTTGAACACATAGATGGATTGTCTTTTTTTTTATATCAGATCGATTGATTTTTATTTTTGTAATAAAATGTTGATAGAAAGTGATTAATAAACTTGTCAAAAATAGAATCACTTTATTGACAAAAAAAGAACCAAATTTAAAGAAATGTCTCAAGTTCAATGCCTCTTCAACTTGTGTGCCTGTATGTAGCTACTCGTTATCAAGCATTTTATCAAGAAGGAAATAAGGGTTTTTTTTTTTACAATAATATTGGTCATACAAGTTACATATTGATCTGGCTTAGTCAAATGTAGTAGGAACATCTGTTCTTCTGTTCATACCTTTGCAGTCTCATAATAAAAGGGAAAGAAAATGTGTATTAAAGAACCATTTACTTCTCACTTATTTCCTCCTGTAAAGCGTTCATGTTATAGTATACAGTGTAATACTGCCCTTTATCCTCTCCTAGACTCTTTTACTGAGCTTCTAAACATCTCCAAGCTTCGATTTGTCACTTTTCTGACTTTTACATAATAACATATAAAGTATTCTTCTTATTCTTACAGCCATAAAACTGATCTAAACATAACTTTCATGTAATGCAAAACATTGGCTTGTTATAATTTTAATAGTTAGAGATTTAAGGATTTTGGAATGTGTACAGTGATAAATAGCTGTTCTGCAGTTTCAATAGACATTGGTTTGCTTAGTTTTGATAAACACCCATAATAGGAAATTGTCTAAAATATAGCATTTCACCCCCTCTGACAGACATTTGCTGCAGGTCCTATCATTCCTTAGAGTTTGCATGATGATTTCTTTAGCTTACAAACAGATAAAAGCATATATTTGTAGAAATTCTGATTGCAGACAGCAACCATTGCAAAAAAAGAAATGAAAAAGACAGAAATGTAAATGAGACAAAAGCGAAGTAAATGGTCTGTGACTTTTTCATGAGCAGCAGAACCACCCACTCTTCAGTGGAGTAAGCAAACACTCCACATATTTATAGACTTCAAAATATTTCACCTAGATAAAACCTGTGACCGAAGAAAACAAAACTCCTTAAGAGTTTACAAGAGGATGTGAGTCTTTTACATTATGGCCAACACATATCCCTAATGGATACAAACTGTCATCACGCTAATCCCCCAGCCACATTGTGGCAGTGCCACCCAGAGAGATGCAGGCCAAAAGGTAGCGTCACATTTCCTGCTTGTACAGGATGAAGGCTGGTGTCCTGGTGGGTATGAGGTCGGTTTACATCATGCTAAATGAGGAGGAAGTGATGCGTTTATGCTGTGTAAACCTCTGCTGAGCGTACAGGATGCGGCAGCTGCCTCAAGTTTACCTGCTGGATGTAAACTCTGAACACCACACAGGCCCAGTATGAGCTGTTTGACATTGCAGACATAGATATTCTCTCATATAACCACACATACAGGCCATATTACATCCTAACCTCTTGTTTTTGTATCATGATGAAATAGAACTGCTCAGTTGCATGAATTCTCATTGCTGACACGTTTATAAACCATTGCCTAATTACACCACAGTTGGTTCTCTGTGTGTTTGTCCTATTTATACAAATCAAACTCTATAAAACCGACTCGTCACTGCTTCACCTCTCTTTCACCTTTTCACATATACAAGCTCTGTGCAGGTCTAAAATAAATTGCTCAGAGTGAAATGCGCCTGCTGAAAAAGGATTTAACAAACTGGTTGAGAACACAGATTATACATGGTTAAATGATTAAATCGCTGAGGTACGGAGCAGAAGGAATAGAGAGAAAGGAAAAAGAAGAGGAAAACAGGTCAACGTGCACCCACAGAGTGCTCTGGGGAAGGCAGGAGATAAGAGTTTATCACTGGCACATAAGTAGATACAGCTAATCCTCCTTCTGTGAGTGTTCTACATTAAATAAATCTGTGACTGACAAACTGGAAAGATACTATTGTTTTAAAGGTGGAGGGGTATAGAAGGGAGGAGGGGGGAGTGTTGTCAACAGATAAGCATGTAGATAATCAATTGTTGGCGAGTTGAGCAGCTTCCTCTGGAAACAGAGAAGTAAAGCGAGCCTGGTGCGGCAGGTATGATGACGAGGGATTTGCTGAGCTTACGCCGTAAACATTTAGTCCTTAATAATTTATCCTACAGGCTTGCCAAAAGCAAGATTGATTAGTCTATTATAAGGTGGGATCAACAATGACCCGAGTGTAGCTTTATATCACACACTGTTTGAATGGTGAATATTAAAACAACTGTGTGCACATTGTTTTATCCTATCTGCCATGAAACTATTGGAAAACATCATAATGTATAATAAAAATGTCCATCTACATAACTTAAAAACAAAATTCTGAAGGTTTATACAACCTAACCCAGATGGAGGTAAATGCAAAGTCCTCCCACAGAAACTGGACCCGAGCAGCACTTCTGTAGCTAACCTTAACCAAAGCAGCATTTCTGTAGCTGTAGCTAACCCAAGCAGCATTTCTGTAACTATAGATAACCATAACAAAAGCAGCATTTCTGTAGCTGTAGCTAACCCTAATCCAAGCAGCATTTCTAAAGCTGTAGCTAACCCAAGCAGCATTTCTGTAACTGTAGGTAACTCTAACCTAAGCAGCATATCTGTAGCTGTAGCTAAAGACTGAAACATTTATGTAGATATTGAACTTTGAGTGGAATATCAGCTACTTAGATACTACTTTCCAGTTATTATTCCATGAAAGTCTAATCCAGTTCTAATATCCACCACATTCGTGGCAGACCCCCGATTCCATAATCCATTGCATAAAATTATGCCGAAGTTGGTTTCTCCCTTCCGGCTACATTAGCAATGATGATTAACTAGCATTGTTTTAAAACGTAATACTGCTTCAGAAAAAAAAAAAAAAAAAAAAAAGAAAAAAACTTTTTCATTACTCAAAAAATGGCCAAATCTTAAACATGAATACACGGGTCGCATTTTAATCAAAAGCAGACAGAACAGAGAGATTATTCCCCTATCTGTCTACTCTAACAGAATGGGTAGATGAAAGTTCAGGGCTCCAGTTGTTTAGCTCCGTTCACCGTCATCAGGATTCAAGATGTGAAAAATATGGGTTTCTTTTGGGTGTATCGTTGCTGCTGTGTCCCAGATTCCTTTTCTGGTCCCTAAAATCTTTTTAAACTTCATTTAATTTGATTAGCGTGTCGATGTGACAGCTAGCTCCAGCCTCCTCTGCTGCTGCCTGTAGCCACTCAATATTTACTTTGGCAAGCTGCCGAGAAGTCCTTGCTTCTGGCAGGGATCCAATGTAAACACAGAGTCTGCTCGCAGAGTATTTGTAGTTTTACAGTGAATTTCTTCCTTTTTATTACACTGCTGGTCCGTGTTCATTTACTTCACTTATTCTTTCACTGCGGCCATACTTCTCTCTAATCGGTTTTCATGCTGTCCTCTACTACAGCCACTTTCTCAAAGTCACATAACAACTTTCAAGTGTGCTCTATGGTCATGAAAATACGGTACGAAATAAAAGATACCTCATGAACTAACCTGCACCAATAATCAAAGTACTTATGAGGTTCTTCGTGTTGCGCTGTTGCAGGTGGAAGCAAGTGTCTGATCAGCTGCATCGTGGTATCTAGCAGAAGAAGATCTTCTTAGGTGGGTGTTTGTCCTTCAGTGCTACGAGTCATTGTGGTGAAATCACCTAATCTCTCTGCATCATCTTGCGAGTGACTTTATGCTCGTAACATGGTCCAATCATAAAATCTGTAAATTTCCTCGAGTTTGTATCCAACAAAAGCATCATAGAAGACATTTTCGTTAATATATATCAAATCAAGTCGCCCTTCTAAAATATACTGCTTTCCATGCATTTAGCAAACACCAGAAGTGAAAAACTGACTTCTGGGGAGAAAAGGTGTCGAGGCGACCTCCAGTGTTTCGCTTAGAAAGTGGTGGATAGTTACATTTTTTTTTTTTATTATTCAAGAAACACGGATTACTGTATTTGTTTGTGTTAGTTTAGACTCAATCATCTGCTAGTTGCCACTACAGTATTTTACTGTTTTTATGGGCTATGCTGTAGTGGCAGTGTCATAACTTCACTTGTACTAATTTAGTTATTTCTACATTGTTAACTGAGCTATTATTGCCATGACTAAGCAAATAAAAAACAGCTTTTTACCTAAATCTACAGATAATAATAATTACAAATAATGAGAGTCAAGAAAGGAAACTGTTCAGTATGGTAGGAAATTAAAACAAGCTACAACACTATCACACAAGTAGAGGTATGTGTAACCTAGTTAATGTCTCACATCATTCTTAGCATATTTGAAAGGATCTGTGTATGTCAAAGATTAATACCTGCAAAAAAATAATTGAAATATACAAATACATTTAGCAAAGAAAGACATCTCCATGATGGAGCTATGTTCTAGAAGAAATCCTAACTAAGGAAAACTTGCATAATATGAAAGAAGAAACTTTTCTAATGAAATGTTTGACATATAAAATCAAATTAAAAAAAAAAAAACAAAGACTTAGACAAAATTTGTTCTGATTTTTTATGTGTTATGAAAAAAAGAGACAATCAAATATAAAGAATTAATTTTTTTTTATACATTTAAAGTAAAGAATGAACCTCTAACTTGTTAAAAACAAAATGGGATTACAGTGACCCAATGAACTAAATGAATTATGTAGCTTTTAGTTTCAGTTTCTGTCTTTTTGCTTCTGTTGAAAATTTAATTTTACTCTAATCCAAGCAATCTAAACAAATAAAAACAGATTTTGGGCCAACACATGAAGCACAAGAAGCCCTGCTGTTAAATGTTCATAATGACACCAGTCAGCATTTATAAACACAAGTGCAGCTGCTTCTGTGAATGCTTTCCTTTTGTGCCACATCAGGCTACATGCACAGGCGAGCTGGGGCATACGTCCAAAAACCACTGCTTCTAGTTATGCTATGAAATATTCTGTTTTCTTCTAATACTGCCGACTCTACCTGCTACAAGGGATGCCAATTAGACATGCCTGAAGTGACAGCTGACTTGAACATGACATGAACCTGACTTTTATTCTCCCCAACAGGTTCAGTTATAAATTACCTAAACCTTTTTTTTTCTTTTACAACTTTATGAGAGCAAAGAACCAGAAGAACAAGGAATCACTGGGTAGCAGTACCACATTTTGGACTACCAGGATGAAGGAGCAAAACTAGTACTGATATAAGAGATATTTTATAATACTCTGACATGATTTTTCCCAGCTTGTTTATAAAAACCCTTTACAACACTGAAAAGATTTCACTGAAATGCAGGAAACTTAGAAACTGCTCCAACTCTGACCAGGCATCATGTCTTTGTTTTAATCAGATGAGATGACCTGAAAGTTTGACAAAACGTCAAACTTGTTCTTTTACACTGTGCATATTGGACCTGGTGGACAAGCTGCATCAGCAGGTTCTAATGAAACGCTTCATCACTGCTCAGGACCTTTTTTCAGTCTCATCTGCTTCACAGGCACAATGCTAAACACAAAGCTACCTATTAAAGGAAGAACTGACCATTAAAAGCAAGATTTTTTTTTCATTTTTTTCTTTCTTGTGACTGAAGGAAAAGAAAGAAAAGAAAAGGTACTGTCCATTAAGACCCCCTTCAACCCCCTGTAACCCAGCAAAGCCACATATCAACAGAGTTTCTAAGCACTGGGAGGCAGAAGATTCACAAAGGTGTACATTAACATAAATGCCAAATCTGTTGGAGGACAGAGAAGTGTGTGTCTGAGTGGGATGGCAAAAAGGGAAAACAATGTGTTTATTATGTGCAGATGGAGGATGAGAGAAAGAAAGAAGAGCAGATTGCAGCTCCATCTACAGGCCAAGATATCGCAAACACTTTTTATGTCTTCACCCCCTTTTTCTCAGGCACGCTTTCACTTCAAACTCTTTCCCCTGAAGTTGTCACACACATTCTGCACAACCCGCATGAAGAAACAGGCACACACTAAAAAAAAAAAATAAGAATACCTTTGCATGCACACATTTCTTTAGCAGCTGACACACACATCTCATCTTTCAGATCTGTTACTGAGCATCATGTTAACGACAGTTTTAAGGAAAATAATAGCAAACCGGAGGTCCATTAACTTCAGGTAATGCTATTAAAATCTAATTAGGGGGATATTAGATCTCTTTTAGGCTTTCATGTATGTGTCAATGCTAATGCAGATCCAGAGACAGCATCTCTACATTAGCATGGTTACAAAAAAATTGAGACAGAAATACATGCTCAACATTATTAATATATTCACACAAATGTGTGCTTGACAGGAAAAGGAGACTGGTTATACTTTATTTATGACACCACTTATGTTTTAATGTTTCTTTTATGATAAAGTGAATATAAGCTGTTGCAACCAGGCTGCACTTTTTAACATAACATGCTTCTAAATATACACTTTGTTTTCACTCACAAAAATTATTTAAAATGAGTTAAAAGTTTTCTAAAGGTGAGTTTTGAGTGAAGTGAAAGAACTTTCTTTTTAAAAAAAGAAGTTACAGCTTTGTATTTCACCATGAATAAAGCAACTGGTATGTTCTGCTCCTCTTAAGTACTAAACTAATCCCTAAAGTCTGTATAACATTACCTATGAGGGTTACAAAAAAAAACAACTCGGGTCTCAGTTGACTTTCCCAGAACCGTTTCTGCAGCTCTGTCTCTCCTCTGTTCACCAGGTTTCACGAAGCCAGTTGGTCCTACTCTGTCATCACCTCAGCAGCAGTACTCTCCTACACTTCAACAAATTAGTGACATTATGCAGAATCGGGTAACAAGCCATCAGCTTTCTGTGTCTCGATTTAACCCAAGAGGAAATTCACTGCGATAGCTTGACCGATGTGCTGACAAGCAGAAGTGAGCAGGAACATCAACTGAGCACGAAGCCCGATCCATTTCCTCTCCTTTTCTTCTGTTTGTTTTTTCCTTCTCTTTTAGGTCTGCAGCACAGATCTGCACTTCATTGCACCATAGAGTTGGATTCTGATGAAAATGTTATGCAGTTTCTCCTCATTTTATATTCAAATTCTCATGAGAAACACAATGCTGGAAGGGAGAGACGTGAGCTTGACTTTGGCTCAGACTCACTGCGTCGCTGTGAACTTCACCAAAATGCCATGTTTCTAGTCCTCTCATTCCAGTCAGTTAAACACAACGGAGAGGAAAGCAAACTGCTCAGGTGTGATCACATCAGTTGCATCCTTGGTGCAGATGCGACGGCAGAAACCGAACCTGACATTGCAGAACTGAGAAGTAATTAGAGGCCGCACCGCTGAGCTCCTTCAGCTGACACCAAATCAATGCAGTTTTTCCGCGTTATCAATTAAAGACGTGTAATTACAAGCGTGGAGAATTGCCTCTCACAAACAGACAGGCTGCAGACGTCCCCTTCACTGCTGGCTGGGTCTACGCCTTCTCAAGTGGACTGCACTTTGACCCCACAAACGGCATCCTGGAGCCACAGCGAAGGATTGTTTATGGATTTTATGGCAGTCGCTCCAAACACCTGAGTGATAAACTCAGTGTAGTGTGCAGCATTGAAATGCCATACACTTGGTAGCGAGCCAAAGAGCAAAATGTATGAGTCAAGAGCCCAGCTCCCAGTTGAAGCCAGCTGGTATTCAACCATTAGCCCATAAAAGCAGAGACAACCTGGTTGCTTAGCGCTCCAACACTCCTGGGTAAATGAAACAAGAGAGTTATAAGATGCTCCCCTCCCATCTCCCGACATCCACTCCTCCACCCTGCGGCCTCACATCAGCACCTGGGAAAATGGATTGGAAACGAGGGCAGCTCCCCAGCCCGCTCCACCAAATGAGCAGATGGAGGCTTTCCGCGACGATTATCACCACATTACCTGGGAGTCTGTTGACGAACAAGAGCAATGCAGGCGGTACTAATAAACCACAATCAAACATGACACCCCGACTAATGTCGCACACTTCCCAATCCCTACAAGGTTCAACTATTTGTGCTGATTTATTTTCATCAAAGTCCCCACCATAGTCTACTATAGAGGGCAGAGGTGCTTGTCTTACAGCCCCCCCCCCCCCCCTTCACTTCCATCCCACGGTTTTATGTCAGAAAAGTAGAGGTTCCTAAAATCTTCCCCACAGGATCTACATGTGTTATATTTCAGCATGCTAAACTAGACGGAAAGTGAATTTGTCTTTTCAAGTGCTAAAATTGACATTTATGATACACTAAAAGACCCCTCCGTGAATGATGAAATCATACTTTTCTTGCTTCCATGTCTTCACATTTCTTTTCAGATACTCTCTTTTGTTTTAGTGTTAGTGCTCAGTTTTCTCCCTCTGGGAGTCTAGCACTCTGTGTCTCTCATGCCTCCCCTTTTTTACCCAAAAAAGCCCAACTGTAACAACAGTGGTCTCCAAACAACCCAGGGATTCCAGACGACTGACCTCAGCATTGTTCGTCCACTGCTGAGATACAAATATTTACCCGTATCGCATTCAGCTCAGCAGTTAGGGCCGCCCTGCCACGAGAAACACTCGAATGCCCCTGGAAAACAAACAAAACTAGCCTTTATGTTACCTCTCTTTCTTCCCATAAACCAACAAATATACACATTACAATACACTGGACAACAGCATAGCTGACTGTAAACTGGAGTAATTCCCCTCTTCTGTTTTTAATCAACAGTTTGAATCTCTGACCTGTAGATTGGTGTCCAAATTAGCAAGAAAACATATCTGAGCGGCTAATTATAGTAATAAGAAAACTGCACTGAGTGGGGTTGTTTGCATCTGAGTGTGATGTAGTTGTTGAAAAAAAAAAACAGCCAGAAAGACTTTGTGTGATGTTTTGGAGTCACAACTTTTGCTGGTAAATTCTCTTAAGGTCACATTCCTGATGTACAGGAAAATTTTGCGTAAACCACAGATTACTTCAACTTGAAGGTGAAATCACAGATTTTTACATCTTAATCAATTGAAATAGAAAGTAAATTTCATGAAATAATTACTTTTAAACTATTAAGTTAAACCTTTAGAATGGTTTCCTTCATACTGTGAGGTCTAAATGAATTAAAATCTCTTTTAAAAACTCTTTAAATGGATTTTTTCCTCCAGCGAGCATGATCACAATCACGTTGTCTTTGTTTTTTAATCTCTCATTATTGTTTTATAATTTACCTGTGCAGTACTTTATTTTGATTTTGCAAAGTTTTGACTGATTTAAAAACCATGTACTAAGGACTGACAAATGTAAAGTTTTTACTTCCTGTTAGTGGTTATAATTTGCAAGCGCTGATTGTTTCTTTGAAAATTTCTTAGACAGCACTTATGAAACTAACCAGTAAGTAGGTAGAAGAAAGCAGTGATTAACTGGGAATGTAGACAAAGAAGACACAATGACATACTAGCTATGTTTTCATTACAGATTTTAACAAAATAAAAGTGATAATTGTAAAGTTTTGTGAAACAACAATTTAGATTTGCAGGTGTTTCCACTAACCATTGTTTAGCATTTGAGACAGTTCTCGTAAAATCTCGTCTAGCTGGTGGGATTTTATGAAAATTGAGACTCAAGGTGAGCATGTCGCCTTATTTTGGGGGTTTGGGGGGGAAAATTTGCCATGGCTTTTTGAAGCCCTTTCCCGTCATTTCCCTTTTTAATTAATTGTAAAACTTTTGTTTCCCTGTTTGCTTCATCCTGCGCCATATTAGCCAGTCACATGACCCACTACGGCACACCCAGGGATGCATAAATGCAGCAAAAAGTGTTTTGCTTCCATATTGAAACATCTGAAAAAGACCACATGAGAGCGCAAAAAAAGTTTTATAATTTTTTTTTCATGTATTACCAGATTTTTCATTGCTATTTTTAGGTTTTGGGCCATTAGGTGTAATGGAAATACTGTCTACCTGGAGGGTGTAGCCACAATGGGGTCCAGATAAAGCTGGATTAATCCAATCAAGAAAACAATTTTGCACTTTATCTTGATTTATATTTATTTATTTATTTTACAAATATTGATTTCTAGAAGTGTTGATGAGCCCATGTCGAGATTTCCATGTTTCCAGAATCATGTTTGTTTTGAATGCAGTGCTGCCTGAGGGCATCTTGTATTCATTTCCTGCCAGATTCTCTGCAAATCCTTTGATATGTAGATGGTGAAATATAATGAGGAACACTATTCTGAAATTTGTCCACAATTAGTAAATGCAATTTTTTAATTCATATTACTGAACTGCTTCTTTACTATAGAGACTGATGATCCAAAATTATATTGTGTTTTGCCCAATTTAACACAATATAGTAATATTTTTGAGCACCACTCTTTTTTTCCAAACAACATTTAGCCAATGGTAGTATATCTGTTTTGTCTTCACTGAGTTGGCATATGGCAGCGTCAGTTCATGAATGAACTAAATGGAAAAGGAGGACCGTGTATTCATTTTTTTTTTTCAAATTACAATTTCTTTCCTTATGTTGCAGCTAATCCGCTCTTTAGTTTTAAAACAATTTCTGCTTCATAGACTTAAGTTTAATTTTTTGTTAAAAAAAGGCATAATTAAGCAGTTATGTCACCTTAGTGTCTGACAGCTGTGTTATTTGTTAATATGTGCCTCTTCTGTGGCTTATATGAATTATAAAAGCAACAATAATTCTGCCCATTTTTTGAGGGGGGTGTATCATCTTTAACAGCTTTCATCCTTTGCCCAACTGGCTGAAAAACTCTTGGAATTTAAAACTATTTCCCAGAAGACATTACACCACCACTAGCTATTTATGTTCCTTTTAGTTTAATGTTATATTTTTAAAACAAAATAAAATAAATTGAAAGGAATTCCTGATGTTTCATATTACAGATGTGGTGATATCACTAAAAATAAAACCAACTATGAAACCCACTGAAGCTGCGATTGTGCACGTTTGTTTTTTTTTTTTTTTGTTTTTTTTGTACGTCTTTAATCCCTCTAAACCACCAGAAAGGCACCAGAGGTGTTTTTCCCTCCTTTGTACAGATATGTTTTGTTGTTTCTCGAAATTAGAACGACTATCCAGCCCGTGTTGCTTGTATCAGTACATAAAAAAACCTAAAAGATTACATTTCTCAGATCTGGGTGAATTGGATAAATCACCATGTTCTGTACGAACAGCACTAAGGGTCTGAAAAAGCCTCAGTGCACAATATATTCCCTTTCAAAGCACCCGCTGCAGTAGTTTGTGTTTGACACTGATCAAGCATAATCATCAGCCGGTCAGGGCTTGTGTGTGCTTATGTGTGAAGAGAACACACTGACACACACACAAAGACCATCTCCCTCTCTATCTCCCCAGTACAAGTAGAGCTAACCACTCCAGGGAGCTGGAGACTCAATTAATGACATGCATGCAGCACTTGCAAGATGTCAGAGAAAAAGAAACACACAATGTGCACATTAAAGGCTCTTCTATATAGTAAATCTGTGTGTGTGCAGCAGTTATTCTTGTGTGCATTTAATACAATATGTAGGCTAAGGCTAGCCTCTGGGAACTAGCTTTTTCTTCCTTAGAGCTTTAACATATCTAACGTTCAGCAATGCACTCTAAACGTGTTTAAACTAACTAGTTAAAACACTGACTGTTCAACTTCACAGATGCTCATCAAAAACAAACGAAAGAACTTGTAAGCAAATGCAAACGATGGATCTAACTGAGCTGGAGGTGGTTTAAACGTAATCCTGATGGTAAAAATATGGAGCTGGATGGATGTGTCCTGTATGTTTCCCTGACATACAGTAATAGTTAGCTTAATTATAAAGTCAGTAAATCTAAAATGTTAAATATTTAAGTTTGGTAAGAAGAGCAGCATTTTTTCTAAACATATGGCTGAATTTCTTTCTTTTCTCTCTTTGGATGTGAACTCTTCATTTCACACCTCCATGGTCCTACACACACCAAAGCCTCACCTCCACTCTGTCTTCACGGCTTAGGCATGGTTGGCTGCAGCTGACGAGGTCCCCACTTGGAGGAAAACGGTGGCTGCTCACAGATCCCTCGTGTCAAAGGTCATTCCTGTTCTCCTGGTGAAAGGTGAGAGGAGCAGAACATGGGTCATTGGGGCTGAAATCTCATTTAAGAGAATGACCCCTGAGAGCCTGCTTGAGCCAGTCCGGCGCTCGAAGGTGTCGTCACTGGAGATGATGTATTGTTTGGGACTAAGAGGAGGAACCCTAACACAACACAGGAACCAAATTACACACTTGCGTTGTCAAAAAAATGACATTCAGATCTTTATTAATAATATAATGTAGCATCTAGTGAAATATTAAATAATTATTGTTACTTAAATAAAACTTTTGCATCAGTTGATTTATGGACAGAACCGTCAGCCTGTGACTATTTTGAACAGGCACTGCTGTGGACAGCCTCTCCCTGGTGGACCCAATGTTTACCCTGAAGATGCACTTTCAACATGGCAGCAACCAGCAAGATTTGTTTTTCTTTTTCTTGCTGTATTAGATAAACACTTAAGCACAGTTTTGAAACGCATTAACAAGTTGTCATGACAACAAAATAGATGCATCTTCAGAGTCAAAGGGATTTTATTGGTAAAGGAAAAATAAGTTTAGGTTTACTAAAGAACTTATTTTAAATTACAGCTAAGAAATGAAGAAATAATAAAGTTGCCAAGTATCCATAGTTAGCTGTGCTGTTAGCATTCATAGCTAAAGTAATAATACACAATAAGTATTGCGAAGAAAAGGACACTTTGGTTAACAAGTACACAAAGTACTCGTTGAAAAATATTTTTTGTTTTGTATTTTTTACTAAAATTTGAGCAGACACTTGTTGCTCAAGTTGATATAGATTTGATATAATCCAGTTATTTCACAATGTTAATGTCTTTGGGAATTTATATATTTTATCATATAAGTTGTCTTGGTATTTTTGTGGTGTTCTGACTTCAATTTATTTTAAAATACTTTTTTTCCCCTCGCTTTAGTATCAAAAGTAGCATTGCATATCGAGCACCATTTATTGATAGAGTTTGAAATAATGCACACATTTAAGCTGACAGATGCTGCCTGTTCATAATCCTAACACTTTTAAGAATACATTTTACATGTCAATGACATGAAAAAAATAGAAACATTGTTGCATATTTTACTGATAAAAAAACCTCCTTCAATCTCAACCAGCACACATCTAAGATCAGCAGATGTAATGCTCAATTGCAGCGTGAAACCTGATATTAGACCGCTTATTATGAGGTAAATTGTGATGCGATACAGCGATAAATTTCAGGTGGAAGTTGAGATAAGCTCATTGTGCCATTTTCCCTTTCAGGTTTATCTGTGCACTCTTGATCGAGAGCCAAGAGGCATCAAAGACTTATGCAGCTGATGGAAGTGTGTGTGTGTTACTCTGCGGATTTGTGGGGAGAAATTTGGTTTTGGGCTTCTGAAGCAAAGACATTTTAGCAGCTAAGTAGATTTTAGAAGCATTTATTTGAACTCAAATAAAAATATTAAGCTGGTCTAACCTATCTTTCTGAAATTTTGTCTCCTGTTTCTTTGTCAGTCTAATGCATAAAGAGCACCACATGGCCCTGTGGATGCCATTTGTGCTACTTTCTTGACATATTGCATGTAGTTCGGGTGTTGAAGTGAACAGAAGGGAGCAAAAACAGTGAACTGAACCCCTCATTGATCTCCGTATTGAGAACATCTGTCTCAAACCTGAGGGGGGTTTGGAGAATTCTGTGAAGTTGTGGGAAGTTACGCATATAAAGCAGAGAAAGTTCAGGTATAAACTAACATTTTGGTTTCTTCCATCAAATATGGAATTTCTTGCTGGGTTGACAAACTCAATGTGGAAAACGGAGAAAAAAAACGGAAATCAACAATAAAATAGTAACTTTTAAAATTAAATACAGGCTATTTTTCAGTTTTGGTCTCAATCTAACTTTTTTTGGAGAGTATTGTTCAATGACCATATAACAACAACTATAAAGGCAACCAGGTTTCCAGTCTAGGTGCACCAAAGACGCCTTTGGCTGCAAAATGGGCCTTTTCCATTAAGACCTAATTAGCTCGACTCAACTCAATCAGCTCATAACTACTCGATTCTACTGGTTTTCTATTATAATTCGGGACCGTCCACTATGGAAGAAGTTTCAAATGTGCCGCCGTGATCAGAGATATTAGGAAACTGCCAACAATAAAAGCTTCAGAAAGTACGTATGTGTTGGTTTTGAAGCTGCCGCCGGTATTGCTATTAATACCAAAGCTACAGGCTGATCACTACTTCAGCCTGTAGTCACAATTTGAGCCCGACTCTCCCCACTTGGAACCTCAAGGAAGCAGCTAGCGCAAATGTATCTACTCTGTACGGAATATCTACAGTGGAAACACCCTGAAGGGTGGTCGAGCTGAGCAAAGCCGGGGAGAATAGGTAGCAACGGAAAAGGCTTAAAAGTTTCCAAAGTTTTCTACAGTTTGAAGGAAAGGTAAGTGAAACCCTTTCACCGCATAATAACTCCTGGAACACACTCAAATCACAGATTGATGGTATCTAGATGTGTAACCATACCCAAGGGTGGGGTCCTTTTTAACTGCCAGCTGTGGTGGAGTTTTGCGGTGCAGCTGTTATTAAATAAATGTCCCATCTTAAGCTCTGTATCAGGATGGCGTAGAGATCAAACGCAGTGGGCCCATTCGAAACCTGCCTTAATTATAATAGGAGGAGAGCTGAAGTTCAAATATTTATCAAATCGTAATCCTGATGTTGTATCCGTTTCACACGAGAGCAACACTGTGATGGAACTGACAGCCTCCTTTAATGTGGAGGTGAGGGACAGGAGCATGTACAGCATCAGAGCAGCAACATGTGGGGCTGATTATGAAAGCTGAATGTTTACGGTAGGCCCAGATGTTGGGTGTTTAACATGGCACGGGCTGAGCGGTGAGTTTTGACAGCTCGTGGTTCTTCTCGATCCACGCTTTGGTTGTTGGAACGCTGAGACAAAATGTCAAACATGCAGATAAGGGCCAAGTAAATGTGATTACAGCAGTTCGGTTTCTCTGCTGCCTGGACAATCTGTCCAACGTTGGTCAGTGCTGTTTGGAGTGTTTGGAGGGAGAGCTGATGGGCTTCCTGAAAACCACCCACCGGTTCAAGGAAAATAGATGGATGGAGGAATAAATACATGACTAATATAGGAAAGGAGGGAAGGAGCAAAAGTCATACAAAGCTGATTAGTTTGTCAGGTATTAGTAGGTGAATGAACGTCTGTTAGATGGCAAGGAAACAAACCAAACAGAGTTCATCATTAGGTTTAGAGCATGATCAGATGAAGAGATACATTCAATCAGGAAATGATGAAAAAAAATATATTTATTTACATCAATGTCACTCAGAGACAAAACAGCAAAGTACAAAAAGTAGTGATGCACAATATGAACAATTTCAACCGATACGATAACCTATATTTTTCTGCTTGTCATGACCGATAACCGATAAATTACCGATAGTTTACTATAATCTGGAGTTTGTGATGGATGCAGTGATTGAAAACTGATATTTAAGTAGCTCCGGCGTATCTGTAACACCAAACAAACAGTTTTGGTTCTTAAAATATTCATTTCTTTCATGTCGTAGCACAAAAATGTGGTCATTAAAATAAAGTGCATCGCTTGAAAATTCAGTAACAGAGGTACGGTTTATCTACAAAAATATCTGTGTTTAAGTATGAAATTATATGTATCGACTTAATAAATATTTGTTGATAGTATCGGTCCAGATTACCGATACCGATATTTGAAAAATAGACAAATATCTGCCGATACCGATAATATCACCGATATATCGTGCATCCCTCACAAAAAGGTTTGAAAAAGAAACAATACCACAAAAGTTTTTCAACCAGTTAGCAGCTAGAAAAGACTAAATAAAATGGTAAATGAAATAAAATAAAATAATTTTTCAAACCTGCAGTTTGCCTTTAATTATCAAGGTAAGTATAAAAATAGAGAGCTAACACATCGGGCATCTGCAGGACCGAGGGCCCTCACACATTTCTGAAAATGCTGCTGTCAATTTAATATTCTCTGCCTGTCGGGGAGTGAAAGATCAGGTGACTGGCATATAAATAGGCCATCCGCCATCGGTTCATCTCAGCCAATTCCTTGACAGGATCAGAGTGACTGAGGACTGACTCTGATGTCACTTGAAATCAGGACAGTTGTCGCTGAGGGACCTCAGAGTCGGCGGTGAGCTTCCGTGTGTCCCCGAGACATGGACAGGGAGGATGAGGTCTACATCTGCTTTTTTTTTCTGAAGTTGTGGGGGTGGGATGGCGGAGGAGGTGGAGGGCCAATGAGGTGTGATGGAATTGAACGCAGGCAGGCAGTGGTTTTTACCGATGCTGCTCGAAGCCGTGCATACCAGAACAGATGCATCTGCCAGACCCACATATACATGCATGTTTCTGCAGGGTAAATAAACACAAAGTACATGTCCGTCTGCAAGAAAACTAAATCCCAGAAGGAAATTCATCAGATTTATCTGCCAGGTTTTTTTTCCAAGTAGGTAAACAACTAGCTTCCTTTTAATTTATTTTTAACCACTTTTTAACAAGGTACATATGAGCAGAACCACTGACAGTGCTGGCCTGGGGAGATATTTGTAGGAGGAGGGAGAAAAAACACCATTACAGCTCAGGGATACCTAGAATTAGATCATGTTTTGATGCCTCAAAGAAAATATAGTTATCTGGGAAATGAACCCGCTGTTAAAAGGTATAAAGTTCTAACACATCTGAATTAAAAAAGATGAAATGAAAACAAAAATCACTTCCCAATTAGAGCAAAACTGCCACACCTGATCTTATAAATGACACCGGTCTTTTTTTTTTTTTTTTGCAGGTGACGATCAGCTAATGAACTATTTCGTAGAAGTTACGTTTCTGTTGTGCTTTCATTCCATGAAGGACTTAATGGTGTAGTTTTGTTTTTTTACAATATTGCTGAAAAATCCCCTTCACACCTTGATTGCAGTTAATTAATGAAATCTTCCAGGGAAAGGAGAAAAAAAATTGAGCGGCCCATTTGAAATGATTGGGGACTGACATGTCTATCAGACTCAATTGACCCCCCCGGATAAACATAAACCATGATGTTAAGAAAATGAATAAACTTCCTCATGTCCCTGATGGGTTAACTGCACATATAAGTTTTGAGGCAAACCCAAGTAGCACTTTATTTGGCGACCCACACATTTGGTTGATATTGATTTATTTGTATTATAATAATAATCATTTTGAATAATTATTTTATTTATAGAGCACTTTTCAAAACAACATTACTAAGTGCTTTACATAAGAATACAATAAACTCAATATAAAAACCAGACACAATATAATGCAATGAAAAAAAATTAAAATTATGTTTTTAGATTAGATTTAAAAACAGACACATTTGCCAACCTAAGTTCCTGGGGTAAAAAGTTCCAAAGTTTTGAAGCTGCGACAGCGAATGCCCATTAACACCTTCATGTTCATGTGACGATGGAGGGAACCAGAGCCAAAGGGAAGGTTAACAGGGTTTATTTAGGATACAAGGAGTGATGAACAAGAC
>JBAMHX010000027.1:4841928-4851935 GCA_037177515.1 Pseudomugil tenellus | reverse complement strand
ACGCTGCAAACACAGATGTTTTGCATAACACTTTGTTTGTAAATGAATAAAAATGCAGCAGGATCTTTGTGCACTCTGAGTGGGTTTTCCACACTGATCACATCTGTACTGGTAGAACTGAAAATGGGTCATCTTTGAACACGAAATGGTGATTGCCGGCAGGCAAACAAACTAATATAAAGAGGAATATATGAATATGTTTTCAGAAGAATAACTTGTTTAGCTTCTTTAGACCTTATTTTGACTTACCCTATATCCATCTGACAACCTACATCTAAGCCCGCAGTGTGATTATGAATTATTTAATTTTTGCATAATACTGCTCTGTGGTTGTATGTACATACTGTAGGTGTGTTTAACATTGAGATCACACTTATCAGCACAAGAAGAGATTATTTGAATCTTAAAAGCTTTAATTATTTGCTTTCATATGATGAATACAACAATGTTTAAATTGAATTAACTTAAAATGCAGTACATATTGAAAAAGGCTTAGAATTTATATAAAAATGGATATGGATAATTCCCACCACCTACCATGTCAATGCACTGGAGAGGCATGTCACTTTGTTCATCTATTGTTTTCAACTTGTCCAGTTTCTTTTTAATGCTTTAAGGACACACTGCACAGGACATATGCCAAGTTTCCAGCTAACAACTCTAACAAGGAATCTCTGTGTTACTATGAAAAAATCCTATTTTCTGTTTGTCAAATTGTGTTATCTTTGGTCTCTTTCAAAAGCACAACTAAAAAAATGTGATTTATTTGAGCTACTTCAGTGTCTTACCAACAGTTGATCCAACAGAGAGTTTTTAGTTTGGACAAGCAGGTTTTCTTTAGTACAAGTTGAGTGTTTAAAGCCACAGTGAACACAACTCAATCTACTATCCTGCAACTTTTAGATGCATCCTTTCTCCAACGCCTAAAACAATTAGCTGAATTTCCTCATATGCGTGTCATTCAGTTCTGCAGAGGTCTGGCAACAAATCATTCATTTGATTCAGGTGTGTGGGAGAAGGGTTGTGTCTAAATGCTACAGGATAGTAGATCTCAAGATCTCTGGTCTAAAACATTGTTTTAGACCAAAGCTGGTCCTCAAGAGCCTCTGCAGAGAAGGTTTTACATGTTTCTCTGACACAGCTGATTTAAATCAAATGGATCACATCAGGATCTTGTTCTCGGGTTCTTGACAACCCTGTTGATCCAGATGAGATTAAAATGGGAAGTATCTAAATCCTTGAGTTGCATGGCAGTGGAGCTGGGAAACATGGTTTAGACCAGGGGTCTCCAATTCTGGTCCTCAAGAGCTACAATCATGCATGTTTCCCCACTGCATTACACCTGACCCAAATCAATGACTCAATAAGAGGCCGGTGCAGAAGATTTAACATGTTCTTGGAGAACTGTGTCACACCAGGGAAACACCAAAACATGCAAGATGGTAGTTCTCGAGAACCGGAGTTGGAGACCCCTGGTTTAGACAAAATGGATATTAAACAACTCAAATCTCAGATGTTCCATAGTAGAATGAAAGATAGCATTTTTGGGTAATTTAAACCTTGTAATTTCTGCATCGCAATGTTCTTCCCATTGTCAGTACATGTTTTGCAGAGCTATAAAAATGTCTATAATAATAATAATAATAATAATAATAATAATAATAATAGATACTTTATCAATCCCCGGCAATCAATAGTTTGAAGACTTTAAAAGCAGGAGAGGTTACGTTCATTCATTTCTTTTCGATACTACTTTTACCATTTCAAGTCAACTCAAATTTATTTATAAAGCGCATTTAAAACAACTAAGTTCTGTACACAGGAGTCCGACAAGTAATAACAAATAAACACATTAAATATAGTAGGCGCACTGCCTATTTAGTGTTAAAAGCCAACAAGTACAGTTGAGTCTTTTTTACTTTTGAACTGTTGCACTGACTCGGAGGATCTGACCGAGAGGGGCTGTTCCACAGCCATGGGCCTGCTGAGAAGGCTCGGTCTCCACGAGTGGTGAGCCTGGTTTTAGGGACTGTCAAGACAAGCTGGCCTGCTGATCTTAATGCTCTGACAGGGGCATAAAGGTGTAGCACATCAGAATCCAGTGCAGTGTATTTCAGGTTTACGGGGAAGCAGGAGTCTATCCCAGCAGATGAGAGGTAGTGTAAACCATGAACAGGTTGTAGTTTGTTGCAGAAAAAGATAAGAAAAGTACAAAAATACTGGTGTATAGGTCAAGCTGAAATTATGTTAACTGTAGAACCTGTATGCAAATGAAGCACAGAATTGTGTAAGAAAAGAACAACTAAAATCTTGTGGAATTCTGCATATACACCACTTTAAAAAAGTCATCCCGGATCCCGTAGCCATTTCGGAACAGACCAACCACAGCACAACTTGTTTGTTTTGGGCCGAGGCTGTGACTAAAGAATCCAGAGTGACAATGCCTTTGCTCCTCTGTATTTTCCCACTGGGAAATCCAGAAATTGATGAATGCTAGATTAGTTCCAAGCGCATCTACTCATTATTCAGACCTGGCCATGTTTTTAATAAGCATTCTCCATCACACCTTGGTTGGCACGAACCTCCTTTCAATGTGTTTCAGCCACATCAGCTGTTAATTGGTTTATTTTCTCAAGCAGATGAAACTTCTTCCTCAGCGTGCAAGGAAATGAGTAAAAATAAAGCATGTGGGGGGGAGAGAGAAAGGTGGGAGAAGTCACTTTTGATAATATTAATTATTTCTGTAAATACAGGAGGCTGGGACTCCTGGGCGGCCATGTCAGTCGATTTTTCATTTCACGTGTGCTTGTAAGGTGTCTGGTTCCAGCCAGCCGTCTAGCTGAGCAGCTGAAGTTCCACCGGCGGTCATGAGGGAATAGCACTACCCTCTAGCGCGCGCACACACACACCCCTCTTCTTTCATCTTGTTAATGGACATTCCTCCACAAACGTCTGCGAGTCTACCTGACTGCAATCCTTTAAAGTTTAATTCACTCTACATTTAGCTCTGGTCATAAATACCATATTAGGTACCAGCAGCATGTTTTATGTGCTCCCTATGGTCGTGCTTTTGTTTTAATGAAGCCATTTGCAACTTATGAGCAAAAAAGAAAAAAAAAAGAGGGAAAGAAAGTCGCATATTAGATGGGATAGATCAGTCAAACCTATTCCCACATTGTGTTTTATACATGGCTTGGAATAAAATGAGGCTAGTGCCCATCCACCGGCAAAGAAGGAACACCGTCTCCTGACATCTTTTTTCAGGTCTTGATGATTTAAAAGAGCTTTCTTATCGTGCAGCGACTGCTGGTTTACTGCAAATCATTGACTTAATCACATTATTCACCTGCTACTATAAATTTAAAGGTATTTACCTGGATGATGACGATGGCATGCTTGTATAAAAGGGAACTGTAAATGCCAGCTGTCAGATATGAACACAAACCATGTGCAAATATTTGGTATGAATGCACACAGAGAACAGAAGTGTTAACCGTTGAAGAGCCATGCTCCTTTCTGAGAGTGCAGCAGTAAAAAGTAAGTAAACCTTTAAGTTAAGGAACTTATTGAAGCAAATTCAGTGAGTTCAGAGTTCCTGCTGATGAGACCTGCACAACATTAAGGAAGGATTTGAGACTTAGCTTAAAGGTTTTGTTCAGGGCATTCACCATGTTCTCAAATCAGGTTCATCCCTAAATCTTGTTGTACCACTGACTTTCTCTTAGCAACGGGTCACGGTTATTGGTTCCAAATCCTCCTGTAAATTATATTCATGTAGTTTTCTATTAACTTTCCCAACAGTGATAAAAAACAGCAAATGGGCCAGATGGGTCATCTAAACAGCAAAGATACCAAAAATCATGATGCTTCCTCCACTGTGCTTCACAATGGAGATTGAGATTGTTGTTTTTTCTCTTACATTTAATGTGAACTTGTCAGTTATGTGTAACATTCAGGTTACTCAGTGATTTGCAGTTGTTTTCTTTCATGGTGTTTTATCAGTGCTTTTCTTTGTGCATTCATGCACTAAGATGGGGTATTCTTAATTTTCTTTCAACTGTTAACAATTTAGTCTTTGGTCAGGTCTTTTCAAAAGAGCTTCATGTGTGAAAGTTAAGATCATCTAACAACCAACCTACTTGCAGGAAATATATTGATTGAGTTTATATGATTTTACTTATATAACCAAATTTTTCCAGGGATTCCAGAAACTACTAGCACAAATATTCATCTACTATTCAGGCTGAATGTTGACGATTTACTCATGATGGTCAAAAGTTAATTATTTTTCCAAGTGGTTTCTCTATAACAAAACCAATAGAAAAAAAAAACTGCCAATATCACATGGATTTTCTGTACAGAGTGTGATTTTTGTTTATCAGATGTATCTAAATAATACATCAGAAACATTGTATTCAGTTGCTTTATGTTCATAAGTATATTTAACATGAACAAAATAAAGCCCTGTTTCATGGAAATGCAAATTATCTTCTACATATTAATAATATAATCCATGGGCCGGACAAAAGAGGAGAACATATGAGCAAACTATTGGAAAAACAAAACAAAGACAAGTTTTAAAAATATTAATTAATTATATTAACTAAATTAAACTTGCACCACTTACTCCATCACTGCATTCTCTTTCCCATTTAGTTCACCACTGCCTAGGCCGTATAGTTTGTTAGCAACTTTTAAAAAAGTGGTCCTGAATAAAAGTATCTGACACAATGGAGTCTAATTTAAAGTAAATGCAAGCCTGAACACTTCAGCTTCATTAAATCATATTTTAATGCTTGCTACTATGTTCAAAAGATGTTTTTAGGTCGTAACTTTAAGACAAGTTGAATTGAATGTGTTTTACTGTTACTATGACAAACTCCCATTATGTTGTCCAAATGTTGTTCACTACAATCTAAGCCTTTTTGTGAAAAGCAAAAGTTGGTGGTTTTTGAAACTGTTGTGTAAGGTGAAAAAAGTTCTTCCTCATCTTCCAGAATAACTGTGACAGCCATGCAATCCCTTCTGTTTCAGATCTCCACATCTTAAAGAGGGAGTTCTTATTATGTATGCTAAACACGACAATAACAAATGCAAATTTATGGAGCAGTTAAGTGTCACCTCACTTTAAATATAAGGAAACTATCCAAAATGCACCCCCACCCCTCCCATTTATTCAGAGTGAATCTCGCATCAAAGTTATCGGATAGAGCTTTGAACACTTGGATGTCACATCTTTTGTTTCCTCTAATATCCCTGGAAAATCTGGTTAAAATTGGAAGATACAGCAACGAGAGCGTTCATATGCCGGTTGCACAGATTCCACACTGTTTTCACAGCTGTCTGCTTGCAGGGCGCAGCTGAAGGTGGGGGGAAGGGGTGTTGAGGGGGAATCGAGCTGCTGCGATCAACTCATGTGTAAAGATGAAAAATGAGAAGGAAAAAGGATAAACTAAAACTCCAAATGTTTGACACATGCAGCAGAGAAAACTACTTGAAAGCATGAACACTGTTTACAATCTGCTAGTAGAGT
This sequence comes from Pseudomugil tenellus, assembly GCA_037177515.1. NCBI lineage: Eukaryota > Metazoa > Chordata > Actinopteri > Atheriniformes > Pseudomugilidae > Pseudomugil > Pseudomugil tenellus. The sequence goes on along the minus strand of JBAMHX010000027.1, from coordinate 4,846,402 downwards.
GCAAAGCTTCTATTAAGATAACCTCTGTACGGATTTAGGTCTGGAGCACAAAAAATTGAAACTGCTACCTTCTGTCCAGATAAAGATGGAGGAAGTGAATAATAGTTGCAAAGTTCAAATGAGATCAAGAACACTACCAAGCCAAAATTATTATCAGCAACTCCATTTCCAACTGAATGGTTATTGTTGGGCTCAGTATCATGCGACTGGATGGCAGCAGCATGCAGGTAATGTCCCTGTCATGCTGTTCTTATTAGGGCTCTGGTCAACAGCCAAACACAGCAGCTGTCCATCTACCAACCTATAAACCACCCCCCCTAGAAGTTCATGTTCATAAACAATAATAAACAGGCAAATGAAGTGGCCAATGTCAGATGTGGTCAGACAAGTCGAAGGTCATTGCTGCACTCTAGCTGCTAACAAATTGTCAAATTGTATTGAAGGCTAGAGCTTTTAGCTTTAGAGGGAAAATAGTTTAAGTTTATTTTTGATAATAGAAGAACAAGCTATGCTGTATGTGAACATTTGTAATGCAGAATTTCATCCATTTTGACATACATATTCTGCAGAGAGCTCTCAGTTTTTAGGTTTAACTTCAGAGAGACAGCTCAAGGTTACGTCGGGAAGGTTAGTTCAGCATATTAGACAGATTTTGTTCAAAATTTTCTGTCCCTGTCATGTCCTGATTGTGCATTTATATAGTCTTGCTTGTTGTTACCACCTCCTTTTTCTGCTCATCAGTTTCAGATTACTCCAGTCTTCACCTATTCTACCTTCCTTATAAGTAGGAGTTTCACACCAGTGTATGCTAGATTGTCTGAAACCTGTCTATCAGCGAGCAACTTTCAAACAAACATAGGAAACGCAGGGCAAAATGGATTTCTTAGGCTAATCATTCACCATTTACATCTAAAGCCAGAGGTGTGGAAATTCTTTTTCGTAAGTCTGTGCCTTTCAGTTTTCAGTCTTGTATAACAGATCCTTGCGGTCGATTTATTACTGTAACTGGGCACATAAATCTGTTTCCGGTGACCTTAGTCAATTTGTATGGACCCAATTCTGATAATCCATCTTTTTTTCGTAAAATATTTGATATGATTCCAGATGACGACGCAAGTCATGTAATAATTGCAGAAGATTTTAATTGTTATCTGAATCCATTCTTAGACAGGCTCTCCACTGCTCAACCACCTAATATCCTTTCTGTGCAGACTCTTAATAATTTAATTAAATCCAAGAGTATTGTGGACATCCTGAGGTTACAGAACCCATCTGGTAGAGATTACTTTTTTTATTCCCCTGTCCACAAGTCTTACACATGTATCGATTATTTTTTGGTTGACTCTAGACTAATCTCCAAAGTGGATTGCAGTAAATACCACAACATATTAATTTCGGATCACAGCCCAATCAGTATTAACCTAAAACTTTTTCTTCCTAAGCAGACTTACAGTTGGCGCTTCAATCCTACACTACTTAACAACCCGGCCTTTCACAAACACATCAGCAATCAAACTTCTCTCTTCCTTGAGACCAATGATAATGGGGAGGTTAATGATTCAACCTTGTTTGAAACTCTCAAAGTGTATATTAGAAAACAAATTATTTATTTTGAGGCACGCCAAAACAAGGCTAAGCGTGGCCGATTGAAGGACATTGATGGAGAATTAAAATTTGCAGAACAGGCCTACAAGAACTCTTAACTCCAGTCCGATTATAACAAGGTCTTGCAGTTACAATATGAATATAACTCTCTTCTGGGCGAACAGGTTGGAAAAATGTTATTGAAATTAAAGCAAAAAATTTCGAACTGGGCGAAAAGCCTCACAAATTGCTGGTGAGACAATTAAAAGGAGAGCAGAAAAAGTGAGCCATCTATAAAGTTAAGTCTAGCACAGGATCAATGTTAACAGACTTGCAGGATATTAATGAACGCTTTAGAGAGTTCTATTCTAATATCTACTCCTCCAAAACCACTGCCACACAGGTCGATTTTGATAATTTTTTTCAGATCTCCACCACTTCCTCAATGGGAAGCATCCTCAAGAAAGTATTTGGACTCAGATTTCACTGTAGTTGAGATTCAGGAGGCCATAAAAGCCTTCCCTACCGGCAAGACTCCTGGTCAGGACGGGTATGGCCCTGAATTTTACAAGGCTTTCAGTTATAAACTGACACCTCTGTTATTAAAAATGATAAAGCATTCTTTCACTGACAAGTTACTTCCATCGTCCTTGGATGATACCAATGTCTGTGTTCTTTTAAAAGATGGCAAGAACGATACAGATCCAGGTAACTACAGGCCTATTGCATTATTAAATTATGATTTAAAAATAATAACAAAGATATTAGCAACAAGACTAAATAAGTGTATAGCCTGCATCATACACACTGACCAAACAGGTTTTATTCCAGACAGAAACTCTTTTTGTAAGGTTCGCAAAGTTTTGAATATTTTATATGCTGACCACAACAATAGTAAAGGTGCAGCTATACTGTCTTTAGATGCCAATAAAGCCTTTGACACAATAGAGTGGCCATACCTTTTCACAACACTTGGAAAATTTGGTTTTAGCAATACATTTATTGAGTGGGTCAAAATTTTATATACAAATCCTAGATCGTCTATACTTGCGAATGGGAACAAATCTAAACCGCTCTCCCTGCAAAGAGGTGTACGACAGGGAGACCCTCTGTCACCGCTGCTATTTGACATTGTGCTTGAACCACTTGTACAAGACATCAAGCGTATCAAACTGGGTAAAACAGAGACCTGTGTTACACTGTATGCTGATGATCTTCTGGTCAGCTTAGCTAATCCAACAGCCTCCATTCCTGTTCTCCTGGACTATATTAATTATTTTGGCAACATATCTGGGTATACAATTAATTGGGGAAAAAGTGAATTCATGCCATTGACAGGAAACTTATCTCAAGAATTTCTGGATTCTCTGCCCTTTAGGGTAGTACGTAATCACTTCAATTATCTGTGGTTAAAATTAACAAAGAATCCTAAACATCTTTTCAAAGCTAACTTTGCTGAAGCAGTGAAAAAACTTAGAACTAATATTGAGGCATGGAGGATTTTGCCGCTGTCTATGATTGGACGTGTTAATGCAATTAAAATGGTTAGTTTACCAAGATTTTTATATCTGTTACCGATTTACCGATTTTCTTGAGTGCCTCTTTTTAAAAAAAATAGACTATCATATTGCCCTTTGTGTGGGGGTACAAAACTCATTGAATATCTAAAGCTCATGTACATAAAAAACAGATAGTGGAGGTCTTGGTCTTCCAATCCTTAAGCACTATTACTGGGCGGCTAACGCTAGAGCTCTCACGTACTGGAAATGCAGTGACCCCACAGATGAGGCAAAAGAAAGCATTCCCCCTTGGTTGCTCCTTGAGGCTCCTGAAGCAGCTAATACATCATTAAGTGCACTTCTATTTTCTTCTTCCCCAGTAGTTAAACAAACGCAAAAACACTTCGTCTTAAGGAATTCTTTGCGCATTCTGCGTCAGATTAAAGCAGTCAACCACATCCCCAAAGATTCTATTCATGTTCCAATCTGCAATAACCCTTTCTTTAAGCCTGGGCAGTTGGACGGGTCATTCGCTATCTGGAAGAGGAAAGGCATCGCAACTCTGGCCGACCTATACGTTGACGGGCACTTTGCCTCATTTGCCCAATTACATGCAAAGTATAATATTCCCAACTTACATTTCTTCCGTTACCTTCAAATCAGACATTATCTGAAACAAAAGTTTGAGAATTTGGAATTTGCTCCAACCTGTCTCATTTGATAACACCTTACTACTCGCTCCAGATTCTAAACTTATCCAACATATCCAAGTTTGTAGATTGCTTCACTACTCCTGTCCTCTCAGAAAGTTTGCGAGAAGCTTGGTCTAAGGACTTAAATTCAGATGTTTCTATGGAGCTTTGGAAAAAGGCCATGAAACAAATTCATTCCTTCACCACTAATAGTTGTTATCAACTTATTCAATTTAAGGTGATGCAAAAACAAAAATTAACAAAATTTTTCCATCGGTGTCCTATCAATGTGACAAATGTTCCACTGCAGAAGGAACACTAGCTCATCTTTTCTCGTTTTGTCCCCAGCTGTTCAGTTTTTGGTCTGAAATATTCTAATGGTTTTCTAAATGTTACTCCAAAGATATCAGACTGGACCACAATCTTGCAATATTTGGGTGCTCCACAGAGACTTTGCCATCCCACCTGCTGACAGCTCTACAGCTTGGAATGGTGGTTTCTAAAAACTTGTACTACTGGCTTGGAAATCCACCACTCCCCCAAGTTTTGAACACTGATTAAAGGAGATGATCTGTGTTATACAGTTGGAACGTCTTTGTATGTATAAAACAAACAAACAACTAAGACATGAAACAATATGGGGACCTTTTCTGACTCAGTGCCATATAACCTCATCACCCAAATAACTGTTGTTATACT
>JBAMHX010000027.1:4824593-4835012 GCA_037177515.1 Pseudomugil tenellus | reverse complement strand
TCACTACTGTTTCTCTGCCACACATCACACTATTACCAGCTGTATCTATGGCAACTTCAATGGACTTGAAGGTGTTGTTGCAAATCCAATCTAATTCTGCATAAAAATCTTTCATTTACTTATTTTTTTTTTTGGAAAAGGGATAAAAATGATGCTTTATAGTTTTTTTTGTTAAACCTTTCTGATGTTCGTATCATTTCCGCCATTGCAAGCTCCGGCTCGCAATGCATTGTGGTCTATATTGAACTGTCTAGTGACCATCGATGCTTACTACTTTTCAAGATGCATTGTGGGTAATCTTTTAGATTTGGACACCCCTACAAAATGGCGTGACCACTATAGAGAGCACTATGTCTACATGTCTGATAACATGGAGTTGCTGTTATGTGATTGGCTGATTAGCTGCATTTGTTTAACATGTCCTGTGACTGATTGGCAACCTGTCCAGGTTGTACCCCACCTCTTTACCCAACGATTGCTGGAACAGCCTCTCGCAACCACTAAACACTGACACTAAATTGGATTAAGCGATGTGATAAATGAATGAATGTTTAACAAATAACTGAAATGAAGTACCTAATGAAATGGACACGTACAATCTGTGGATCGGACTTGATAAAAACATGATTTAACAGCTCTGAAATAAAAGCAACATTTTAATTACAACAGTGCTTCAGAATAACACTGAAAGTGCCCTAAATTGCCCTTGATGCCTTTCATAAATTAAACTAAGTCGCCCGATCACGCTTTGACTCCGATGTTAAATTTGTAAATCATTTGTTGACACCCTCCCTGCAGCCAGCATTCTAAGGTCATGCATATGGAGATCTACCCCCCCCCCCCCTTCCCAACCTCCAACACCATCTACCTGCATGGGACTTCAAGCCCGGTGGTTCTTTCCCTGAATGGGATGGTATTGGTGGTGTTGTCATTCGCCCCAGCGTATCGCAGAGATGCTAATGGACTCGTGCAGGAGTCCAGGCTCAATTGTCTATTTTGGTCTTAATTCAGCCATTAACATTTCATTAATGCACCGTCCTACTGCTCGCCTGCACCGCTGCCTGACGGCTGCTGCCTGCTGCTTCCCGCCTCAGGCTGCAAAACACAACAGTCATTCAAGGTGGATGCTATGCTCAGTATTTATGACTCAGAAAGTGGATTTTTTTTCCCCATGTATGTTATAATATCTCAGTGCTTTTGAGAATATTCTAATATTCTATAATGTAGATGTCTATTTAAAAACAACTGGCAGTAATGCTAAAAAAATAAGGTTAAAGTATTTCATTTTTGCCCTTTCACCTCTTATTCTTCCTCCTTCAGGTATTACATGTGTGGTGATAATATATGAGCTTTATATATGCACAGTACAGGAGTGTTTGTGTATGCAAATCACACGTGCGCCGTTATGCTCAAGGCAGTATCAGTTGCTAAGGTATTTGCCTGATAATGAACACAGCACGTCTGTGAGTGCGCATGTTTGCACGCCTGTGCTCCATCCAACAAGTTTAACACAATATTTTAATTACACGACTATGTTTATTTAATGCGTCCTGAGTAAATTAGTTGTATAAAATTATGACTAATTAAGCGCTGCATTAATAACTGGAGCGCAATAGCTGCCTCTCTGCTGCTCTACAAAGACGGGCACATAGGTAATCATCGTATCTATGTCATTCATTAGGCTTTTTGATCATCAGGACATGACAGATGATAATATGCGCTCTAATCTACATGCCGAGGCTGCTGCATATTTTAGATTATATTTGGAAACATGGCTTGAATAACATTTGAAAACACCTACTCGGCTGCAACTGATAGTTTTGCTTTGCGTGTAATCTATAATTTAAGATTTATTTTTTGTTATTTTTCATCAAATAAATTATCAGATCTCACAAGTGGGCAGGGATCCTTTTCTTTTCTTCTTTTTTAACTATTTGGACGTTTTTAGATCTTTCTAATTCAAAGGGTGAATTAAATAACAGAAACAGTGTTAAATAATTGTCTTATTCAATATTAACTACTTTGATATGTTTAGCAAAGTCAAATAAAGTAATTTCTAGACAAATTTAATTCCTTTCTTTAACAGAAGCTATTTCTATTCTTTTAGAAATAATCTTATAATAGTCGTATAAATGTATGCAGATTTTTGGCAACAAGAGTTCAAACCATTTCCCTTTTTTCCTTTCTTACCAATCACAAAGCTAAAACATAAAGAGGGATACAAATATTACAGTTTTATCTATGTTTTTAGGGCTTACACAGCGTGAAGATCAAAACTAAAAATGGTGTCAGAAGCAATACTCCTACAGCCAGCTTGTAACATTTGGTCCTCAATGACAAAAAGACAGACTATTGGCACAGTCCTAAAACACATTTGATATTTCTGGATCAGTGAAGCTGTAGGTAGGCTGTTCATCTGTCATTACTTTACCGTGAGTGCAGGAGGGAGGGAGATAAATAAATAACAAAGTGATACATAAGTGATGAATATCCAGCTTTATCAGACATGTGTGTGATATATGAGATGGACTGATAATAGACACTTAGTTCTGCCATATGGTTGGACCTGCCTGCCAAGGTACAAGGACTCAAAATATGGAGGTAAGCCGGCGCTCGTCTCTGAACAAATGGAAGGAACGTGGCTGTGTTTTTAAATAATGACCTGAGGAAGGACGTAGACTTTTTTCTTCACTGCAAGAGATTTACTTTTAACAAAAATGTGCACAACTGCTCAGATAATAGCTTAAACAAAATGATTACTGACATAATCCTGTGTTTTAGTTTGTGTTGGGAAAACCCTACAATGCAAATGGAGAGGTACGTATTGAGCATATGGAAAAGATTTGGAAAACTGTTCCATGAGTGCGATCGCTATTCTCCGTGCCCTCCATCGCTTCACTTTGTATCAGATGATGTACAACACACCCTGAAAAACACTTAAAAGTACTCAAATGCATCAAAGGGAAGAGTAAACGCCAATCCAGCCTTGTTTTTAGAGCAACAGGACTTGCAGCTCTTTTAGCTGTCAACTCCACAACCCAAGTGCAGTAATAATCTCATCAGTGCCATTTAGAAATCACAGCCTCTCGTCATGAAACACAACCCACGTCCATCAAATGCTTTCCTGAACATGTGGAGTTACAGACAGGCCCAAATGTGACGGGCATGCCAAAACAAATGATGGAATAAATAAGTAAACACTCGCAGCATTAGGAGACTTGTCTTGGATGTAGGGTGGAAGGTAAGCAAAACAACTGCCGTGTTGCTGCCAATCTAAGGCCCCGGGGCAAGTTTGTACTCTCTTAGCGGATGGCGGGGGAAATCTCAAGCCGTCTGCTTTTCAACCACAGCACAGGAATATTGCTTGGGGTGACCTGATAGCCAAGTGGTTAGGGTGCATATCACATGGGTGCAAATGCCCGGAGCATTAAATCCCCCATGTGACTCCCAGCTGGCTGGACCTCTTTAGCCACATTTCCTGTGTGTGTGTGTTTGTGTGTGTTTGTATATGTTAAGGAAAATTCACCAAAATAACCAATGATATATATTTTAGAAAAAAAGTATATCTTTATTTTTTACAGTGACTAGTTAATCATGTTTACACTTTTTTACAGTGACTTGTTAATAATTTTTACACATTTTTACAGTGACTTAATAATAATTTTTACACATTTTACAGTGACTTGTTAATATTTTTACACATTTTACAGTGACTTGTTAATAATTTTTACATTTTTTACAGTGACTTTTTAATAATTTTTACACTTTTATACAGTGCCTTTTAAAAAATGTTTACACTTTTTTACAGTGACTTGTTAATAATTTTTACACTTTTTTACAGTGACTTGTTCATTTTTACACGTTTTTCACAGTGACTTGTTAATAATTTTTTACACTTTTTTTCAAAGTGACTTGTTAATTTTTTCACACCTTTTTTACAGTGACTTGTTAATAATTTTTACACTTTTTTACAGTGAATTGTTAATAATTTTTACACTTTTTTACAGTGTCGTGTTAATAGTTTTTACACATTTTTACAGTGACTTAATAATCATTTTTCCATTTTTTACAGTGACTTGTTAATATTTTTACACATTTTACAGTGACTTGTTAATAATTTTTACATTTTTTTACAGTGACTTTTTAATAATTTTTACACTTTTATACAGTGCCTTTTAAAAAATGTTTACACTTTTTACAGTGACTTGTTAATAATTTTTTACACTTTTTTCAAAGTGACTTAATTTTTTCACACCTTTTTTACAGTGACTTGTTAATAATTTTTACACTTTTTTAAAGTGAATTGTTCATCATTTTTACACGTTTTTCACAGTGACTCGTTAATAATTTTACACTTTTTTACAGTGACTTAATAATAATTTTTACACTTTTTACAGTGACTTTTTAATCATTTTTACACTTTTTAACAGTGACTTATTTTTTTACACTTTTTTACAGTGACTAGTTAATCATTTTTATACTATATTTACAGTGATTTTTTTCATTTAATTTATTTCCTGTCTCATAATGTTCTCAAGACGTTCCCACTGGCAGGGATTAGAGATGCATCTTTGGATTCAAGGAAGATTTATCTCTGTTGGCTTATTATTTCAAATAATTACCACCGTCAATGTAAGACCAATAAACAGTCGATCAGAAGGCCCAAAGTCTTCCAGAACAAACACAAATGCCAGAATCTTGTCATCCTTCACTTGGGAGGGCTTCTGATAGGCTCAATGGATTTCAGATGGACAGGAAGTTTCGGCTTTGAAAGCTCTGTAATTCCAGGTGGCCGGGGAGTGTTTTGGCAGGCCAACCTGTGCGAGGCCTGGAGAACGCCAAGACAGGGGGACCTGGAGTAGGTGGAATGTTAATCATGGAGAGAGGAGAACATGTGTGACAAAGGGGAAGGATGGAAAACACATGTCCCGTTTCACACTTATTTACCTTTGACTGCCAAACCCCTGCCAGATTAAAGGGAAAAGAGGTGGTGGGGTGAGGGGGGAGAGGCAACGGCAAAGGTGGAACCCTTTAAAGTGTCCCTCTTTGATGAAGACGCCAACTCTTTGATAGCATTTCAAACATTTAGAAGGGGAAAGAGGAAACCTTGAAGAGACTGAAATGTGGGGCTCGGTGCGCTGACAAAGAGCTGTGTGTAAAGACATGGCGAGGGCATGCTGATAAACTGTTGCTCAGGACAGAAGGGCATTGTGCTGCACACACATTTTACAAATTACAAATGCTACGTAGACGATGGGGAGCTTACCGTTTGCCAGAAATCAAGGTTTAAGGTCATAATTTGTCAGCATCCTCTGATCATTAAACGCTAAATAATTTATCGAGCTGAATCGTTTCAGTGTATATATCCAGCGCAAGGTGAAAACTTAAACTCAAAGTATGGAATATAGGGACATTTATCATTGCTGTAATTTAATCAGTGTCTAATGAGCATCAGAGATCTTATGCAGCTTCAGTTTTTTTTCTTAAAAAGTTGTTTGAAGCACATCTTCTGTTGTATTTTTAATGGAGGCTGCAAAGCAAGTTTTCCCTGAAGGGACAATAACAGTGAAGCACAGCATGTGATATATTACCATTCTGAGGTATTCTCACCCTCTTTTAAAGACAATACTCTAAACTGAATGTAAAAATAAGTTAAAATCTCCAAAGTTTTGGGTTTTTTTTTGGCTTAAAAAGAAGTAATACGGACTGAAAAGAAGTCCACCCAAGAAAAATCTGAAGTTGCAGAAAGATGGAGGCCTGTCAAGGTGAGCTGTGAGCAATGAGAGGAAAGCATCAAGTCATGAACCAGCAGAGACTCGGCGAGTGTTTGATTTCCACTGCTTTCCCCCCCTGACAACTTAAACCAGAAAATACAAGCAGACTTTGAAGAGACTGTTAAAAAGTGAGGGTGATTCGAGTTGAAAAGTTTGCAGCTGTAATGGTGGCCGTTTGAGATAAGTGTAACTTATTTCATTTGTCGGTGGTGTCACATGCTCTCGCTGCTTTGAAGTGGCAAATTAATGACAAGTGAGAACAGTAGCCATTCTGCTAAGAGAATGACCCCTTTTCTAATGGCTGAGTGTCACAGCGAGAGAGTCATCTGTCGGCCCCATCTAATTATGGGAATCGAGCAGTTTGAAAAGTGTCTTAAGGCTGTTTAGGAATAAAAGGGACATTTAAATGCAGAGCACTTTGAAAATTACAGATCCTTCAAAATACTTTCCACAGACACATCGTTTGTAAGTCCTTTTTTTCCGTCTTGTTAATTCTCAGCTTTGAGAGTGTTGCTGGTATTCAGGGAAAGGAATTCGGCGATAGAGCTTCAAACCCCCCCAAAGCCTCGCAGATTCCACTTGTCTATAGTCAACCGCATTCCCCGAAACTTTTCCCGCTTGCTCTATGAAAAAGGGTATTCATGTTCATGACAACTTATCTATTGTTCTAAATGTGTAATTCAGCGGGGTTAGCTCACACTGACCGTCTCCCCATAAAAACTGTCTGCAACCTAAAAGTCGCTTTGTTTGTTTTATTATTCAAATAAACCACATGTAATTAATTTAATTTCTGTCGCAAAATATACACATTAATGTACAATTACTGGTAAAATTAACTGTTAATATGGTTCTAAAACCAAAAAAAACCCCAAAAAACTCATAATCTAAAAATACCAATATTTCCTAATACATATTGAACTCATGAACATTTAGTCCTGCGGGAAATGACTACAGTGGGTGTGGGTATTCATCAGGTCATGCTCTTACTTAAATGGGAACATTATATTTATTCACAGTAACACTAGCTCACCATCATAGCATCTGTCATGAAAGTTTTAAACCCGGGAAACATATTTAAATAGTCTGTTTTACCTGACTTCAAGCTAACTTTCAGGATTATCGTGTGTCATTCACTGTATATCAGCCAATAAAAGCATTGTCTATTAAAGTTGTAATTATCAGAACTTGTTGTTTAAACTCAGCCTGAACTTTGTGTTGTCATGAATTACAGTGTTGATCTCAGGAAGTTAGCGGTAGCGTCTGAACCAGTTCACTGTAACAGTGAATACCCAATAATTCCACCGGGAATGGGAAGGAGAAAGGTATCATTTAACTACTTTCTCATCCATTTAACAGGATCAGTTGAAACACAGCACAACCTCTCAGAACTTCCTCAAAGTTTCTCTGCTTATAACGCACAGAAAAAAGAATAATAAACAAGTAATAAAAACAATAAATGGGGCTGATAACATCCAGTAAGTAGTCGGGTCCAGGTGCTGCTGACTTCCTTACTTTTGATTGGCTGTATTTCCAGGTTCATCACCCCCACATGATGGATAGTAACCTCATAAAAAAAGAGCACGTCTACCTAAACTAACTCTATCAACACATGTAAGAGCAGATATTCCTGACCAGAATTACCGGCTAATTTAGGTTTTTATTTGTCTTAAGTCTATCTGAAATTATCCTAAATATTTTCAGTGATTTAAGCCAATTTCATGTTGAATATCTGAATATATTAAATCCCAAATTTATTTTACATCTGAACCCGTACATGTCAACCCTGGTTATTTTTTTTTCCTCTACTTTGGTTTTCCTAATTAATATTTGATTGCTCATTAGCTGCTGTCTTCTTCCTGCGTGCATCTTCTCCTAAAACCTTTTTTTGTCTTTGTGTGAGTTCTCCTGTGTGAGAAAAAATGACTTTTTAATTGCACACCCACCACAACCCCTTCATTAACACTCCTTTCAGAATACGTGTGGACTTGCAGAGATGCAGGACTGTTTTGTAGTAAGATGAGGGTTTCCAGTGAGTCCAACACCTGACATACACACACACATATATTGTGTGTTTTGTTGGGAGAAACAGGGGAATGATTCTTTTCATTAAACTAACCTCGACCTGCTCATTTTGAGCAGATGTCCCGGTGGACACACACCCTGATTCTCTTCTCTTACAGGGTATGATGTGTGGATGAAAGCTCTTTCCAGCACCATAATGACTGTACAGCAAGATTTTCAAGGGCCCGCTCATGACAATCCCATTTTCTGTGTAATTTCATGGTTGTCTTCTTGAATGAAGATATTGGCTGCTCTGAAGCACGAGGTCAGAGTCTCCCTGCTCCCTTTTCTGGATTGTTCCGGAGTATGTTTCCCTTCACTTGATGAAAAGTAATTCATCATTTACACCCCTGAATTCTGCCACCCCCACATACACACACACACACCACCCCACCCCTCATCGTGCTACAGCCTCTCTTTCCAGTAACAACTTTCTTTGCCTTCCCTTTCCTCCCCTGCGGTACCTATGGTAGTGTTGAGAGATAGATAAGTTCAATACAGCAGCAGGTCAGCCATCCCTGAGAACAGGTTAGTCCTCCCAGGCCTGACCCCCCCCACACCCCCCACCCCACTCCTGATAGACTTTGTCACCTCTCGTACCTCTGGAAGTCAAATCCTGTCAGCTCAGGCATCCTTCAGTATCCCCGTAGTGGCTTTGGCACCCAGTGGGGCATGTGAGCTTAAAATTGATTTTTTTTTCTTGCACCCCCCCTCCTTCTCTTCTTCTGTGTTTTTTCTTCTCCTCTAGATCTGCCAGGTTCCCTTAAGGGAGGCAGTTGACAGCCAGCTGAAGGCTTCAGCCAATCATAAGGCAGCAGTGGTGTAACAGACACCTAGGGAAACTTTTCCTGCACCTCCCGGAGCCGGAGGGGGGCAAAGGTTTCTGACACGTTCAGGAAATGGAAGAAGTGAATTGGGAAAGGGGGGATGCTGTTGCTAAGATACAAGTTGGAGTTTTCCCTTCAGTATTACCTCCACCTTCTATAGCTTCCTGACTACTTTGGAGTTAAGGGACTCTGAAACCTTTAAACTCACCTTTTGCTGTTCCTATGTCATCAAATACTTCCTTAAGTGTTTCACACGCGTTTTTTCTTCATTAAATTTAAGTTGAGAAATGAAATCGTTGAGTAAATGAATCTAAATTTGTATTTCTGGTTGATGCCAACTTTTTTTCTTATAGTTTGAAGCAATTTTTGCAAACCAGAAACATCTGCAGGGTGTCCAGACTTCAATCAGAGTCTTTTAATGCTGAGACGAGAGGAAACCCTTGAGACTTAAGTAAGACGGAACCTGATCATCCCATCTCATCAAAGCTCTGGCTCTCCTGTGACCCTTCCACGCTGAATAATACCTCCCTCCACAGCTCGGCACAAACTAATTCCTGGGTACTTAAAGAAACACAATGAGCTCAGATTGGTATCATCAGTAAATTACACCTACGGCTGAGGCACCGCTGCCTGAATCCAAGTCATCCGCAGAGTAGAAGCTCCCTCATGGTGGCAGGAGATTAAGCTAAGGTCCATATGTTAAGGGCATGATGACACACCTCCAATCAGCATATAATGGGACCTTTAGATGGGTCACTTTAAAGCCTTTTTCTCAGGCCTTGGGCATGTGAGATTAGCACTGCTCTGCAGGAGTTAAATAAAGTAGCAGCTACAAAAACAGTCAGGGAGTTTTGTGGGGTTTTTTTAAAGTGTCAAATGATAAATAAACATGACCTTTTAGATGAGAAGGCATGAAACAATCTCTAAAGATATCCATTTTTTATAGAAAAAAATTTTCTATAAAAAAACTGGTGCACTTATTTATTATAAATGTATTTATTATTTTATTTATTTTATGCAATTATTTAAATCTATTATTCTTACTTTTAAAAATTTTAATTAACAAAAATTAACTATTACTTTAATAAATGTTTGTCAGTTCAGGGATACTGTTAAAAATGTGATGCGAGCTGAAACACCGGGACATTTGTTTGTTTCAAGTCTTTCCTATATTTTAAGTAAAAATATGGCTCATGCCCTCTGTAGATAAACTCAAACACACACATTCATACATAGTTCAACCACATCTTGCACATCTTTGCCTCGGAGCTACTTGAGCACCCAGGTGGCACAGAGGAGCTAAAGCAGGGCATCAGGAGAAGGGGAATAGCTGGGGATATGCTCGTGTTTGCCATGGCTGAATGAACCGACTGTGACTGTGTGGTATACAGACAGGGGAAAAAATCATGCACAGATGGACTTTTAGGGTTAGCGGGGATCTATAAAAATGGGCCAGAATCACATATCTCTGAGCTATGTTAAAGATAGTTGGGATTTGTGATGTTTCATGGCACAGCTGCAGGAGTCAGGTGCCACTCAGGTAATGCATGGTGACATGTGAGGTTTGTGGAAAGCTTCCATAATCATATTTTCACATTAGCTGAGTGGTCTCATTGTTTTCAAAGCATTTGCAGCACATAATATGTTATTTCTAAAAGATGCCAAAGGAAACTAGTGAGAATGTCACGGGGCAGAAGTGGACAGGACTTGCGCATGTTTGTTTGTAGTTTAGTTTTTCTTATTGCATGGATTTTAGT
>JBAMHX010000027.1:4807317-4824493 GCA_037177515.1 Pseudomugil tenellus | reverse complement strand
TGGAACTAAAAGGGCCGAGCTGCAGGGACTGAGGGAAGCCAAACGGGGACGGACCGGGCAACAAGCAGGAGGCTGAACAGGAGACGGGTGGAGGCGCTAAATGGGAGCTTGGCATACAAATCAGTACGGAACGTGGAACCGCTGCAGATGTCCAAAGAACCGGTGTCGGATGCGAAGTACACTAGAGGCAGAGTGGGGAAGCTCTGCCTGGTGTGTGAGTATTCAACTGACACTTGGTACACCCAATGACATTGAGCCTGAAAGCTGATGCTGTCCTGAAGGCATTATACTGGCAGAAGTTTCTTCTGTATTGCAGGCTTACAGCCAGAGAATTGAGCAGCGATGACGAAGTGCTGGGACTGTGACGCCACCCCGGACTCCACCCCTGGCCGATTATCCCTCGTTTTGGTTTTACTTATTGTTAAGGTTTTTTTTCTCCCTGGGACTTTAACCTTTTTAGATATACTTTTACTTGGTTTTTAAATAAACACTGTTACATTTTATTGTTTTCCTCTGTTCACTGGAGCTGCTCTCCCCCGATTTTAAACCAAGGTTGAACCCGGTTCTTTTGAAGGCCTAGTTTTACTACTGGTTCACCTGACAAGAAGGAGACAAGACACATACCTGGTGATGGAATTGACATGCTTCACAGAAGCAAAAATATAAGCAAAGTATTTATTCTAAATTTCAAATATCATGATTTTTATGCACTGGTCCACAGTTTTTTCTAGAGTTGTTAGACTTTTATGTTGTAGTCTAAACTTCAGGATCATTGTGTCTTTATTCCTGTTACCTTTACATTACTATAATGTCTAGATGAATTTTGGGAAAACACCACTATGTCCTACATTGATATTTCATTGTACCCTCAATCTCGTGATTGAACATTAACCTGTGATGAGATTAAACTGTTAAATTGTTAGAACCATCTGAAATCATTTGTAATACCCTAAAAACTACCCACCAAACTCATAAACTACAAAACAAATGACAAAAGTGTTACAGGTTAAAGAATTCTGAACACAACAAATCAATTATGTATCGACATTTCAAGAGAAGAACTAACAAAAGGAAACTTTAAGGAATAAATAGAGATTAAATGCTAAAAATAACAGATATCCTGATTAAATACTTCAGAATAGGAATACATTTACAAGCTAAAAAAACAGGTTTTCTTTTCTGTCACTAAACTCTAAAGTACTGCTCACCCAATGACAAAGTTGATTTAGCAACACTTCCACCTATGCATGTACATATTTGACTGCCAGCCCTAAATGTGCACGCAATACGTTCCTGTTATTCATTTTACAAGCCTTACTGATTTTTCTGCTTCCTATCTTTGTACAATACATGTTTTTGTACCTAGGAATGGAAAGTTGCAGGTAAATGATTTTAAGGTGCTCCCCTCTCTGCCACAGAGACTGTCACAGTGTCTCGATGTCCATTCGTCTCCGCCAGTTCTGCATTACCACCTCATTTCATACATTAAGTACTTTACCTTCAGGAGTGTGAAAGCTGGGTTATCTGTCCCTCCCTGCTCTGTCACCTCAGCCTCATGTCTGCTTTTATCCGCTATAAATGGGCTTGCGAAGCACACTCGTGGGTTTGGGGCCCCTTAAATGAGATTTTACAAGACTCATATTCTGATAAAAATGATCCTTTGCAGCTAATGTGGCTTGCAGGTGCAGCACCTTCTTTATCCCGTTAGTGCTGAAGTGCTGGAGTTTGGCACAGATTCTGTAGGAACTTCCTGGATGTTTGCTCAAAACCAGTAAAATAATATGTGGGTTAACAGAGAGCAGTGAACTCCCATGTGTCAGTGTCCAGGGAGCAGTTGGGATTAAGGGCCTTCCTCAGGGGCGATAGCGGTTCACCTCCATGGGCACTCCAGGGACTCGAACCTAGGGTCAAACTCTCCTCTGTAACCACTAGACCACCACCTAACCCATCCATCCATTTTCTACCGCGGGGTCGCGGGGGGGCTGGAGCCAATCCCAGCTACACAGGGCAAGAGGCAGGGTACACCCTGGACAGGTCGCCAGCCTATCACAGGGCCACTCACATAGACAAACAACCATACACGCACACACTCATACCTATGGGCAATCTAGAGTGTCTAATCAGCCTATCCCCAAGATGCGTGTCTTTGGACTGTGGGAGGAAGCCGGAGAACCCGGTGAGAACCCACGCTGACACAGGGACAACATGCAAAATCCACAGAGAGAGGCAACCGCCCGAGCCGGGGCTCGAACCGGCATCCTGCTTGCTGTGAGGCTACAGTGCTAACCACCTCGCCACCGTGCAGCCCCACCACCTAACCATTAACTGAAATATATTCATTTCAAAGCAGTACTGATTATTGCCTTTATATAGGAATCTTACAGATTGTGTTCTTCAATAATTTGGCAACAATATTTAGGTCGGCTGTGGAATTTAGGAGACAATAAAGGCGGATTACGATTATCACTTACTCCACTGTACTCCACCGGCCCGGGAGCGCTCTATTCTGCTGGAATGCTTTTCCATTGCAAATCCAGTTTAAGTCCAGATGCTCTATTGTGGGAGGGGTCCCCTGGTGCATTTCTTCTAGAAAGTTACTGATGTCATGTCTGATGGTGACACGACGCAATAAAACAACACGTTCTCCGAGATTTAAGGTATTGTTTAATCTGTATAATAAACAAATTTTTAAAATAACGTTTGGCAGATACCAAAGAAGAAGACAGAGACAAGATGGAAGGCGGTGTAGCAGCCTTTTACCTGCTGCTCGGGTTATGGATAAAAATGAGTAATAAGCTCACGGCACAAATCAGGAGACGTCATCGTTGGGTGAGACAAGACGACCTTGAGAGGCAGTAATTATCATTACTTGTGTACATCGCTGTGTAGTGACATCATTCTCTGCAAGCCAATCATTGGACACCAGCCTGCAGACGCCATGCTACCCGCACGGTCCGACAGGCCTGGCCTGACAACGAAGTGGGTCCTAAAAGTGTACCAGTACGGTTTGACTAATCATAATGGAAATGCTCTGAGGCCGGGTGGACTAAGTCCGTGTGGAAAAACACCTTTATAAATTGAAAATGTGCCAATATTCCCAAGACCATTACAACATCATCAGCCTGAACCATTGAGTTAGTTGAGACTCAGACCAGCAATGTTTCTTATCTTCTGTAGTCCAATAGTAAGTATATTGGAAATGGCACCTGGTTGTCTTTTGCTTCTGTAGCCCATCTCCTTCAACATTGCATGTGTTGTGTGTTTAGAGATGGTTTTCTACATACATTGGTTGCAAACTATGTTTATTTTAGGTCTTGTTACCTTTCTGTCATCTCAATCAATCTATACATTCTCGTCTGATCTCAGCAAGACATTTTACTGCTGCTCACTGGATATTTTCTATTATGCACATTATAAACATCTATTCAATCAGTAACAGATATAAACATGCTGGATAATAGCAACAATGCTAATTTGCATCCATAGTCCCTCGGCAGGTACCACAACAACATGACCAGCCAACAGACAGAACAACAGATCACAATAAAAGGGCATCCAAAAAAAATGGCCACACATAAAAGTGATATTTATAAAGTTTAGAAAAAGTTACATTTCAATTTGCAGGTGTTGCCACTGAACAGTGTTTATCGCATAAGCTGCAGTTCTCGTAACATCAATTTTATTAAATCGCAGCGCACGCAATGTTACCATTACCTGTAAGTCTTATTTTGGAGTTTTCAACTTGCTGCAGCAAAATTCCTACAGCTTTTCAAAGCCACACCCCTCCTTTCCCTTTCTAATTTATTGTAAAATTCTAAATTTACCTGTTATTTACTCCATATCGCGTCGTCTTAACCCTACCTACATCATGTCCGGTGGTGCACATATGCAAAAGGTGTTTTCATTATGCTAATGTGATAAACGTCAATATCGAAACGTCTGAAAAACCACCTTACAAGAGCGCAAACATTTTTAGCGATAATTAAAACGTTTTTTCTGAATTTTGGAGTTTATTACCGGATTTTTTATTACGATATTTAGATTTTGCGCAAATCGGGGGGTAATGGAAATGCACCTACTTACATGAGTCAAATCTTTACTTGAAAGTAGAAGATATTTTTAGTCTCCTCTTAACAATATCCCTGTAACTTTCCCCCCCATTTGCCAAATGCATCCATCACCGTTTTCATTGCTTCCTACCCTTTCTAAAGTATCCATTGTTTTCTCCGCATTATATGACTGATTTTGTTCAGACTCCATTTGGAGGTATCTGCTTGGGTTACTGACATCCTGAGTCAGATGCCCCAACTGAGACGTCTTCTCCCAGCCTTAAATCATGAGAATCCTAAGGTGAGCCAATCGCAGAACTTCCTTCCATCACTTATCCTTGTTTCTCTCATTAGCGTTCCTTAAATGAGAAAACTCATGTTGTCAAAGCTCTCTGCTCATGAAGTAGGAACTTTTCTGAATCTGTAAAAAGTGTCTTAGCTTTGTCAACACAAAGTTTCACTTCTGAGCCTCTTATAATCCCAGCGAGAAAAGCCCCCCGCCCTTTTGGATGAGGTGAATAGGGTTTTGGGTTGGTTGGGGGTTAGTGTATTTTGTAGTAAGCACATGATAAGCTAAACCTCGTGGGACAGCTGCAAACTTGTTCACAGCAGTACATTGCCATCCTGCAGCCACTGATGAGCCCGATATGTTTAATTGGGGTGGTCCATTTCCCATCCTGCTCCTCACCCCACCACTCTTCAGATCCACTCGTCCTTGTCATTTATACTATGACTGTAGGGAGATTGTGGGGGAAGGGAAGATGTTGGGGGGAGAACAAGATCCCCCCTACAAAACAGAGATAAAGAAAAATGTAATACTTCCACATTTTCCAGTGCTCCTTTCATCATTATTCAAAAATTAGTTTTTAATGCAATGAGTAGCTCCAATCATGTTAAGGTCTGCATGATTCAGATAGTATCATAATTACAATTAGATTACATTACCGCAATCAGAGAAAGGGGGGATCGTTAAGAGAAGGAATATAAATTGCTTTAGTTTTACAAGTACTGAGCAAGCAGAAATTTGAATTAATCTTCACTTAAACATCTTCTCCCTTACAGAACTGCAAAGCATGCTGGTTTCTTCCAGGTCATCAATACAAATTAAGAGGAAGTATGATTTTTTTTTCCATCTTCTTTCTTTCTGAGCATTACATACATACTTACATTAACATTTGAAGTTTTACCCAAAGAGCAGGAAATTCCTCCATTTTCTATGACGGATCGGGGTTGAAAATTTCCATTCAGAAGAGATAGGTATAAGACATATGTTCAAACATACTTACAATTTATGTCTTAAGTGTAAAATCCGGGTTTTTGAAAACCGTTTTGGTTACTGATGAAAAAAAAGCACATCACAAATATTCTGCTGATGTTTTCCAACATAAGGGACCCAAATACAGAGTTTTAATGGAAGCTGAGTCTAAAAGTTTAGCAAGTTAAACTTTTTTTCTTTTGTTTTAATTTAGTTTGTGATATTAGAAATTCTACCTCTTTCCAGTTTGATGTGTGGATGTGCCCCACTAGCTAATGTCCTCACTGTCCTTTAAGAAAGTCTCTTAAAGCGCCTTTTGGTCACATTGTGCAGGATTATCCCAAACTGCAGAATACAATACGACACAAATCACTGGCAGACAGAAATATAAGCCATCAGTGGGATTCTTTGGGGATGATTAGGACTGAAGTCAACAAATCCCAGATCCACTAATGAATTAAGACTCATATGAAGAGCAGCGTTCCTTTCTTGATGACAGCTGACAATTTCGGAGCCGTTTTCTTTCTATTTTTACACAAACTGCTTAATAGTACTTAGTGCATGAATGGAGAATTAAAACAAAGAACTTTGTTCTGTTCAGCTCACACATTGCAGTTTGTACAATTAATGTGATCGCCTAATTTATATGCGTGTGGGGGGAGGGTGATTGGGGGGGGGTACACTAAGTATCAATTACCATTTGTTTTCAAAAAACTGCTACCTATTTATTTCTTTCTTAGGCCACGATTGGAGATTAATGTGCACTTCTAAATTACCACACATGCTGGCCATTTATCAGCTCTAAGAACAATCCTGCAGATTCATCCCAACCCTAAGTGGCTGAATATTCATGAAATAGAAAAAAAAAAGAGTAATTTTGTACACCCTTTGATGATTTTAAAAAATCTATTTCTCATTCTTATTCATTTGCTTTATGAGGTTTTGTCATTGTTTTCTTGTGTGGCCACTCAGAAAAAGGACAGGCTTCATCATTGTGGAGGCAAATCCTTCTTAATTTAGCTGAAAACACAGACTTATATTTGTGGGTGAAAAAAAAAGCTATATATTACGGTCAAACAATGTGATAATGGTGATAGCATGGCGCATTGTGCTTGCTTGTAAAGCCGTGGTGCAGAGGCCCATAATAGACTAGCATTCAATTCCTGACTTCAGTAATGACTTCGGTAAACAGACCTTTCAAAATGAGTTTCTAAATCAGTGCTTGGAAGCAAAGGAGAGGGAGGGGAAAACACAGGGGCTGGGGGCTTGTGGCCCTCAACACCCTGGCTTTAATCAGGCATTAGGAAAAGGGAGTGAAGATGTTATGAAAATGCGGCGCTGGCCTTTGTTCGGCGTCTGTCATGGCATTGACTTCCCTGACACAATGCTACAATGCATGACGGATCAAAGTAATTAAAGTTCCAATAATTTACCTTCCTCTGTTGCGTGTCAAGTCTGCCAGACCGGCTGCTCCCAGGCCCTTCATTGATTTCTTCACCACTATCAGAGCGCGATCCTTAAAGACAGAGAGACACGAGGGCAGGCTGTGTGTGTGTATGTTTTAATAACGTTCCATGCTCATATAATAGCAACGCTTCAGATGTTTAACCATTAATGATCACAGACAGATGACGGAGATAGAGCGACGAGTGCGTCTGAACCCTCCTCGCCCATTCCCTCTTTGTCAAATCACTCTGAACCACCCGTCAAGCGTGCAGCAGTTGCAGCATTAGGTTTCCTCACCAG
This sequence comes from Pseudomugil tenellus, assembly GCA_037177515.1. NCBI lineage: Eukaryota > Metazoa > Chordata > Actinopteri > Atheriniformes > Pseudomugilidae > Pseudomugil > Pseudomugil tenellus. Next base: position 4,817,443 of record JBAMHX010000027.1, on the reverse strand, counting down.
CTCAGACTGGACAAAATCAGAGCTCGTCTGATTCACCTTGTTAAACTTTGGAATTTGGGAGAAAACTCAGCTTTATCCCCAAATCCACAGGAGATTCAGACGCCAGTACGGGAGGATTGTGAAATCATTATCAGCCAACAGAGGAGTAATTCTGTCTGCCGTCTAGGCCCTGGATTGATGTAATGCTTAGGAGTGACTCCCTGTGTTGTCGTGGCAGCCCTCTTTCTCCACAAGTTCGACTAAAAACTTCACTCACCCATGTGCTTGAGGTAACTCTGTCTCAGTCTTCGTCCTTCCTTCGTTTTCTCCTATAAGGCATGACAATGTGTCATTGTCATCCTGCAGTTGGTTTTTGCTGTATGAGGTGGTGGAAAGAGGGAATAGGGGGGGTCTCTTTTGAAGGCTTACTACCCACAAAACCGCCTCTCCTCCCTTGACGAAAGTTAAATGGTTGAAGTATTCCTGTCCTGAGATGTGATTAGCATGTCACACATTAAAAATGCCATATTAAATAATCCCTTCCTTCAAGCTTTACTTTCTCACCAGGTATTAGCTTAGACGGAGAATAATCCTAAGCTATTTGGAAGTAGGGAATCCACATAAAGATCTTGGCAGTCGGTGTTTGAATTTTCCATCTGCCTGGTAGGTGCGTTGCTCGATCGACTTACAGCACAGACAGCGAAAGAAGCCGAGCTGGGGGCGCTTACAGCTCACCGCCACGGCGCCAGGTTTTCTGTGCCTAATCTTGTCTCCTCCCCCCCCCCCCCCTTTCCTTTTCTCTGTCAAGACAAGACTTTAAAATTTTACACCACAATTTAAGGTTGGAGATGGTGCAGGGATCGCAGCTGTACAAAGTGTGCTTCAGAGAAAGACTGAACTGTTCTTGTTTGCTTCATTTCAAGGATTTTCTGAAAAGCTTACAGTTACATGGAAGCAAGTTTAATAAGGAACCACGTGAAATGCTAAATCTAAAACGGACAAGTCTTTCGCATAAAATTTGGAATAGGTGATTCACAAGTTAAAAGTTCATAACTCAGAACGACTGTAAAGGAAAGACACTTCTCAGTACCAGCTTCATCAACAAGGGACAAGGGACCGTTTTAGTAAAAAAAAAGAGACAGAATTCCACCAAACGCTGAGCAAACAAAGATGAAAATATGCTTACTCAGCTCTTTTTCAGAATGCTGCACTCTACATGCGCCACACCAAAGAGGCGACGACTGCGCCGGACTGCTACTGCGATGTTAGTATCTTTAAATCCCAAATAAGTTCTTGCTAACTTCAGGTGATTTACCTGACCTCCCTGATGTCCAGATCAGTAATCCACCAAAAAAATAAAAGGGAAAGAAGACAAAATATGACATTTAAAACTGCAAACATATGTGAACAGTATGAACAAGCTTTAACTTTTTACTTCATTATCTTTTCACAACATCTAAATAAAGGCTTTAAACAAAGTTCATACTTGTAAAGGAATTTCATTTGTAAGCTTAATTACCTTGCTCTTCATTAATGTCTAGTGGAAAGGTCAGACCATAAGGCTCCTAAACTGATGTCATTCTGACCTTCAGTAAACCATTTGCTAAGACCTTGGTCTTGTCGTAGCCGAAGCAAGGCTGGCGTCCTTCCATCAGATTGACGCACATAACCAAAGTTTTAAACAAAGCTCCCCTATCTGACTAGGGCAGAATAGTTTCAGACTTCTGTGTGAGGACAGATCTCTGTAGAGATTCTCCCTGAGTTACAACCTTTTATCATGTCTGTATGTCTTAATGTTTTGTCTCTCCATGTTTTAATGTTTAATGTATGTTCAACTTCTTCTATTCTTCATTAATAAATTTATATTCTTCTCAACCTAAAGAAACCAGTGTAATGCTCATCTACATACTGCAAAACCTGAGTTATAAACAGGTTAGTTGGTTAAATGTACCCAGCAAGGACAAAAAAAGATGCCTTGTGTCTCAACATTTGCTGTATAGATAAAAAAAAAAAGAAAAGTTACTGCCTCTAACTCTATTATGTTACTCTAGTTTGATCCCATTTCAATAAAATGATGGCAAACCTGATAAGGGCGAAGGATCACAGAGAATTGCTGCAGTTGCTATCATCATTGTAAATGTGAAGCCGCTGGTGAGGTGATTTTAACCCTGATAGTTTCATGTGACTCCACAAACAACTCACTCACATCTGATGGAAACAAACTGATTAGACAACTTGGGCTACAAGATGAATCAGAGCAGGACAGAAATCTTTATCTTTGGGAGTCCATGATCGCCTGGAGGAGAGCTAAAATGATGTTGCAATCAAAAAATAGACATAATGCTCTCTTTATATTGTTGTATTGTATGTGGACGGCGATGATGTTAAATCGGATCACAAAGGGCCCTTAAGGTTGATTTTGTTACAGCTGACAGAAACTTATTGGAGCCCTATATTGAAATTTGTCAAAGTTAGACATGTTGAAGATGTCATTTCTGCTCGGACACTAAACTATTCATGTTCTCCAGCACGCAGCACGTGATATATGTATATAAAGGCAATATATTTAAACATATTACATCATACAGAGAATGAAAGTGTTGATGGTAAAAGCTGCAAAAGTCAAAATGTCTTCTTGCCTGACAGAGAAAGCTTTAAACATGAATGGGTTTGTTTTCATCTTTGCTTGGAGGTCATCGCCTTGTGGCTGTGAATGGCTAATTATCATCGTGTAAATGGGTCATGCTTGTCATTACTTCTGGTCACATGATTGCATTCATCCAACATGTTTTTCTCTCTTATTTTAACCCCGGATTACAATGGAGCTACAGTGATGGGGAAAATCCTATGAATTCCCCCCTGAAGTAAAAGATTTGTTACGCAGTCACAAGCCACTGCCATTCAGAGGTATATAGCAGACCCATCAGGTCATAACCTTGCCTGGAGGCTTTGAAATGCAAACACATTGAGCGCAAAAAGACTTCATTTATAATAATGTCAATGTTTACCAAAGTGTCTCATATATGCATTGAGGAGGTGCATGAATATGAATTATTATTAGAAGATTTAAACACTTTGGACCATTTTAAAATTTCAAAGGCTCTAGCAAATCATTATTTATAAGATCAGTAATTATATGTCACTGGGCTGCATTGCACAAAAACTGGCGTCAACATTAATAACCATGACTGGACAGTCTGAAACAAGCTATAGACTCCTCAGTCAGATGCTGTTAAACTTACCCTGCAGGTATAAGATGATGTATCTCTACTGACTTATCGAGTTTTCATTTATGATGCAGGGAAAGGGGAGAATATTCAAAGAAGTTAGCTGGGACTATGCACTTGTTGAGATCAGCTACTGATCTTACTGATAAACAGAGACTGATAACAGACACCGGTATTGGGAAACAAGAAGCCAACTATATTCGCTAGAACTATGTGGTAATTCACTCAATGCTTTGAACAGAAAGATCAAAACATTGGTTTTAAGACTACTACAGATATAGATAGTGCTACTTTGACCACAAAGAGGTAAACATTAAAAAAATAGTGATTAAACAAAGTGTGAAAGTACGAGTTTAAACTTTTACCCCGCCCCCCCAAAAAAGATCTTTAGATTAAACTGAACCATTTTTTTTTTTTTTTTACTAATGTACTTGTACATCCCAAATGTATCTACACCGAGAGATGTCTATTCATTAGTAGTTGGAGGAAGTGTCCCATCCTTTCATATGGTCTTTATATTTTCCAGTATGGCGTTGTGGAGCTGTAACGTCTGACGAGGGTATCGTATATGTTTCTGTCTTTTCTGTGAAAACATTGTAAAAAGTCTGTAGCATTCCATAACTGACCACACAATGTAGTAAATCTAGCTAATTTTACTGTAAAAATTGTAAAATAAAATTATAAAAAATGATAAAATACAAATTATTGTGTCATACGTTGTTTTTTTATACAGTCTATCGTCATGCATTCCGTAAAGCTAAATCCCCCTGCTGGATACCGAGCCAAAGTACAGTCTAATGCAACAGGTGTCTGATATATAGTCCATGATCTGAACTATTGATAAACTGTTTAATTCAAGCTTGTTAACGATATTTCACGTTTTCCAAAATTAAAATATTATACGAGAACATGGCAGCTCTAATTTATTCTGTATCCATAATCTAACCAACAATTACAGCTAATAAACATTCAACTTGCAAAAATATGCATTTAAATTGAATTTTACAACCATAAAAAATAAATAAAAATCACTGAAAAATTTAACTATGTGAGCTCTGATCAATAAAACTGATCAAGTGAAAGAGTTTTGAGGTTAAAGATGGTTTATTTATAAAGATACTAACAAGGAACATCCATCGTATATTAATTGTAAGTTCATTAAGTGAAACACAAAACCTGCTCCATTCAAAACAATTTAAAAAACATTTACCGCTAATTTTGTACATTGTCACTAAATAACTGCATTTTGTGATAGAATTATTTTCTGTATACATTTTTAAACAACTTATTTTTGAAATTTCAGAGATAATTTACAACAAGCAGCAAGTGCAACTGCATCTTTTTGCAAGACTCTAAAACTCAATGGCACTTCAAGTTTTTTTGTGGTACTATCTCACTGCTCCAACTGTCCTCATAAGAAAACAGGACCCTGCATTTTTGTGACAACAAAAGGACACTTGTTCCAATACCCTAATCATAGCTCAAGCTTTACACGTTTCAAGAAAGTACTGAAGCCGTCCCCAACAAGCAAGCCCAAACAGACAGAAACATTGTGCAGCAATACGACCAAATTTAGATCGGTTTCGCTCCTAACGGTTGCATTAATGGAGCTATTTTCTCCTCTTTCTGCTGCAGAGGATTGTACGTCTAAAGCAACCTTAAAGCGAGGTTGGAGGGAAGACTGAACAATTATCTTTTCACATTTAACTGCAAAACAGGACGCTGGTTGCAAGTGTAAGATGATGGATCGCTTTCAGTGCAGCTGGGTCGCTCTGGGTTTTACGGCGTGTATTTTTGGAGGAAAAAAAGGGGCTTTTCACTCATGAGTTTAGACTTTTCATAGACATAAATAACAAGAGGATATAAATCATATTTACAGTTACAATATCACCTCTGACTACAGTGTTGCCTATGCAGTGTCTAAGAGCAAATGATCGGCTCACATTTGTTCAAAATTTTGCACTTTTTCTAAAATCAAAATTATGAATTCTCTCTGGAATAATCATAGCTGTATTCATAACTAAAACCAGGTGGCAGATAACGCTGGAAGGAAAGCAAATACCCATTTGAGTTTGTTGCATCGGTGAACATTGTCCATCCACTGTGGGCCTGTCGTGATGTGACCTGGGGCACCAAAAGTGCAAAAAGCTCCATGTGTTCCTCCAGCGTATCTTTTAAATGCCATTAATTTCAGCTTGGTTTTCATCTTTTTCCCATAAACACACAAAGGAGATCTTTTAAAAGGATTTTCTTGCAGGGCTGTATTACATAAAACAACATAAAGAGTTTAGATTTCCTTCACTTTTATTTGTGTAATTCAAGAGGCGTGTAATGCCATTAATGCAGTTACTGCGCTAAGTGTTACGCAAAGGCAACTGAAGCTAAACACAGTGGAAACCAAGCTCCTCTTTTATTTTTCTTTGACAATGCATGGATGGATTACGCCCAGAAACCATGAGTTATTCAATTTCCACCTGGAAAAGCTTAGCTGGCATTCACATTATTATGAGCGTATCTGCTCGATTGGATATAATTCACACCTCAACGGAAGCTTACACCTGCTTGAGGGAATTAAAGCCGAGGCCTTTAATAAACGTTTAAACCTGTCAGACAAATGAGATAAGTGCATTCATGACCTGTTCCTCCTGTTCCCCGCCTTAATTCCATCTGAGGGGATCTTGCTCCATACCTGCAGAAAGTGAGGTATCCCGCATCGCTCTGTGACACTTAAAAAAAGGGGCCCTTTGCACCAGCAGGGTGCCAATTTACTGTCAAATGCAATTAAAAATATGTTTGATATAGGTCACTGAACATCATGGAAAGTGACAGGAATGACGGTATTTGGAGAGGAAAAAGAAAAAGAGGTAAAAGCTCCATATTTCCCCCCCTTATCATTCATTTTAAAAGCCTCCTCTTGAGAGATAGATAAAATAGCAATGTGTGTGTGTGGCAGGGGGGGTGTCAGGGGCATGAGTGGGGCCCCACTGAAAAAGACAGTAAGCGGATGCTAACTTCCCACTGAGAGAATTTCTCCAGGTCGAATGCAAACGTTCCCAACTAATCATCCGCGCAGTGGAAACGCCAGCTGCGGCCTGTGGTAGGATTATCATTCTCATAGACCTCTTACCGAGCTTTTAGCTAAATGAAAAATCTGCTCCATAGCCTAGGGAGAAGGCAGCGAGCAGATAAGAAGGAAGAGTGTTTACCAAGAGGCAGCGACGGTAAAAGAGAGAAAACAGAACAGGTTTTTTTTTTTTCTTTTCTTTGCAATGTAAAAATGGTGGGAGAGGAAATCATTAGGCAAGAAGGAAAGAAAAAAAAAACAGCAAGGGAAGGAAAATAGAGTCGAAAGGAGAAAAGATCAATGTATTTACACGATTCATTTGTGATAAAGTTCTTCTGGGCTCATTAATTTAATGTTTCTGTCTACCTTCTGTCCTGAGGGCAACATGCAATTTGTTATTCTATTGTTCTCCACTCCTTCCCCGTTTCCTCACTGCTAATATTTTCCATTATAACGCTGACGTATAATCCTGAATCGCAAACGACGGTGGAGGATAATCGAATCATTGTCCGGACCCGCTGCCACCTTTGGGCTTGATCAAATGAAATAATCAGTTTTAAAATGAGGCAGAGGTCAGCGACGGGTGTAGTAATCTTATGAGGCTCTTTGCCCTCCCCCTGACACAAACACACACACACACACACAACCTGGGGGTAATGGATCTCTATTAGCACTCTATTACCGACATCTGTAACAACGGAGCAGCGCGCCAAACATGGCTAACAAGGGCAATGTATTTGGAAGTCACTAGCCTGCTCCCTCCGGACGCTGCCTCTCATTATGAAGCTATCAGGACCATTTGTGTTTGCCCGGACACTCTGGTGGGGGGCGGGGGGGTGGGGAGAGTGAAGATGGGGCAGAAAGAGAGTGTGTGTGTGTCAGTTGGAAAGGGGGGAGGCATTGAAATAACAATTAAATCTCTGTGGCGGTCCCACTACTGAGCAGTGCCGGATTTTAGGGTGGTCCCTCGGGTGCCCTTGAGGTCCACTTGCTCTTGACCCCCCCTTCTGATCTGAAGCAGGAGGTTCGTTTATTATTACGAGGCCTAATTCACGACTTTTCTCTGAGGTTTGGAGTCAAACGTGAGTGGGAAAGTGCGTAAATGATTTACAAGCTGAGCGATTCATATAAATATTACTAAGGAATGCCACTGAAGTGCCCCCCCCACCATCTAGATTTCTCATGCTCCACTCCAGTCTTAATCAAATAAACCTCAGAGTCTTAAAGGGGACCAAACCAATTTTGCTTTGGAAAATAAAGCGCCTTTATGTGAACTAGTTCAAAGTGATTACTCTGATTATAGTTCAGTACTGAGGCATTAGATACGGTCTTTGTCAGTGACATTTTGATCTTGACACGGGTCTGTTTTTGAACGAGTGTTTGGGGGGGTTGCGGGTGAAAAGAACCCTGATATTAAAAGGCATTGCCTGTGGGTGAAGGACGGGCTCCATCTTAGGAGTAAAAGGTTACTAATAACTTCGCAGTGATGAGGAATGAAGCTGAAGGTGCCAAATACTGTAAGCTCAAACTTTGGGAATAAAACCAACCAACCCTGCTGACACTGTTGGCCACAATGCCTTTAGATAAACACAGCAAAAGGAGCGACTTAGCGTAAGTCCATCACAGCGCACTTTGTGCCTGATGCTGACCGTATGTATGTCAAACAATGTGGAAACATCTCCAGCATGATGAGGCTTAATCCAATTGGCACTGGAGCTAAACTTGTAAAGTAATCTATGCATTAGCCCAGCTGGCACTGCGCACCCAAATACTCCTCTGGAACCTGGAGTTTGGGGCTGTTTGTCGCACGCGGGTGATAAGAACCCCTGAAAGCCCTTTGAAAAAGTGGGCTTAGCTCCTATTCTTCTCAACTGGAATCACTTTAGTCCATTTATCACTCTACCTGTTTCTGGGACCTATTTAAGATTAAGGTCAGTGATGGAAAAAAAGAAGCCCCTCTCGCAGTTCTTAGGATACTTTTAAAATTCATAAGTCAAGAAGCTTAGAGCTTTCTCAGCACAATTCTTCATAACAATGAGAATTCTAATATTTTATGTAAGAATAGCTGACAGGAGATTTTTTTTTCTACCCTCTCGCTCCATTTCACCCTCTCAGAGTGGAAATACACTCGCAGTTTGACAAGAAAGACGACGAAGATGATGGACGCAAATCCCGGTCAATCACGTCACATGGAGACAGAGTGGAAGAGGTGCTGAAAAAAAATGTTTAAAAAGTGATAAATCTTTTTTAATGTACCTGCTTCTGTTCTGTTTTCTTGGATTTTCAAGGAGCTTTTTTTTTTTAATCTGTTGCACCAACTTACATACATGAGGTCCCACATACAGCATGACGGCTGCCATATTTTCTTTTGTTATTCCTGTTTTTTTCCTTTTTTTAAAACAGCTGAATATATTATAGTTGAGCTCTTAAGCCCCTTGTACATATAGAGGTGCCAATGCTACTTATTAATGTAGGTTTAGGATTCAGAAGCTATGCTAGATTATAAAATAACCAAAAAAAAAACAGGATTAATTAATCTAACTTAAGACTTTTACTTTGATTTTCGCATAACAGAAAGATCTGTTGGTTTTTAAATTCAGTGTAATAGAAAACAATCAGGAAAGAAGAAATTATGATGTATTTGTGACATTAGCGGTTGTTAGCATGTGCTAGCATATGGTTTGAATGTGTTTAGTGTTTTCTTTCTATTTCTATCCTTTCTATTTTTAATTTGCGATGCCACGCAAACCAGAGGTCTGCTTAAATGTCACAAAGATCAAGATGTCGCTCACATACAGTATGTAAACTGCTAACACCTACTGAAAAGAAACATTTAATGCGTTTACAATGAATTAGCATACATGGTAAATAGTAACAAGAGAGAGAGGAAAGAAAAAAGGAGCACATCTCAAACTGCAAAATAAATAAAAAGCCCTTGCTTATTCGCCCACACACTTGTCCTGTTAATAATCTATACTGCAGTCCATTTCTATAATGCAGAGTAAATCCCAGAGCAGCTCAGTAGTGCAGTTAGCATACAAGTAAAAGCACATGCCTTGCAGTCTTGGCTCCTCGCCACCAGCTGGTGCTCCTGTCAGCTGTAGGTAAAAGGAAGAGAGAGGGGAAAAAAAAGACCATGTTTTACATACTTGCAAAGCCGAGGGATTGCTTTTTTGGACCAATGTCAAATTTTTCCCAAAAAATTCAGGGAATCATTGAGTGAATGATAGTGGATGTCTGCCACAAGGTCAGATACAGCTCCAAGTGCAAAGCTGCATTATATTACAAACTGTACTGTGATTTGCTTAGCACATTAAAAGAGGTTGTGCAGCAGCGCTCCTGCGAGTTGCAGGAGTGTTAACATTGCATTGCACATCCTGGCTACCTCGAGAAATGCAAAGGAGCTTGACTGCAGGTGTTTTAGGGGTCGTTTACAGGTCAAAAACATACATTTTGAGAAACGCATTTCACCTACATCAACTTATTCATATGAAGGAGTTTAAATACGTACACAACTTTCAACAAGCTGAATTTCAAAACTAAAATTGTACAGAAGCAGATCCGACCCAGCGAATGAGATTTCCCCCTGAGAAAGACAAGTGACGGGAAACATGTTCATCTTCAAATACCTGGGAGTGATAATGAGTCACATGGCCGACTTTGGAAAGCCCCGTCTAGACCTTCCATCCCTCTTACTGTATTTGGGTCATCTTATTTGTGTGAGAGACTCAGGGTGGGGGGTGGGGGGGGGTGGGGGGGGGGGGGTGGGCTGGAGGAGAAGTCGAGACCCAACAAGACCCAAAACCAACCATCCCCCCCCCCTTCCTCCACCCCACTCAAAAAAAAAAAAACAGAA
>JBAMHX010000027.1:4777808-4788442 GCA_037177515.1 Pseudomugil tenellus | reverse complement strand
GGATGCTAATTGCAGGAAAACTCTCATGACACACAGTTTTCTCTGGATTCTGGTTGTGGATCATGTCAGGTATTATACTCCAAACCAATATGAGGAACCAGCACCACAATGAGGGCTATTGCTCGGTACCCTATTATTGAAACGAAAATGGCAAAAACAATCATACGTGATACATTAAGCTCTGTCAATACTTTGCAGTCGCTGCTGCTTCACTTCTTCTGCATTTGTTCACTTCTCTGAAAAGCCAATCAAAACGTGTCATCTCAACATTGATTCCACAAGTTAATTATCAGTTTCATAATTTATCATTTATCAGTTGCAGATCTGCTAGATTTGGCTTTGACTCGTGTTTTATTTGATTAATTTTATTGCCTCAAAACATGGGAAACATTTTATTTGAAACATATGACTACTTTAAAGCTTTGGAGCAGCCACTTTATAAGCTTTATAGATATTCAACTAGCACCACAAACTGTATTGGCTCAACTTTAACAGCATGGAACAAAAATGGCCCTTAATTTGTTTCTAAAAGTGTTCCTTCATTAAGTCCACTATCTCCTACATACAACTCTCCAAGTAGTCAGTAGAGATTATTAAATGTGATTTCTTTCAAAGTTTTTCATGTCCAAACTTAAAAGTTGTGGAGAAATGTATAACAGAGCTCTATATGGGCTTGTTCTAACATATACTGTATGTGCTCATCTGTGGAAATTCAGCGGCAAAGCAGCTCTCATTTGTCCACTCTTAAAGGAATCGGCATGATGCGAGCTAGAGGACGGGGAGGATCAAACTAACAAAAAAAGAAGAAAGGAAAAGTTTTTTTTGTTGTTTTTTTTTTTACTCAAAACCCTTCAGAACACAGCGAGATGGGCTCTGACACTGACTCCACATTGTACCCATCCAATTTGCTTTGTTCCCACTTACCTGACTGCCATCACAAGGGGAGCCACTGGGGGCCATATTGGGGCCATCCTCGCTCCCATGGCCGCTTTTCTTACCATAGCCTTTAAAGTCCTGCACTCCAATGTGCATGGCCTTGATGTTTGCCTTGTACCCTACATGCAAAGCTATCATTATTCATGCCTCTTGACAATTGCAGGCCCTGTCTTTGTTACATCTGCAGCTCTTTGCCTTGGGCGATGACATGACTGTACGGTTGATCTCTTCTCTTTTACATATCGCTCCCCGTGTCTCTCTCTCACTCTGTTTTTCTCGTCAGACTGTGCACCATGTTTGAATATAACTCGGATTTGACGACTTCTACCTCTCAGACTGTGCGTGACACCTCAGCTGCTTTGATCTGCTCAGCGCTTTTCATGAAAACTTGCATTATAAATCGGGTAAAAACCTGATGTTTGATAAACATTATCTTTGTGGGGCAGTTTTTGTTGAACAGCTTAGACAAAAATGGATTCAATTCATCATAAGAATCAAATATATATCCATTACGATCTAAGTATATTAGCCTCAATGACTTTTTACTTCAAACTATACCTGCTTCTAAAGAACAGATGGGCATCCATGCTGCAGGTGGTAGGTTTTTTCTTTGTGCTAGTACCGAGCAAATGCCAAACTTGGGAAAAAAGTATTTAAATGCAAAACATTTCCTTGCACTTCCTTTCCACAGTAAAATTATTATTATTTTGTCATTATTATTACTGTACCGACACAATATAACTTTTTTCTCTGTATTAACCAGAAATTTTCCAAAGGTGGATGGAAAAACTGTCATGTGACCACTTTGAACTAAACAGTTCCTTTTTACTACTCATAAATTGACATGAAAAAGTTTTTTTCTCAACGCAGCATGAAAAAAGCACACAATATTTAGATTAAAAGAGCAGGAGCAGCAGAGGAGCTTGTTTTCAAACTGGTTAGAAGACACCGCAGCAAAACGAACACTACATCTAAATAACAAGAATCTCCGTGTGCTGATTGACACTACAGAGAGCCGTTTCCTCTGTTGTGGAAGTCACAGGATGCAACATGTACTGCTGAGTCAAATCCACTCAATTATACCCATCTCCAAAGTGTAAATCTACCCCAGCATACTGTCATTTACATTTGTATTGCAGCCCAAATACTGGAGCTTTTAATTACTTTAGCCTGCAGTCTGTTAAAGCTTCCTTGACCTTCCCACTTTCCTCTCCAGCTTGATGTCTGGTCAGAATAAAATATACAGCATGAAGGCTGTAAAATTAATCTGGACAGCATATTTTTTTTAATGCAATAAAACTGCATGAAAACTTGTTTCTGCTATTTGCACCAAAAGATAACCCTTCACCTCCCACCATCTCCCACCCCAAGGATCACAGAGAAACCCAAGATGGGGAGTCAACAGCTCTCTTCTCGTCAACCACGGGAGGTAGCAGCTTGAGGCGTATCACAAGTCCACCACTGATTTTCAGATGAAGGACCTGCAGCTCACCAGAGTCTGCATTACTCAAAGGCCACACCACGGCTCTGTTCTCACCAAGATGGGTGGAAATGATAGAGAGCGCTTGATCAGCAATTTTACCAAAAAAAAAGGGCTTCCAGACATGTCATTCTGATCAAAGAGAGCGCTGCAGCTGTCAGATTAGAATGTATCTTTATAGGAAAGATACTACCTTGAAACAAAACTGTACAGTACATAAGTAGTCAAACTACTGGACTTAAAACTTAAGTGAAAAAAAACTTAACTGACTCATTCATTGCAGTAAAGGACCCCAAAATTAAACTGCAAAGGTATAAATGGAGTCATCACTTAAACTCCTTGAGGATTCCCGAAGATCATGAACAAAGCAGGCCAAATCCACATAGTTGTTTCCTCTACCAACAAGCCATTGTCTTCCAGCATCAATTCCCGCCCTACCAATAACGTCCTGTTAATACTAAATTGTATGATGATACAACTGCAAGCTAAGAACAGCCAATGACGTTTTGTTTTGGTTGCTTTACCCGCAATGTCATACAATGAGTTGGCAATTACCTTCGTGTTGTAGGAAACACTCCCTACAGGGGGAGGGTACACTCAGACTCCTGACAAATGTGGCACAAAAGAAAGTAACTCAAATGAGATACTTTAACATGGAATCGCATAGATTAAAATCTGATCTGGTAACACTTTTGTATGTAGTTTTTAATCTGATGCAGGTTTGATTTTGTGAAATGTGATGAGATGACGACAACTTGTATTAACACAGAAACAGATGAAAGGTTATTTTAGCAGGAGAAACTGGGAATACTTCCACTGCTCAACAACTTTAAATTCCATCCATGCAAACAAACTTCAGCGGCAACCACTGTGTGATACGTTTGTTATTGATCTTCTGCATGAGGGTAACTTCTGCTCCAAGTGTGGGGGGACGTTCTGTACATAAGGACCATCCTAGTCCTGAAATTATTGTGGTGATGTAAAAAGCGCACACAAAAACATCTGATTTAACCAAAAAAGAGCACAAACACGCACAGTCTGAATGTAGACATAGAGATAAGCCTATTGGTGGACGGGATTTTGCATCTTTAATCAGCATCATACTTTTGGCATTCACACCTCCTCAAACATCTCAGACTTTGCAAGCAAACAAAACTATCGAAAGTAGCCAATGTACTTGCATACGCTAGCTCAGCCATCGTGTTTTTAAAATCCAAACCATTTGGGTTCTGCACTTCCACATTTTCGAATTTCAGGTTTTGTGCTCATCATTGCGTTATTAATAAAATTGTAAATGAAAAAACTGTATTAAGTTGAATACATTTTTTCACATCTTTACATCCATTCCGAATCTAGTGGACATGGGTGATTCACACTGGATGCTACTCTTCTAGGCTAAAAACTACACACAGCTTACCAAAACATTCAGATCAGAGTCAGGCTTTACGTAAGGATCCATCCTACTAAGTGGTTTGAACTGGGGGTGCTGGTGTAAGGACGTGGAAGATCATTTCTTTACATACTTTGGTCCACTTAGTACCAGTTGAGTATAGTTCAAAACACCAAGGCCCACCTGAACATCGCTGTTGACCACCTTCTCGTTATACAGCAGAATAACATGTCACAAAGGTTGCTTCAGACCTCCTAAGGTTGTGTTTTTTTTAGGTACTGGAACAAGGCATGATTTTTTCCACATCACTGGAATTCTTTTCTGACTCAGACGTCACATGTGCGACCTTTGTTTACAACACAGATGTCCTCAAAACTCCATTTTATCAAATGTATAGGTGCTTCATGTTTGTTTTTTTATTGCAAGCACAGATCTCCTCTGTTCTTCCTGATGAATCGTGGGTTAATTTCCGCTTGTTATCACATAGAAAGACAGTCTACTGTCATATAATCACCAGTCGATGTCATAAAAGTTGCTTGCACACTGTGCTATGTAGCTGATGAGGAGCTGGAGCTCATCAGTTTGTTAGCTAGCTATCTAATCATCTAACCAATCAAAAGATTTGGAAAAAAATGGTTTAAATATCCACTGTTTATCACTCTGCTTCACTCCATCCCTGCATCATCTTCTCTTTCTTATCAACTCCATTGAGATTTAAAGTGTTATTTCATTGATAATGCTCTCCAAATTCAAAATTATCAGTTGATCTCGTGGTAAATAAATCTTTTTGCCATGGAGGCTCACCATAACAAGTCTTAAAAGAGCAGAAAAATTATGCAGAAAATCTCCCATGCAGCACAGCCTCCTATCAGCATGAAAAGTCTTCTTGGACAACCCAAACTAACAGCTCCGGTCTTAAAAATGACAGCTATATTACAAAAAACAGGAAAGTAAAGACGGAGCTACTACAGTTTGCAGCCACCTAGAGGCGCACTCCAGAATGTATTGGAGAAACTAAGATTAAAACTAAGATTGAAACTAAAATTACTAAACCCACCAGGAAGGGCCAATGTGTTTATGGTTTTTGTAACAAGCAGAACATGCAGATTTACTTTTTGGGGGGTATGCAGCAGATCCAAAGATGCAAAGAGTGAGAAGGACTTGGAAAAAAAGTGTGTTGATATACTTGACTTGTCTTTCAAAATTGGTTTGCTAACACACAAATGAAGCCCAAGACGGCAAAGGGGAGTTGATGCCAGAGAGCTTCTAATTCAAGCTCACCGCGGACACTCTCTATTTCCATGTCCAATGTCTATTTCAAGACCCCTAGCTCGGGAAATTAATAATGAATGCATCATGTCCGATTTAATTCAGCACTAATTAGGTCAGGAAAGTTTGGGAGCGAAAGGTACAGTCCAGGCCACGTGGTTGCTTCTCTCAGCGGGCAGCCACTTTCATGTGGAGAGAAAAAGTTGAGCATTGAACAGAGAGATGGCAGTGGCAAGGCCAGTGCCAACAGCGCCAGCACAGGGACGAAGGGCCAGGGCTGGAGACAAAGATAATAAAACTAAGAAGTGGCAGCTTCAAAAAGCCATTGGAAAAAAAAAAAAAAAAAAAGAGAGAAAGAAATGACACCAGGGATATATCAACTATGGGCCATTGCCGAATGGAAAAAAAAAAAAAAAAAAGCTGTCAGTCTGTTTGTTTGGACTGAGACCGCTGAGAAATAATTATTCCCTTTTAATTACAATTTGGAGAAAAGAAAGCTGAGGCTTAGGATGCCTCTTCTGTCTCTATAGACGAGGAGGCTGGTGTGGGGCAAACACTGCTGCCCGGAGCACAGAGCAAAGCAATGTTATCACCTTTCACATGCCGCCGAGCCAAAGAATAAACGACTTTGATCCGACTGTGAGTGCACTTTGGCCAACTTGGGTGGCACTCTGCAGTTTAAGCAGAAACTCTCTGACAGGAACAGTTCAGAGCGCTTGGAGAAGGAGAAAGAGAGGGGGGACAGATGAAGGTGACAGCTTTAGAGGTTAACCTCGATTTGAAATCCCAACAGGGCTAAAAAATCCCGCAAGGCTACATATCGCTCTGATCTTTCACATCTAGCTCACAGATATCGTACAGACAGTGCCAATAATATCTCTTCAGGACAGACTGGCAGACCTAAAATGTACTTCAAAGCTTCCCCGATATTCACTTCTTGACTCTTGACTGAACAATGCGCCTTATTTCTGATATGTATTTTTAGCCGGTAAAATAAGTACAGAATAAATTTGAATAGCAAATTCCTCTTACGTGTGAAGATTGGCAGACGGCAGCAGCTCTCCTCATTCAAATGATGCCAACCTGCTTAGTGGAGACGATCCAGATGGAGTATCAGTTCAAGTACTTTAAATCTGCCTGATTGGAAGGCTCAGACATTTGTTGGAGAAGAGAGACAGAATATGAAATGCAGCTGTGATGCACTACCTGAAAACCTGCTTGTATAAATATATTTCCTTTGAGCTAATAAAAATAATAAATCTAAGCTGAACATCTTACTGCCTAAAGGCAAAAAACTGATCAAAAATTCCAATTTAAAACTCCACAAGGACCCATAAGCTGAAACAGACCAGCACACCTGTTTTTTACTGCATGTATCTGAGGAAAGAAGGCGATTAATCAAAACTAGCAGATAGAAATTGTTACTTATGCTTACAGCACATTTCTTCCTTTACTATCGCATTAATAATGGAAAATATTTGGTTTAACTAAACTTTGGGACAGATAGTAATATTTACTTGTTGTCCATCACATTGACAGTTCAGCTAAACACTGGCTGAAACTTTGTCTCGGCTACCTTCAATGTCTTTTCCGCTGGTTGATCAGTACTGTTTATTGCTAAAGTTTTTGGTTTTTTAATTTTAATTCAGGGGTTGGAGTTGGAGTTGGTGGCCTAATGTGATCAAAGGATGGCGAGTATGGTGCAGTATTTTTGTTACCTATGGTGATGTTTGTTCTTAAGGGTGGGGGTGTGATAGCCCCAGCGCTTTATTCCTATGCCCTAATTGGTGTTCAGTTGACAACTGATTAGCGCCCTGAGCTGCACCTGGCCCCGGTGATGCCTGTCCAGTTTATATATGCAGCTGGCAGATATTTTGAATTTCTCTTCAGGAATTCTTTCTGTCTCTCTATCTATCCCTCCATCTTTCTTCAGATTGATAAAGCCATGTAACAAGCTTGAGGAGAGATATATGCACTGGAAGCAGATTGCTTGCCAGTACAAGTAACAACATTTGTCAGTGCACAACATCCTGGTTAAACTGGTTACACTGAACCACACTTCCACTAAAACTTAGCACATTGCTATAATTAGCATATTTCTCTCTAACAACTATCTAAAGCACTAAGTCTGGCAACGTTTCTGGTAATAATGAGGAGTTGGGTGAGTAACGCGAAAGCATGTGTAGTTTAGTTTATGTGAGCATCAGCGGCTGCTGTGCAAGCCCATCCCTCGTCCAGAAGAACACACAAGAGGAAGGTCGCTCCTCACGAAACGTCCAGCTGCAGTCAGAGCAGGTTGAGATCACTTCTGATGCAGGACTAGACTGAAGCAACAACACAATCTTGTTTATCGTTAGATATTAATATCTAAGTAGGAGTGTGGACAAAAATGTTAAGAATAAAAAGTAATCTGATACCTTGTAAACCAGGAGAATCAGGTCCTCGACAGCTACCATGCTGCAGGTTTTAGCATTTCCCCGCAGCAACACATGACCCAAATCAATGACTCATTACTCAAGCAGGTGCAGTATGGAGCTAGATTTGTCTTTTTATTGAATGCAAGAAAATATACATATTAACATTATGTATAATATTATAATAATGTATAATATTTGATCTCAAAACTTATTTTTACTCATAAATAATTTTTGGTATCAGTGTGAAAAAAATTACTATCAAATATATACCAATCTAGCTTCATAGTGCAGAAGATGACAAGTTGTTGGAGAACTTTTCATTTAAATCATTGTTGTACCAAGGAAACCAGGGTAGCGCTGGAGAACCGGAGTTGGTGACCCCAATTAGAGAACAATAGGAGCTGTTAGTTAACTGACTTAAAATTACATTTTAATTTCAGGTTTGTTCAGTTTTGGCCAGAAATATTTTACATTTTTTCTACTGTTGTGACTGTATTTTTGTTTCCTCATCCAACAACTTGGCAGTGTGCATGCTTTTAAAATCGGGCACATCTGTAAAGACGACCAGTGACTGAAAATCGATAGTTGTCTCTTGGTCCTCATGTTGCCCAAACTCAGCAACAACCGCATTCCAAAAGTAGGTAAAGGGAAGCGGCAGGCATGTGTATTAATGTTTGATATCCTGCCAGGATGTGATTGGGTCACGTTGCAGCCGAGTATCAGTCAGTGCCTGGGAAACTTCTCTCTCACACAAAACACTCCTGTTTACTGCTGCACTAAAATAGACGGAAACTGAGGAGGTAAGCAGTACATGCAGAGTCAGGAGGAGATAAAATTCATGTCTGCATGACAAACTGTGGTTTTTTATCTGATAAACCAAGCCCGAGCTGTTTTCACAAACTAAATATTCCTTGCTGTACAATGTGTTGATACTCATCTGTACTTTCCTCCCAAGTCAAATGAAGCCTTTGTGAATTAATTAAAACAAGACCCGGTAGGAAATTGACCTCTTTGGAGGAGCAATTTGTTTGAATGAATCCAGTTTCAATCCAATGTGTGGTCAAAAATAAGCAGGAAGAAGGTTTGCGAGAGCAATGGCACGAAACGCAGTCAGCAGCTCAAACCTTTTACTTTATGTTCCTGGAATTATTCAGACCCAAACCTGATCACAGGGTTTTAATAGAACCAGACCTTTCCCTATCCTTTAGGAGCAGTGAAAGGAAAAAGATATAATCCTTTTCCCTCAGAAAAAGCCTCCAAGAGAGAAGCACCGAATCGAATTATTCTCATATGACCTTAGCTACACTTTATTCAAGCCTTCTTACCTCTACAATTTAACTACTGTTCTTTTCTCCCCTCGACAACTTCTTGCCATGCATGAATCACAGGTTAAATGCATTCCTTTCAACGCCGTGCACCCCGCCGACGGGAATATAATTATGTTTTACAAGTCGACTCTTATCTGTAGCCTCCTTCATTTCCCCGCACACTCTCGGTGCATTTTGAGGGCTTTTCAGAAGTACTTTACGGTGTGTCAGGTTGCGTCTCCTCCATGCAAATGCACTATTGTATCACTCAAAAGGTCTCCTCTCTCCATATCAGGGAGCCACAAAACACAGTGTAAACAAGTTTTTTTTGTAAGTTAAACACACACTGCGTGAGAACTGGAATATAATAGAAGCTAAGTGGTTTTCTTGCTTTACTATAGAGAAGATTGTGTATTTAAATCCTCCAATATTAATAATGTAAAGCTAACCTGGAGTTTTTTCCATATTTCTAAAGAGTTACACAAAGTTTTTGGTGATTTTACTGTCTACAGGTTTTTTTTTGGCCTTAAGTATTTTTTTAAGTGGAAAAGTTTTACTTTATTTGTGGTGTGATGATCTAAATGATTTCTTCTGTGTAGTTCAGTGGCCTCCACAGTCCAGTCTAGCCGGCCATCCCATGATGCACTGAGGACTTCCAATTATTTTCTCTGCTGCTTATTTTCCATGTATTGGACAGTACTGGCATCATATCTCTTTTTTCTCCAGGTCTTATTTCTTATTTCTCAGTTCTTCCTTTTTTTGCAAGTCTTACTTCTTATTTTCCTTTCTCTGCAGGTCTTCCTGGATAGAAGCTGTAATGTATATTAATCTGTCTTTCCTGTCCTCTCTGACCCCAGCAACTCGAGGCAGATGGTTGCCTTACCTGAGCCGGGTTCTGCTGGAGGTTTTGCCTCCTTGTTAAAAGGGAGTTTTCCTTCCGACTGTCGCCTCATGCTTGCTTAGGGTGGAGATCTAGCTGGTTCCCTATATAAGGCTATTGTTTGAATTGGCAGATTTCTGTGAAGCGTCTTGAGACAACATTGTCATGAAATGGTGCTATACAAATAAAGTTGAATTGAACTGAATCTTGTTAAGCTATGCTTAAAAATCGAGACTGCTGAAGGTGAAAGGTCTCCTGATCCCAATTCTGTACTAGCAGACTGTTCCTAATACAGTGGTTGGCCAGCAATTAAGTGTACTGTTATTACTTTCTCTAGCTAAAAATTAAGAAGATCTAATTCTCAGAAAATAAATAAATACATTTTTTCCATTGTCTTTAACCCAAGACCCTGACCATTTGCAAGTGTAGGCAATAACTGGTGACTCAGGCTTTTGCTAAAACCCCTCCAACCTCCTTCGGGCTGCACTAAAGTTGCTGTGTACGTTTGCATGCACGTTTAGCTCCATCTATTTATACACTTTCTGCAAGAAAAGAAAGCACGCAAAATTCAATACTGGAGGCCACCACTAGGAGTGTAGCACTTGAAACGGTCAATCCACCGGTAATGCTGTAGTTTCATGTTATATTTGTAAACAACAGTTAACCAACCTGTTGCTAACTAGGCAGGACTGTTTGTTACCGTGCAACAGGGAGAAATTATTATAAAAATGCTGGTAACTGCAAACAAAGTTGGAGAGTCACTCTTTAAAGCTATCCGTCATTGTGTTTGGCTCCAATCTCCAATGCTTTTGTTTTGCATCTCCAAAGATGTGACACGCTACCTCAAATCAACTGGTGCGACCTAAATGCCAAAAAGGCAGTGGTGGGCCGTCAGGGCCAGCAAGGCCTTCTCTGCTGGCCTAAAAGTATTTCTGCCCATACTCAGAAAATTAAT
>JBAMHX010000027.1:4764843-4775238 GCA_037177515.1 Pseudomugil tenellus | reverse complement strand
CATGGAGACGTGATGGTTGTATACTCTGTGGGAGATATATATATATATATATATATATATATATATATATATATATATATATACACACACACACACACACAATGTTTTATTTTATGTGTTCGACATTGTGTGGGCTTTATTGTTCAGCAGTATATGAGAAAGTGCGTCAGGGAACTGAACCTTACACCTGGCAGCATGAAAGGAGTAGCTGCTTTACCTGGTGAACTAAAATTAACATTGTACCTACATGGGCATCCAGCTCCAATAACACCAGTTATATTCCTCATTTTTTCATCTGCTAGCTTTTGGCTAATCTCCCTTCACTTCGGAAGAGAATGTGACGGCCCCAGCACCGGGTAAACTCCCTTCCCCCCGAAGGAGAAGCTGCTGCTAGGTTCACCTTAAACATGCTGTTATTCACAGCTAACATCCTCTGCTCCTATGATTGGTTGTGTCTCAATTTTTAAAGGGGCCATGCTGCTCTTTAAACATCTGTAAACAGCACAGTTTCTAACAAATCACTCTTGCGATCAATCTTAAATCAATATAATCTGGAAGGCCTGATATTTGTCACTGGGCTAGGAACCACCAGTTGCCCACCACTGCCTTAGAAAAAGCATAACGTAACTTTAGAGAAATATTACAATCTCCCCTCCTAAGGTCTCAAATGGCAACCTAAATCCCTCCTCTAAACTACATTTAAACTATATCCCTCTGAACATGCGTCCTCTGCTCCTGAAGGAGCAATGAGGAGAATGTGCATAAAAGGAGGTGTGAATTATGCAAATAAATTCTTTAACACAAACTTAGATTCAGTGACAAAAGAAATGGCTGAATGAGTGGTGGTGGTGGCCTTCCTTTCTTCTCCCTCCCTCCTTGCTCTTTACCTTTAGGCGGCAGCTTATCTTATTTGCCACCTTTTTAAAAAGAAGTGCCAGGATTAACATAAGCACCTCCACCATTGTGCTCCCACTCAAAATAATTGTATCTGTCTGCGCTCTTAGGGGAGACAATCGGGCGATGTATCAGGTAAGCATGCACTTCCCTCACCCCCCCGTCTGCCTGAGGACTGCCACCACACACTCTCTCTGTTTGCCAGTTTATATTTAGCATTACACTGCTTCATTTTCCCATCTCCAAGAAGGAAGGAAGATGACACAGAGAAGGCCTCAGGAGGGCGGGGGTGGGGGTTGTGCATGGTGTTTTCCACAAATATCAGCTGGTTAAAAATGTACCAAGAAAGGATTAAAGGCTCCAGAAAATAAATGTTAAAGAAAAGGAAGATATATGGTTCCATGGCTATCACTATTATTGACTACCTCACACACTGACCACAGTTTGGGAGATGAATGGTTGCGTCTGAGAAGGTGGTTTGTCATTTAGGAGCACAACGGGGATTCATGCATGCATACACTCAGCTACACTCATATAGGCCTAAGGGAAGATTATGAGCTACAAAGTCCCATCTTTTTTGCATCTTTTTGTGGAAATGGTTGAGTATAAATGTCTGTTAATGTAGACAAAATTTTCTGCTTTTGTAAGCTCTGAAGCACATCAGAAAAAAAATATTGAAAAGCAGTTCGCTTAAAACATATGCTAACTTTCGAATGGCTAAAACCACTCCCGACTGGTTTTACTAGATCATCATCTAAAAAAAGATATTATAGTTCTGGGAGCAATTGGGTACAATGTCTTGTATACATAATCTTGTAATATCATACAAATGCCAGTAAACATCCTAGTGGTGATTTTAGATTCAAAGCTTTACATTTGGTCTGGAGAATCCTGGACTCCAACCAAGTTAGACGTTATGGGCTAGAAAGATAAAAGAAAGTAAATACTTTACTTCTTCAACAGGCGTAGGGTCCTTGATATTCAAATATCTTTTGCCACTTTGGGGTGAAGAATTAAAATGTGTTGCAGCCTTCAGTTAGGACAGTGGAGTCAAACTTAAGGCCGATTCACCCTGGCCCTGTTAAATTCACTTTAAGCTAACCCTAAGCCACGGCCACGTCTTGTGATTTATATGATTTACTTGGGATTGTGTGAAGACACATTCCCACACTGGTTTAAAGATACTGGTTTAGATTATGCAATAAAAATCTCAACACCAGGATTTGCAGCACACTTGTAGTGTAAGAGCACCAAATAAAGGAAACTACGCGAGTGCTTTGTGCAACACAATGGACAGATTCTTGTGAATACAGCATTAGGTTTCAGCACCAAAGTTAAGACTATAAATGTATTGTTGCTACATTGTTTGTCAAACAATGGTTTAAAATAACCAACTCCCCTACCCTGGTGTGAAAGCGGCCTTAAATAAACTGCATAAACACATTAAGAAGGCTGTGCTTTGGGTTAGGGCTTGCTACATGCTACAAAAGCTACTCAATATAATGGACAAAGCCGTTTACTCTCTACACAACCACCGACTGTATATAAAAGATGAAAGGATCCTCCCAGTAGGTTTCTGAAGAGCAAAAGTGAAGCTTGTTGGACGCCATCTTGGTAGCGTCACGCGTTGCGTCGCTACTGGATAATACAAAAATGAGCAAGAACTGGAGATGAGAGGGGAGCTGTGAGCATGAGGGTGGATGACTGACATTTATCAAACTCTGAGCTTCTGCAGCTAAGAGCTAACTGGGATGTAACAACAGAGATTAACAGGAGTAGGTGGGCTAAAACTAAAGTGCGCTGTCTTCTTACTGCAGATATTGGATTCTTGTCAATCAAAAGGACACGCCCATAATTATGCCAAATATAAAGATCAAATAATATCCAAATGGAGTTATAAAAAAAATCAATCTTCTCAGTTTTTATGAAGGTAAACAACCTATTAAACCTAAAATACTTTCTTTTAATAGCCTGTAACATTTTTATTTCTGCGGTAAAGCTGGTCTTTTAAAAATGGGAGTCTATGGTGATTTGCTCAATTATGGTGCAGGGATAGGCAACTCCGCTCCTCGAGGGTCGCAGTCCTACAAGTAATAGGACTTTACCTGCTACAAAACACCTGGCACGCATCAGACTTAGACTTGTGGAGAGCTTCACATCAGTTAGGCAGCCCTTGAGGACCAGAGTTGTCCATCCTTTCCCTAGTGGATAAGGGGAGAAGTGCAATTTTTTGCACTTTATCATAGGCTTCACTTTTTTCCCCCAATGGAGAACAATGTCTCATGTACTGTGTTAGGCTCCAGAAAACAACTTTAAAGCAAAGTTTTGTACCCTACTAGGTTTTTCGCATCTTTGAGCTCAGTACCCTGAGAATTTTTACAAGATGTGCATGGTTTTTGCCTCAATCTGAAGCTTCTCATACGCCACTGTAACAGATAGAGAAACCCACTGATACACTAAATAGCAATTTATTTTTCTCAGTTCAGTTCTTCTGATTTTCTTACTCCTCATGCAAACAAAGAGATTTACCACAAACTTATTTCTTGTTTTTCCTTCTCCCAACATATATTAACTTTTTTTTTTTCTTTTAAATGCTCCTTCTTGGTTTACCTTCTTTGCCCACTGGAAACAATCAATTAAAAGGATTTTTTTCCTCTTTTCACAACTGAGTTTGACAGGAAACAGAACAGGAAATGATATAATGGCTGTAGAACGGAGTGCTTATCTCATGCCCGGCTGCTCCCCATATGACCTCTGAGACAGAGCTGGAAGGAATACGAAGAGATCTTAGCATGCCTGACATTGCTGTCTACTATTAAAATTGAAATGTTTTGGGTTTTAGAATACTTTTCTAACTAGCAACAGGTTCAACCCAGCAGCCCTTGTATGGTAATACCAAATGTCAAATGTCTGAATGGATTTAAATGTAGTTGTGAAGAAGAGGAAGTATTTGGACAGTTTAAATTGGTGGTGAGATAGTTTACACATGAGGTTTGTTTACTATTTCTCAAAGTAACAGTTTTATAGTTATCCTGCAGCATTTGTAATATCGGGCTCCACTTCTGACTCATATTTTAAAGTAGAAAGATCACATTAACACCACTGATGTAATGCATTACACACATGATTGTTCATATCCAAAGTGGTTTTGGGTTCATAGATTAAGTTTTTCTCCCTCTGTGGGGTTAAAATGTCGTGGACGAAACATAGGATGTACTTCTTTTCTCATTTAACAAGAAAACACTACTCATGTAAAATCCTATGCAACTTATATACATGTAGGTCTGCTAGGAAGGAAACTGGTCTCATAATAAAGGTATATTCTTTATTGTATAGTTCAAACATCTGTTGAAAATTACAATTTTGGCTAAAAATTTACAGCTCATGTTCAGAAACCCTACATAGACATGGCTGTTAATGTATGAATAAGTAAAGATCTGTTAGAGCCTCACTACATATTAAAAACATTAAAATAATAATGATATAGAAATGTCAAGTCAACCTAATAAATCACATATTTTTCAATAATTTATAACATTTTTTATAACATTTGGGTAAAATTTTCAGTTTTAGAATTATTTTTCTACATTCTTTATTTGTGATTTATTCATTTCTGTGTGTAAATTAAGATTAATATTCTATGAATTCTTGTGTTTTGACATGAGAGATGGACAAAGAAGCATTCATGTGCTAATTAGCTGCAGTTTTCTCATCTCATCCAAATTTTTCCTCTGCAAGAGAACCCTCTGAGCCACAGCATTATGTGAAAGTTTTGCCCCCCTCCATCTGCTAAATTTGTGCACTGAGGCTTAATTGGGGCCAAATCTTGTCAGAGCTTCTTCCTCTTCTTAGCATCCACCATTAGTTTTTGGACGAACAATGGGAAGATCACAACAAAAGATCCAAACGTATAATATATGAATACTTTTTTTCTCTGTTTGGATCATTCTGAGCTTTAATAACACCTTTCACAGGCTGATCAAACTGAAACAAAACCACACCACAACTTTCAAATTGACAAAAAAAAAATCATGCATGTGAAGTTTATTATTTTTTCAAAACCACTAACTTGGCTGAAGCTCTTATTGTTAAAGTCACAGATTCAACAAGGTTTTGGACATTTTATACTGCTTAAACACAATGAGTTGTAGCTTTGCAGGTCCTGCCATATCTGAAGCAAATGGACTCAATAAGTCCATCTGTCCATCAACAACCTGCAGTCGTGGATGGGTAGCCCATCTATTTTTATGTATGACTGTTCCAACAAAAAACATGATAGGATGATATATTTACTCATGGTTGAGCACAATAAATGCAACGAATTAAAAACAACTCTAATACAAACAAGAATTATGCCTGTAATATTCACAAAAAGAATTCAAATCAGTTCAGGTGATTGTCAAAAAGATGAGCGTGCAGCATGGCTTTAAAGGAAAATTCAAGTCGTGTTGAAAGTTCCTGTAGTTGTTCATATAGCAATATATCACAGGGTTTCTGAAAATTGCAATGTCAGTTCTTTTTTCCAATATCATGCAGGCCTTACATTAAAACGAAAGCATCACATCCATCACGAGAACCTCCCGTTCCACCACATCCCAAAGATTATCTGTTGGATTGACATCTGGTGACTGTGCAGGCCTTTAAATTAGAGAAATGTTCTTTGAATGTTCAAGAAAAGGCAGTTTGAGATGATTTGAGCTTTGTGGCAGTCAGAAGTAGCTACAATGCAGTCATACAGGGATGAACATGGCCTGTAATACTCCGGTTGGCTGCGGTGGTTTACCTCTTCTTACCATGTCATGTGGGCAAGACAACATATAAAAATGTATTCTAGTCTTTTAATTGGATATAATCATAAATGTGGATTCAGTAAACAGTTCTGTTATGCAAGCAAGGGTTCAGTAAAATCCATCCAATAAAATAATTGCTCATCCAAAAAAAAAAAAAAAAAAAAAAAAAAAAAAAAAAAAAAAAAAAAAAAAAAAAAAAAAAAAAAAAACAATTTAAGGAGTTAAACCATCCTCGATTTTGTACTAGGAAGATGGATGTATAAGTTAATATAGCTAAATTCTGATCGAGGTTAAAAACTTCACTTTTCGCTATGAGATATAAATAAAACCTGCACGGTAACTTTTTAATTACGTTCTTCTTAATGAGTTTAAGTTAAATTATTTCATTATTCTTGCTCTGTTTTTATTCTCTTCTTTATTTCTATTTGAACAACTGTAATGCTTTTAATATTTTTATGTAAAGCACTTTGAACTGCTGTGTACAAATGTTGCAGCTGAAATGAATACTCATCACACCAGGACATAATTTCATCTGCTCTATTGCCAAGTCATGGTCAGCCTGTGTGAACTGTAGTCAGAGATAGTTTCCTGCACATCTTGGTTGTCTAACCTCTGACCTCACAAAGAGATTTCAGTCCATACAGCTGCTTTTGACTAGATATTTTCCTCTATTTTCAGACCAATAGAAAATAATGAAATAACAATAATAATAAACTAAGACTGTAACCACACCTGTTGAATGAGCTGTTATCAGATGAAGAAGGTCAAACATATTACAGCAGCACCATTTAAGAAAAAAATAAATTAAATAAAGTCAAAATAAAAAACATTATGTTCATCAGCTGATATCAAATCACAATATGACTTTTCTTCATTCATAAACCTGGCAATGAATTTGGACTCTACAATTAAAAGAAAATAAACTTTAAAAAGCACTTAAAAAGAAAAAAACTGCAAAAAGAGAGACTTCAGACCATGTGGCTCATCCTTGCAATGTCTTTTCACCTCATTTTAATCCATCTCTTAAAAAAAGATACAAAAACTTTTTGAGCAGATTTAAAAAAAAGAGGTGAGTGTGATGTGGGGGTGTTGCTTTTTTCCCCTCTTTCCCCTCATCAGCCAAAAAACCAGTTGAAACTGGTCCTCCTGGGGTTCAGCAACACTTTTACACTCACCATCATAGCTGTGCATCAATGTCACTCACATAGTGGCGACTATGTGAGTGACACAATAAGGATGCGTGAACCTTCACGTGCACACCGACGTGCCTTTCTTTAAGTGGGTGCACTCCGTGCAGTGTGCACACATCTTCACATTAGCACGTGTGTATACACACGCTTAAAGTACACAGGAATGATTTCACAGCCAAATGCATATTTACGCATCCTCAAGAGCCGTACAGACAAGAGTGGTCATCATACACACACACACACACTCTTTTGTTTGTTATGGTCTGTCTATAGTATGTGCAAATATAAATGCACACACATTCAGACACAAACACAGGTCTGTTTCATTTTAAAGCCTAATATTTCCATATTTACGTCAGTCTGCGGTCTTATAATCTTCGACACATTTACATAACATATATTACCCTGCTGTTTTGACCGCCGAGTAAGTACTCAAGCTCATCCCGGCCCCCTTTTCATATTTACAGCGTGACTGATTTAAGATGGACTGATTGTGGGGATTTAATTACGGGGGACACAATGGCCACACAATTCTGTTTTCTTCTCTTCCCTTCTTGCGAAACACTGACATGCCGCACACTCGGCTGCACACTGCCGAGGAATGTTTTACACTCCAAATGAGCTGTGCTTGCAGAAGAATTTAATTTGATCTGCTGCTGTAATTGTCCTCTCACGAAAAAAAAAAAAAAATAGAAGTAGAAGAGGGAAAGAAGAAGAAGAAGTGATAGTGGAGGGTGAGGCATGCTGGGGGAGAAAAAGGAAGGAGAAGGGGGAGGAGAGGGGTCGCAGTGCGTGCAACTTTAAAATGTAATATGCACAAAAAGTAAATTAACTCGAGAGGAGAGGCCCTTGTGATGTGTTGACACTTGCGCTGCAAAGTGTGGTAGAAGGAGGCAGGAGGGTATAGAAGGGGGGTTAAGAGGAAAAAAGAAAAAAAAGGGGGGTAAAAAGAAATGGCCATGATAAAACACCACAAAGAAAAGCGTTATGAATTTTATTAATGACTTGCAAGACAGTATGCAAAACATCAAAGGTCCACGGGAAAGATTAATGACCCTGTGTGAGACTGTTTAATTACCTTCAGCTAATTAGATTCTTGACCAAATTTTTAATATCTGCATTCGTGCTTGACGCCTAATTGAGATTCCACCGTATTTATCAATCTTTTTTTTTTTTAAAAAAAAAAAAGAAAGAAAAACAGAAAATTTGGTAGAGGTGCTTGTCCCCCCCAACCCCCCCTTTAGCGCTTCTCCTGCTGCTCTTTACAGTTTGTCGCCATTTAAAGCAGGATTATAAATCTTACGCAGGTTGGGGAGCGAAGGTTCCCAAAAAGGAGGAGTGATGGATATTTACTCTGCAAAAGGGCTGCTTATCAACCTGATCTTGGTTTCTAATGAAGTGCGTTTGCTAATAAACAGACTAAGTGAGCTCTGTCAACTCTCCTTGTCATGCTATAATTCTCTTATCTGGACCTGAGCTGAGGGGAGACGGGCTCTCAGAGGAACGGCTCTCCATCTACGTCTCGTTTCTCCTCTCCTTCCTTTTTCTTCCTCCGGATAATCCTGGTGCTGTTTACCAGCACGCAGTTTCATCTAAATCGTTAGCTTTGAACTTGCAGCACAAGTTATCTGTTCTGTGACCCTGTTATTGTTGTTGTTGTTGCAGCTGCTGCAATAATTGCACTTGGATTATTACAGTGAAGTCAGAGATGACTCTTCCTCTGGGTTCTGGTGTTTTCTTTCCACCTCTGTGGATGTTTGTGTGGCCATTTCCATGCAGACAGCACAAACCTTCAAGTTCATTATTAAATCTGTTTTGAGCAGAGCTGCAGGACCTCGCGTTTGCAACATGATTACCAGGAAACAAAAATAACTGTAAGGACTTTTCTCAAGTCTTGTTTTTTTTTGTTTTACCTTTTCATCCAAAATAAGTATTTTTTGCAAGTCTGAGAAAGCTAAATTAGAGAATAGTTGAGCTATTCACAGCTTGGAAATTAAATTATTACTCTAATAAAAAAAAACACAGATGAAACTTTTGCTATTTTAAGTTTCTGTATTTAGATAAATTTAGTCTAATTTGAAGATTTACTCTTAATTAATTATACATTAATTAGATAGATAGAAATATAATTCTAAAGTTTATGAAAAAAATATTGTGCAAGTTTCTACCAATTGCAATACCAGTGAAAAGAGGAGGTTTGGTCTACTGGGTGGAATATTTGTATGATGCTGAAATGAAGGATTTGCAAAGCCAAGCACAGCACCATCTGCTGGCCAACCACCTCCACTGCATCAACTCCACAGCTAACAAGCCCAAACAGCCTGCAGCAGCTCACTGTGAAATCATATCACTGTGTCAAGTTTCACAACAGCACTTTGAGAGGGGGTTAAGCCGTAATTAGCATGAATTGCTTTTGAAGACTGGTCTAAGACCTCATTGCCCCTTGATAACTCATTTCTATTTTCCTCCTGTACTTCTTTCACCGTACTTTCTGTCTGTTCTTCCATTTGCCTCAGTATCATTGCACTTATTCTTTCACTCCCTCCACCTATTTGCCTCCATCTGTCTCTGTGTCGCTCTTTAAAGCCTGAGATCTAAATAGGAATAGATCACCTCCCTTGCTAGCGTTTCATTAGAGGCAATTAGACAGTCAATGCTGCAGCATCCCATAAGGCTCGACGGGGAGAGGCAGGACACAGGCCGCATTAGCTCGTTGAGATGAAGTATGTATGACAACACTTTCATCAACGCGCAACAATTCCTTGCCGACATCTTTGAGTTGAGTGTCAGAGGTACCATTGTGCAGTTATGACAATTAACACTGTCAAAATAAAGCCATTAGCTTAGCGAGAGGGCAAACCAATGCACTTAATTACAGGGTTTTGTGTCAAAATGGATTCCCTTCAGATGTTTTTTTCAAAATGGGGAGAGACAAAAAAAACTAACTTTATAGTGGAGGTCTGGCTAAAATAGCTGACGTCTACCACCAGATTGATGTTAGCCTCAGGTACCTTCTTCTACATAGCTAAACATGTGAAAGTCCATGTTGGCATCGCTTTAGAGTTCGGAATGAGGGAAATAAATGGTCAAATGTCCTTCAAAATCAGACACTTAATGGTCTAAATAATCATATTTTCACTTTTATACGAGTTCAAACCCTTCTGAGGGGGGTTTTTTGGAAGTAATCCTCGCCTGGAATTGGCTGTATTATAGTTCATAAAATAGTCATCTCGTAACTCACTATCATTTGTTTAACATCTTTTTTCAGAAGAAACTGAGCTTTCATAATACCCATGTACCCATAATTACCCATAATTGAGAAAAAATGAATTTTAATAAATCCATAGACTCATGAAGAGAAAAAAAAACATAAAAATGTTTTTTTTTTACATCTGTGTATTTAAAAAATACAGCAAACTATAATAAACACCTTTTTCAACATTTTAAACATATTTACAAATATCTTGTAACTGGGATAATATATATATATATATATATATATCTATATATATATATATATA
>JBAMHX010000027.1:4746570-4764743 GCA_037177515.1 Pseudomugil tenellus | reverse complement strand
ACACAAAATAGTAAGGAGTGGGACATCTTGTTCCATTTAGATCTTTGATACACCACGTGATGATATAAAGCAGTCCAGTTGGACGTGTAACAATGTGTGACAGAGCACGACATTAACTTTGCCGATCAGACAACGCTCTTCCATGTTTAAGGAAATCAGCAAGCTATGCTTCAGAAGAACGTAATCTCCAACAAAAAATAAAGTAAGTAATAATTTTAAATCTTTCCAGAGATATCACTGTTTAAAGAGCAAAAAGTCGCAGATTTCGCCAGCGAAATGCCTGTTTCCAGAACTTTATTGGATGGGTCATTTCAGCAATGTCAGCTCAGCCAAAGAGGAAGCAAACTTATGTACTTTACCGACATTTATCTGTCTGTTAGCAACTTTATGTAAAAAACTACTAGACAGATTTTTTTCTATCAATGGGTCTTGTTCCAAGTTAAATGCTATCCAATTTTGCAAGTGATCCGAGTGATCTGGATCACCATTTGGATCCAGGTACTTTTTAAAAGGATTCTTAATCATTGCGAGACAGGGATACTGTCAGAATAGCTCCATGTAACTCCACAATAAATAAATAAATGGTCAGGGTGTTTTGCCAAAAAAAATATAGGACCAGTCCCCAGCAGGTTTTACCTAGGGATCAAAGTTCAATCTGGATCCCAGCTAAATTCTGGATACCACCATCTAGAACAAGAAAAATAGGGAGATCTTTGGAATTTCCAAAGAAATGAAGATATAAACACTCAACAAAAACCACAATATAGCAAAGACACTGTGGAACTATTATTGTTAATATGCCCCAGAGTCTAATAGTGTGTCCTTACAAAAGGTCCTAAACAGCCATAGTCCTGCAAGTGTTGGGAGTTTCCTGCTGCAACACAGCTGACACACATCAGACTTAGACTTAAGTTCTGCACAAGTCTGCTGGTCTGATGTGTGTCAGGTGTGTTGCAGCAGTGAAACTCGATGCACTTGCAGGACTATGGCTGTTTAGGACCAGAGTTGCTCTCCGAGTGCTTTTCTAGTTAGCATATAGTTTCAACTCAGCAAATAAAAATGAAGAAAATAGCTTTAATATGTGATTATTATAAAACCCAAATAGTGGAGTAGAGTTCTTTTTTTTTACAGTCATAATTGATGTCATGAAATTTGTTGCCCAGTCTAATTTCTCATATCATATTTTTATATGCACCTAAAATAAAGTTCTAATTTTTATGAAAACTTCCCAATATTTTCCCCAAGAAGAAGAACCCAGTATCTTTTTCACCCGTTTCTCCATAAACGTTTCAATCAGAAACAATCTGCAGTGCTTAGTTATTGTCCACAGTCAGAATCAACAGTTTGTAGAAATAAAACTAAACACTCAGCACCACAGCAAACCAGCTGTAGATACGAACTGCCTTGTTCCCATCTCACAGAGACCCTTAAATAAACTGGAAAACATTGTAAGATAGAATTTTGTCGCCTTTAAAATATGCAGAACTGCCCATCTGTCGGCGGACGCTCCGGGGGAATCTGCTCAGCTTCGACGTGCCAATGTGAAAATACAATTACACAATCTCCAGGGAAGCCCTGGCCTGTCACATTATATTTACCTTATGTTAAAGTGAATGTCTAGATGCTTCTGTGCATCTATCCATCCATCCATCAGCCCAGTATCTTTTCTAAGCAGATGAGGTCATTCTGCAAAGGATTGAGCACTTGCTTTGAGTGCTGCTTTTACCCATAAAGCAACAACACCAGATCTGTTTAGATGACTAGCTGAGGTTTTATGGCATGTACCTGTTTTGGGACATCCAAAGTTAATCAAAATCACATTTCAGCTAATTTGGACGCCATTGGGAATCACATGGTTGCGTTAGTGTCGTGCACATGCTCCTCAAAGTGCTGCAGTTGCTGTGTTTCAAGTCAAAACTAAGTCATGTTAGCATTACGGGATAAACAAATGATAATGGCATTATTCTGAGGTCATAAAGACAAATAAAATCAGTATAAAACAAAGCAGTTTCTAACATGGCAACATTCTTTTTGCTCAAACATGAATTTTGTTATTTATCTGCTTTTACTGCATTGATTTTAATTAATTTAGATGTTTAATGAACAGCTGGATTAATATGATTTTTTTCTCATTTCAGTCAGGTATCAAGTTGTGCCACAGTAGTCTAAATGCTAATAATGCGATGCTATAAACAAGGCGATAAATTGCAATTTTTCTTAACTAGAATTCAATAGTAAGAAACTTACTGCCCAGTAAATGCCCAACTTACTGAAAAAGAGGGGTTAGGGGGGTTATTTTTCTAAAATGACCCCCCCACCCCCTCCATTTTAAAAAAAAAACACTGTGTACAAGATGAATAAAGAAATTAAAATCTACCTCATAAGTAAAAATATGCTCATAAAAAGATTTATACAGTTCTTTTGCATATCAATATATTATCTCTTAAAAAATTGCAATATAACGATATATCGATATTTTCTTACAGCCCTAATGAAAAATGGATTCAATGTGAAGCATATTGGATGCCCTGAAAAGAGCTGTATAAATCTAATCCATTACTGTTATTGTATGCAAGATAACACTACATAGTAATGATAAAATTATATTTAAAAATTATCTATTTATATGCATCTATAGATAAATAAAGGCTGTTTTGCATCTGTTCTCAGTCCAATATGAAGATGTTTGTCAAATATATTTCACCACATTTCCATTTATGCCTTCCTGTTTGATGATAGTCATTAAGAAGCTGACGACAAGCCTGGGGTCGGAATGGCTTACTGAAGGCTGTGACCCTTTAAAAAAAACCTCTGACACGAAGACATACTCTGAATCAAATTGCAGAACAGATTCGAGGACCGAAGCAGTTATGGGTCAGTGAGGAGTTTTCTTCTCTTGATGCATTTCTAATTTGTTTGCAATTACTCGTCTCCAATAAACAAAGCAATAAGTAGAGGATATAATTGATTAGAACTTTAAATGTCTGTGCGATTAACAAAAGGAAAGCGAAGGTGAAGGAGCTGAAATGGCATCTGTAGTAAAACAAACTCAAGGAAAAGCAGCATCAGCAGAACCAAATCTCTTGCTTAACACATGTTCCCAGTGGGAATTCAGCTAGTTTATGGTTACAATAGCCTGCACTCCAAATCATTATTTTCTGGAGCATATGTGCTCACAAAAACTAGGGATATAAAAATAAAGAACGATCCGACATCATGGCGTTTCAGTACTACAATAATTTATAGCTCAAGTTTAGAGTTTAAATCAGAGAAGTAAATAACTTCTGGTCAAAGTCTCTCAAACTAAATTTAAACAACTTCAGACAAACTGAATTAAGTTAAGAATCTGTTCTGTTCAATGGAAAAAAATGCCTCTCTGTGTATTTCAGTTAAAATTATGTGTATCATTCAATTTCTTCAATCTTATTTCCTGAATTAATCCACATCTTGGGGAAATCAGCAGGACTGTAAATCAGAGCACTTGGAGTCTGAAGGGCCGCCGCTTCTTCCCTTTTTGGTTCTTTATCAAAAAAGGAAGCTGATGAGTCCCTTCAGATAAGGATGGGAGCCCTTCGCTTCAAGCATCAAGTTAATAAATGAATATGTTCTCCATCACGCCGACCGCTTATTGTATTTCACAAGGACAAAATGCAATTTGTATCATTTCTGTGCAGCACATCAAAAGGAAGTGGGCCGAGCGCAATGACGCACTGCTCAGAAAACAGTTTCCAATCGAAGAAAATCGGATCTGCACTCCGTTTCTTCATTTCTTTGTACATCTCCATTTGTTTGATAAGACTGTGAGCAGTGACGGTAAAAGGGTGGATAAGTTGAGACGAAAACAGTGACACGGCCCCTATGCAGGCTGATAGGCCGTCAGTTTATCAATAAATGACATCATATGCCCCCAGATGTCTTTCTGCCTGTCACATTGGTGGCACTCAAATTAAAAAAAAAGAAATGTCTGTTTTTTTCTTAGCCATTAGGGCTGTCTGGATGAAAGCAGGAGTCTGAAACGCTGGGGATAATTTGTTTTCAACAGTTTGAGGAGACAGAAACTTGTAAATGCGCCGACTATAGAGTCCTACTAGTCAGTTAAACGGCCATATATCACCATGTACAGACTGCATTAGAAGCAATATGAACACTTAAAAATTAACTCTAGTTCTTGACTTAGCTCAATTAGAACTAAATAATTATTGTGAGCCAGTTATTAGAGTCAGTAACTGTTGAAAATGATCCCCGAAAGTCTTAATCTAGATCCTGATCTAAAGTATTGAAGACCTGATCTGGAAGGTGAGATATGTGCTTCTTAAAGGTGGTTAGAGCTTCAGTTGGTTGTTTTTGTGTGGCAGAGGCTCAGAAAGTAGACAGGTCATTTAATGATCCGAAGGTCAAAGGTTTGAACTCAGCTTTCCGCAGTCATTCTGCCATTGCCTCATGAGCAAGACTCTCTCTCTTCTTATATCTCCAGTATTGACATCGGTGGTAGAAAGCTGTAGATACTTGGTGACTGTAACCTACACGTGTATGAATAAAGTGTGAATGAATAATAGATGTGTATCAGCAAGAATGTGGCGATACGATGTGTATTATAATACAGCAATAGCTATACAATATATTGCGATCTATTGTGATGCTAAAAACACGGCGATAAATTGCAATTTTTCTTAACTAGAATTTAATAGAAAACTTACAGCCTAGTAAATACCCAACTAACTGAAAAAGGAAGGTGGGTGGGGGGGTATTTTTCTAAAATGAACGCCCCCCTCCATTTTATTAAATTTATTTAGAAAATTAAAATTCATTTAATTTTTTAAAAATGTATTTTAAAAAACACTGTACAAGATAAAGAAATTAAAATCTGCCTCATAAGTAAAAATATGCTCATAAAAAGATCAACACAGTTCTTTTCCATATCGATATATTGTCTCTTAAAAAGTATTGCGATATAACGATATATCAATATTTTCTTACAGCCCTATTGAATAATAAATTCAATTTGAAGCATGTTGGATGCCCTGAAAAGAGCTGTATAAATCTAATCCATTACTGTTATTGTATGCAAGATAACACTACATAGTCATGGTAGACTTATGATAGCTTTAGCCAGTTATCTAGTTAATGATTTAGTTTTAAAGGGATTCCACGTTGCTAAACATTTTTAAAAAATTTCAAAATTAAAACACCATCAAATTCATGTCACTCTTGATTATCGGTGGGAGATATTTTCATTCTAGTTGTCTAAAAAAATGACAAAGCCGTAACTACTGTTTAGATTCAAAAATATGATAAACTACATATTAACACAATGTGAAAACATTGCCATCACCCATGAAAAATATCCATTCAATAATAAAATGCAGGTCAATGTGACTCTCAGACTATCATCGAATTTTTGCTCCGAAAAGCATCACAGTGAAGCGAAATTATCACAACAGCTCTAACTTCTCTGTTAGAGTTTCTGTTACAGCCATTATTAAACCCTTTTCTAAAATAACAGCAAACTATTTAGGATCAAGAAAGATTATTAGAAAAAAAATGTGATTATGTATTTTGCCATGTCTCCCAGCACACATGGGATGGTTTTATTACCACTGAAACTAAGAGTACACACCTGGTACTGGAGCCTGGCAGAAGTGAAGCCTTTTCTGTGGTAAACAGCCTGGTAAACTGATGAGATGAAGAGATTATTAACAGGTCACTTACTGGGACTAAACTCACAAAAAGTAATTAATTCACTATTGAAACTTATATATATATATATATATATGATCCATCTCTCACTGTGGGTATGGGTAATTTCCTGTGGTAGGTTGGGTCCACGTTGGGTTTTATTGTACAAAGCAGACTGATACTAGAAGTGCACTAAATCCTTCCTGGAGCCAGACGGTGATCTGGATGTCCTCCAAAATATATTCACTTTTTCATCCCATTTTAGATATATCCTGAAAGTTTTAATGCAAATCCTTCCAAAACTTTGAGTTATATTACACAGACAAACGAATAAGTCTATAAAAGCAGAGAGGGTTGGTGTGTTCTTCCAAAAGTCTGTTCAAGTTTTGAGAATGACATTCACATCAGGTAAACTGTAAGGTGCCAACAAGTCTAACACCAAAGCAACGACTATGATTGTGTTCAGATTTAAGTTTTTAGATTAATTCTTCTTTGTGGGTTAAATAGTATATCAGAACTACATTTCATTTGTATAAAATACACCTTCTGTCTGAGCAGCCTGCATGATAATGAATCACAGCCCTGCAAACCAAGAGTGAGTGATGATACATAATAAAGATGACAACTACAGAATCATGTCAGTTCTTATATTATAACAACTAGTTATCGTGTGAAAAAACCGTCTGAGCTGCCCGTTACGGCTGGTCCTGTTTTTCAGCTGATACAAGCAACCCCATGACCAACCACTAGCCAGGGCAGAAGGCCATGGAAAGTCCCCTTTCATCAACAAAAGATTCCCTTGTGTATTTTGTTTGGATTTGCCAATTGTGTTGAATCTGTCATCATTTCTGCAGCATCATACACATCCCATTATCGTTGTGGAACATTTTTCAATGCCACCATGTGATCTGGACCCATAATAAATCCCAAAAACAGGGGTTTTCAAACACATTCACATACTGAGGCCTTGTTAAACCTTTGGCTCAGACCTTCACAGTGATGTCAAACTAAATTTAAAAAAAAGAAAAAAAAAACCCTGCAGGTTACAAACTGCAGCCAGGAACAATCCAGTTATTGTGCTTCTTTTACATTGAGATAATAATCAGTTCAACAACATTTCATTGTTTGTAATTGTAAAGTCGTCTCAGGAGCTGCTCATTAAGATTAATAATCTCCTTTTCTAACTCTGCTGCGAAACAAACCTAAATCAATACACATGCGTCTGCCAGACTGTCCATATAAAAGCACATTTAACATTTTTTATTTGAGTGAAGCCTATAAATTCTATTCAACTGTGCAATTACCTCAAAAAAGTTGTACAAGTAGAAATGTAAAGCCTGTACGACTTGTTTTTCTGAGACATGCTGAAGATGGCCGAGCTCATTAGCTGTCAGTCGACAGCCTGAAAGACCGAGAGTTTGCAACTTGGTTTTAATGCATTTTTCAAAACAGCAGGAGTCTCTGACCATGAGCAAACCTGTAGCAAATTACACAGTGGGAGGCTTTTTCCTGACTGTGATTTTGACACAGAAATTGGAAAAACGATAAACACGATATCGGTGTGAAATCCTTTGAATTAAAATAATCAAATACTGAAAAATTGACAGAAGGCAGAAAAAGGTGGGAATTAAAAAATTAAGTTAAAAGACAGAAATTTTCCAAATCATTTAAGTTTTTAAATACGAGCTGCTTTTGCAGAACGAGCACGTTTGAGCCCTGGGTCCTGCCTCCAGTGCATTGTACTCTTAAATCTTTATTTCACTCTATGACCTTTCCTGATCTGAATCATCAATCATTCGGTCAGAGCCGGTGGCACGAGAGGGAAACTTCAAAAGGCAGGTCGAGCTCTGCCTGCGACACCGTCAGAGTGGCACAGCTCAAAATGTATTGTGTTTGCTTAACAATGGAGTGCCATTACAGTGGAGACTGTTATCAGCCGAAGGCTACCAGGGACGGTTCCTGTCTCATTGTGATCCATCGGAGTAGATTGTGTTCACGAGGGAGCTCAGACTAAACATATTAGGGCGTAAGAAGACACACCTGGGGCTTATCTGATGGGAAATGGAACTGGCACAATGTCCTGTTCATGTTTTCATGCATGTACAACTGCGTCAGGGTTTTGTACGCTTGTATGTTTGTAGGCTTGAATTGACTAGCTGTTGGGTGCAATCGCTCTTGAGCATTGTACTAACGTGGGTGTGCTGCTCAAGTGCGATTGTCTGTGTGTGTCTTTATGTTGTGAGCCCCGAACACAACATGTTGACCAAAAATTGGAGAATATCCCTCATGAAAAGTCAGCGTGACATCGTTTAATGATAAAGCGGTGGATGAATTGTTTATGGTGCTTTTACGGATGTGTGTTTCTGGCTTTTGTGCGTGTGTGCATTTTGAGTGTTGCTAGAGTGAATAATTCAGAGAAAAAGCAGTTTGTTTTCAGAGAAGGGGGGGGGGGGGAGTGAAGGCAAAGACACATCTGAAACATATGGGAGGAAATCACATTGAAAGCAGTGAGCAGTAAATTAATGGTAACAGATGCCAAGATGTCTGCCTTGTGCCTTTTTTTCCCTCCTCTTTTCTTGCTTTTGTTTTCTCTGAGAGCTTTTGCATTCTTAATGTTGGGAAATAGCAAAAATAAAACAGCCTTTCATCTGAACATTGTCACCTTGCACCTGCTAAATCTGACAGAAAAGAAAAAAAAAGTCTGACCTGAATCAGAAGTTACCTTTTCACACTGCTGTGATTAATTTTAATTCACTGTTGTAATAGATTTTCAGCTGCAGATGAAGCTCGACAACCACACCATAAATTATTTATGTTAGCATGATGACGCAGGCCTGCTTCAATGACAAGATAAAACAGAAATGCGCTCTCTGTTCTCTCACACCTCCCTCTCAAACCAAACAGAATATCTTGGCATATCGGAAACACGTCTAAGCTTCAGCAGCCTGTGTTTGTGTCCATGCGTACAGTAGGTTGGCCTATGTCCAAGCTCGAGCTGCAACAAAGACAACCTTGCTCTTAATGGCACATATCTGGGAGATGGAGGAGCCTGATACATGAAAGCACTGTGATCATTACACTGATAGCAATTATCCTTCAGGAAGCTTTAATGGTTGTGGCCTCTCTTGCGCGCACACACACACACACACACACACACACACAGAAGCTTGCAATCAAGGGTGGTGGCAATTAAAAGCAATACTTTTTAGTGAACCTTTAATGATGAACAAAGCCTGATTTTATAAAGAAAAGGCATCATTTGAAAGAACACAAAGAAAGAAGTAGAACAAAAGGAGCATGAAAACATTAAAAATTGTTTATTAATCTGTTCTTAATGTGTAGTGTTGGACTGAAGGGAAGGAGGGGTGTCTGAGGGGGTCTCTGGAGTGGAGCCGTGGCTTTGGCAGGAGTATGATTGAGTGCAGGGGCCAGTGTGTCGGAGGGACAAAAACAACAAGGTAATTAAAGCTTAAAGCGTGCCGTTTATGCTCTGCCATCCATGACAGCGTGAGGTGTCCTCCATCCAGCCTCCCATCAACCTCCCCCCTCACACTCCCCAAATGAAAAATAAGTCAGGTAATTGTCATTGCGCTCTGCGTGTCATTATTTATTAAAGGGGTAATTCATCTTCATGGAGAAAGCAGAGGAAAGCAGGTAGGTTTATTTGTCATAATCCAACGGGCAGGTCACGTTGATCAAATCAGGAAAAATGACAAAACAAGGAGTGATCCTCACTCTTACACCGCGTTTGCTTGTGTGTGACGGCGAAAAGTCACCACATGCAGAGAAATCTTTGAGTTAAAGTTTTCGAACGGCATCACCAACACACCATAAAAACACACTCCGTTTCTAGTGTTTTTTTTTTTTTTTCCCCCTAACAAAGTGCGACGGGTTGACTAAAGAGAACGCTCCCCGTTGTTTTTCCTCGCGCGATTACAAAGAGGCGCGTAAAAAGTTACAAGGTTGTCCCCCGTGGGGTTAGATTTCAAACAGCACCTGTCAAAGCAGATGGGGCATTTAAATAAGAGTCTTTAAGAGGTATTTGTTACAGTGGAGCTCAGGAGTACCTGCTGTGCTTGCCGATGCTTTTCACGGCTGTCGTTGCTCTCACAGAATCTGTTTGCTGTGTTTGCAGGGATAAACATCACATTAAAAAAAGAATGACAAAAAAAAGAAACACAAAAAAACCTACTGAGGCCACAAATTACACCAGAGAAGGCTGCATTAATGTAGCTGCTGAGGCGAGGGAAGTCATGTCTGCTTATACTACTGTGCATGTATGAATGCTGTCATTATGACATTAAAATTACATTTTGCAAGAGAAAATAAGTAACAGACATTTGAAAATTAATTTAATACTAATTTCAAAATAAAATCTAAGCATGTTAAAACAATTAAATGCTAAGGTAAGTGCAAATTTTACAGCTGCAGCTTAAGTTTGCATCTACCCTGATCTGACCCGATCTAAGTCCAGAGCAACATGCTGGTTCGGAGATGTCCACCGCAGAGTCCTGAAGGCACTGTGGGCCTCAGCCTCAGTGTGAGCCCACACCTGGGAATTC
Organism: Pseudomugil tenellus; assembly: GCA_037177515.1. Lineage (NCBI taxonomy): Eukaryota > Metazoa > Chordata > Actinopteri > Atheriniformes > Pseudomugilidae > Pseudomugil > Pseudomugil tenellus. Next base: position 4,754,505 of record JBAMHX010000027.1, on the reverse strand, counting down.
AGGCTGAGACTGTGACTAAACACCACCATGGACAGATGTGTCCTCACAGCTACAGTGTGCAGCACAAAAAACAATCAAACAGCCACCTATAAGACTCACGGGATCCTCAAAGACTCGTGCTGCAAGATATCCAAACAAACACGACAATCCACAGAAGAACTTTCAGCAAATTCATCCTTTGTGATGTGCATAGTCCAAAACCCCCAATGAAATTATGCAAAAGGGCAAATATTTGGCATGCTTAGTTAAGACTAAGAATTGTGTTTTGAGAAATTTCTGAATTGTTACATCAATCAAGCCGATCCACAGCAGCTAAAACCACTAAATCTCTCATCCAGGGGGTCCTGCTACATGGCCTTATTTGACAAAATTGATGACATGAGCAGGGAACTGAGAAGGGAGGAAGTGGTTGACAGGCCAGGAGTTGCAATGTCTGAGACTGATCCCCTCTTGAGATGACTTTCCTGTCACATTGGCAGCCAGCGTGTTTCATCACTCTGTGCTCGCCGCTTTCCTGGGGCTGCCACCACCAGGGGACCAGGGGTTGGTGGTGGAGGTCAGCGCGAGAGGATCACCTCCCCGCCTATCGCCACAACACCAGGCCTTCTCGATGACAGAAAGAAGACACTGGTGGGTTCAGCGAACGTTACCCCTTCTGCCATTCCCATCTCTTTTTATTTATTTTTTTTTTTTTGCGTCTATCTGTGGCCTTCTCTATCCTTCAATCAGTGAGAAAATGCATTTAAGAAGAACCACAATGCCCCCTTGTTCTTCACATGCTAAACTTCATTCGGATTGTCAGACACTTAAGAACTGACAAAACACTTTCTCCGACTCCCCGTCATTCCCTCTGCTGTCAGAATAGATAATAAATAAAAATGACTCCTGCGTGGGCGGATGGAGGATGGCCGAGACGGAACATCAAGAGACGGACAAAGTGTTTCTAGAGGCCTGTAGGGAGGCCACAAACCAACACACAAGTTGATGTATACACACAAACACTTAGGATGCAGGCAGCCCCCTGCTCCCCCAAGGCTTATAATGGAAACAGGCAATGTGACAAAGAGTTAAAGGCATGGCAGGCCGGCGTCCCAGATAATACAAGCTGTCCAGAGTTGCCGCTTCTTGCTTTGGTACAGTCAAACAAGTCCAAATGTGACTTTGCAAGCATCTGGAGGCTTGAGAGAGGGTTGAATGGGTGGATAAACCGAATATAGCCTCACCACATAGGTGTTCACAACCCTTAAGCTTCAGTAAGGCAACAAACTCCAATGAGTCAAAGTCATCCAGAGCAGAGAGGCAATTGAAAAGGTACGTAAACGGGTACAGAAGTAGAAATCAGCAGTCAATCCAGAAACATCAACCACCAGATGAAAGAGACACAAACAACAGAATGCCCTTGCTTTGTGGGGGTTTGCAATACTTTGCGAGTGAAGGACAATTGGTCCTCGGTGTAAAGTGAGCGCTTGGCTTTTAACGGACCTCTGCATGCCAAGTCCTCTGCAGGCGATGGCTGGGGACGCTACCTTCGCTGTCATTCAGCCCCATCTCGTCGACTAATCTTCTTGGTGCAATGAAAGAGCTTAACAGCTTTGCAACACTATCCCTCCCCAAATGTCATTATCACAATGTACTGCGCAGGCCGACCGTCTCAACCGGCTCCCTGCTTATCGTTTTCTTCATGGGAAGTTGAAGGCAGGCGTCCGCTGACATTCGCCAAGCTCTCACTGCAGCTCATGTCCTCAGCACGCCAGACAAACGCATTCACAGGACACTATTCAGAAGTCATTTCTCTAGTTTGGAGTTTAGTGCTTTGGAGTTGTTGCACGCTGAACTCTGTGCTGGTGTCAATCCTGCACGAAGCATGACGTCAATGTTTAAAGTGTTGCCCTTATCAGGGTTACCATTAGAAACCGAAATGAGAAACGCACATGCACTGCAACTAACATTAATATACAATGTATTCATAGATTTACTAATAATTATAACCTCATTTGTAGGACTTCCTGCTTTCTAATTTTTAAAAATATAATAGATCAATTCATTCATTTTCTCATATCAAATTATTTATGCGAGTTTAAGTAGTTAATACATATAAATTAAAGAGTTGTTTTCTATAAACACAAATGTGTTGATAAAGAATGACAAATTAAGGCGAATGTGTGCAATAAAGTCAATATCATGGATTAAACTATTCATTTTTTTAAAAAAAGATATTGTAATCAGTATTTTTTTAAATATGAAACTTAATAAATTACTACTGAAAAAGGTTATTATTTGTTATATAAACCTAAAATAAATGCAGGAAATGTACCTGAAGCTACAGGGAGTGTGTCACATGAATCCCACATTAATTTGAATAATGCACGTTGTCAAACATATTTAATGGCCGTCTAATAAAATACATTTGCTGTAAGAAAAGCAGTTTTAGCTGGAATTGCCACATTTCATCAGATAGAAATGACTCCTTTGCAGTTACCTTGACTTCTCCCCATCTCTTCTTGTTTTATCTAATGTGATGAGCGGATATAGTGCACACAAAATGCATCATGCCTCTTCCTCAACTCCTCTAGATGTGCATGTGTGTAACGATATGTCACATATTTCATCCAGATGAGGCCTTCTATCTCTACAACAGCGCCTGGTGGGAAGCCGCCGATCAGCGGCTGGGTCGTGATCTCCGAACTCTTCCTCCCCGCTCACTTCTCTCTTTGTTTACTCTCACACAGAGTTGGTGATGAGCACCCAGCCCCTCTTCTTCCTCCTCTTACCCTCCCACCACCTCATTACCTCCTCTACCTGATGGGCCAACATCTTTTTCCTCCCTCTCCACTTTTATTTATATATTTATCTATTTTACCCCAGCTTTGCGGGTTACCGTTTTTAATATCATCGGTGAAACATGATTATTACCTCTTAATGCTGAAATTACGGGGGCATTCTTTTTGTCATCCCCGCCGATGCATTTTTCCCGCGTAGCACCCCGTGGCAGGAACATCTTTATCTCCCCATGTGCTCCTAGTTTTAAAACCTTTACCCCTGCTGTTTGAAAAATATTTCTCATTTTCCTCCCCCATGGCGTGGAGAAATCCCCATAGGCAAACCATTAGTGATCTTTCTGCCTTTCCCAAACACTTATTACTATCACCCGCACTCCTTGAGCTGCCTCATTGGCTTTTGGTAAATTATGCAAATAAGGTGATGTTCGAACATATAGTTTTTCTGTTTTTCTGCAACTGCGCAAGTTTGCACAGCCTTCCACCGAGCATCCGTGGCACCATTAAAGTGACTGAGCATGTCAGCAAGATTTATGCATCAGTGACAAATTATAATGCTTTGTCGCTAATTTCCCCGCTGCTTCTTCAGCGCACAGGTTTAGTTATGTGTTTGCCTTTTGGTGAGGCCTTTGGTTGAGTTTTTTTTCCCCTCCTTTTCTTTTTTTTCTTCCCTGCATATCAATGTCTCACTTCACATCTGCGGAGACAGGAGGCTGCAACTGAAGCGAGTCTGCCGTTTGACTCATCATAGATTAAGTTTAATCTATTCTGGAGTTGCACTTTTTGTTTGACTCAGAGAGATGCAGTACCTGAATGAAACAGATTTTTGCATTTATTTTAATTCATATGTTTGCTGAATAAAATGAGAAACTGCAAAATTTCAGCTTTAAAAATTGTACATTTTACATTTTTTGCATCTAAAAGCTGCAGTGCTATAAAACGCAACATGGACTTACATGGGAGGTTCCAGCATCCTACCTTGCCTTCATGAACTGCATAATTATTTTCCATGTACTTTGAAAACAGCTAGCTGAAAAGATGGGCCGTTTCAATGAACAGATTAAGGCCTGCGAGCGCAAACAAATGACAAATCCCTCTTAACCCTGTGAGCCTTTCGTTCTCCGCCCCCCCACAAACACACCTCACCCCTTTAAACATTTGGCTCTGGCAATGTTATTAAACACAACTTTGTAGATTTACTTCCTTCAAAAGTGCCATTTAACCAGGCGGCATGCAGGAAGGAAGCTGCGGCGGGAGGGGAATTACAGGTTGCCAGCGTTTCGTCTTTGCGGAGGAGTGACAGGGCCGTCATTTTGCCGGCGGGGCCACCTCCCGTGTTGTTGTGACAACCGGTCATTATACATTGCTGAGATGCTCTCAGCTGCAGGTTTCAGCCCAGATGCAAATGGACACAAATGGGCTCCGACCGCGACTAAGCTAATAACGTCCTTTTCATCTGCTTTTCTTCCTTTATGTTTTTTCTTTTTACTATCCTCTTAAGCCCCCCCCCTGTCCTCGACTCTACCCCTACGCTTACCCCTTAAGGTGGACAGTTGAGTGTATGGTTTCAAGGAGGTGTTCCAGTGTTTGATAAGCTTTAAATAATTACAGCTGAAATCATGTGAACCTTGGATAAACATGCAGTTAAGAGGAAAAATTACGATAAAGCATAAAGAGATGCGACTAATTCCTGCAAGAGTTAACGTTAGGTTTTTACATTTACTCAAACTAATAAAACCAAATTGGCATTAAGTTTAATGAAATCAGATGTACTCGTAACTATCTATTTAAAAGACTTCATAAAAGAAAAATGTGTTTGAATATGGGGGAACTCATTAGAACCATAATGCCTGCAACAAAATCCAGGAGCAACACCTAATGCGAATTATGATGTTTTTATGTTTTATTAATGTAAAACATTCAGAGCACATAATTCAACATTAGAGATGGAAAAAAAATCTGTACAAATTATTTGTGTATTTCTATCTATAACTGCTTATATTTGTATTTTTCTACATGTTTATAGTTATTTAGTTGCTATATTACATATTGCTGTAGGTCATATGAAACATATGTTTGACCAAAAAAGGACTGAAAATAAATTTACCTTTGTCTTGTGGGGGCACTGTGTTGCATAAATGCTTTTTACCTCCACCAAGGCAGAGATGACGTTTTCAGCAACAGAATTCAGAAAGTTATAAATGGATTTTAATGACATTTTCAGGTCATTTCAGATATGAAATAAAGAGTTAATCCAATTTACAGAAGATCCAGACCACTATCTGCATCCAGGAATGTGTTAAGGGACTCTACTACGGGTGGCAGAAGTTCTATGGACAAAGTTATCACTAATACAAAAAAGGTAATGCCCACAATCATAGGCAAAAATAAAAGAAATAATCATTACAATGGCTTGGTGGGTTGCCGGGGCTTCACAGATTAGACAGAAATTAAATATATCAGGCTTTAAGAAAGATGACAAGGAGATAAAGTTAATCCATTTGATTTATTTGTCTTCTTTTTATTTGTGCAAGTAAATAAGCTGCATGCTTAAAGTCAGTCATAAAAATACCAAATCACACCAGTGCAAATCAAATCTTTAAGGACCAAAGACTGTTAATCATGTCCATCTAAAGATTTCCCTTAAAGCCGCATTTAAAGCTATCAGCATCTCTTATAAACGGCAAACAGACTTTTACTTACTTATACAGCCCTTTTCCTGTCATGTTGACCACTCAAAGCTCTTTACACTACATAACCCATTCACACACAAACACACATACTCACACACACACACCGATAGGCACATGTGGGGCAACTTGGGGTTCAGTGTCCTGCCCGAGGACGCTCCGACATGTAGTCAGAGGAAGCTTGGAATCAATCTTCCAACTTTCCGGTTGATAAACTACGCTTCCTCCTGAGCTAACTGCTAAGTCGGTGAGCTGAGCCATCACCTGTGTCTCACAATCCTGCGTTTTTTTCTTTTGTTTCGGTTTAAAATACAGAAATTACAAAAGATTTCTAAGAATACAAAAGGAATAAATGTTTTTAAACCCACAACTCTGCCTTTGGGACTAAATAAAAAAGAAATGCACAAACAGTTTTATTCTACAACACAAATTTGTATGAAATGATGCTTTTGATTTATGTTAATATGGAGTGTATGTGATGTGAAACACGAGTAAACAATAACTATCTTTTCCAATTTTACCTCACAAAGAAGTTAATATCATGTCACTTGGATCTGATTAAATTTCTCATGTTAACTTTAATTATTAATTCAAATGACTGTTCGTGTCTGCTTCAGGGTCAGCCATGCATTGAATTGTGCCTGCGCAGCATGAAAGAGTTATGCACAATGCAGTTTCTGTGCATGCAAAAACCATGTTTCTTCTCTTTGCCATAAATAATAACCTGATGATGGATGAGCTCATCAACATGGCCGCTCAGGTTGTCTCTTCTCATTTTCTGTTATTCACCTGAGTGCACCAGCAGACAGCAGCTTTGTGTTGGTTCAGGGTTTAACCTGCTGATTTGTGAGCTGCTTCACTGGACTGGTTTAACACACTTGTCCAGGGTCACTTGTGCTAAGAAAAGTTGCTATACTCTGCTCTTTTTTTCTTTCTTTTTTGGTTTTCTTGTTAAATAAGTGTTCATTTGCAGTAGGTTAAAAAAAAAATGCATATTCAGCGACACCAAATACAGACTTAGCCAAAGACAAAAAGGGGAAAAAAGCAAAACATAAAACTGGGAAAGTGTGTGACAGTGAGTTAAGTCCTTGTTTTTGTGAGTTTACTAGGTCTACAATAGCAAATTACAAAAATAAAAGGATAAAAATAATGGTAATAATATTAGTTGTTACATATTGTTCATCAGGATTATTAATAATTAGATTATTATACACAAAGCTGTTCTGTCATAGCTACTCAGTTCAGTTATATGAGGGCTGCAAAACTGCAGGTTTTCAATGTGTTCCTGCTCCAACTCACCTGACTCTGATTAATGTGTCATGGAGCAGTAAATGTCCACCTGACAACATATAAACCAAAGGAAATTGACCACGGAATTATTACTGATTCGTAATTCTGTAATCTGTCTGTCAAAGACAATCCTGGAAAAGTCAGCTAGCTGAAACGCTGCGGGGCAATGTGACTCACATGATGAAGGCGATAAGACGTGGGAACCTCCACCATGGTTTGCCACTTGAGAATGACTATTTCATTTCAAAGCACAGCAATACTTTCACTAGCATGTAAAACACGTGGATCCTTCCCACCACTGTGTTCTGAAATTGCAGCCTTATCAGTTAAAAGCCTACTCTGGAAACACACACACACACACACAAAAGTATCTAGTTAGCCACCAATTGTGCAAGATCTCCTACTTACAAATGAGAGGCCTGTAATTTTCACTATAGGTACACTTCAATTATGACAAAATGGGGGAAAAATACGAAACATAACATTGTTTGCTTTTAATGATGTTCTTTGTAATTATAGTGAAAATAAGCCTTTGACCAATGACAGTTTATCTCAATACTTTGATTCCCAGTGTTGGCAATGACAGAGGTCAAATGCTTCCTGCAAGTCTTCACCAGGTTTTTAGACTGTTGCTGGTATTTTGGCCCGTGTGTGCCATTCCAGGACCTGAAACTCTTCTTACGAAGCCGCTCCTTCATTGACTGGACAGTGTGTTTGGCATTTTTATAATGCTGAAAGACCCACGTTTCATCACAAATGCCCTTCCTGATTGGAGGTTTCTACTCACAATGTCACGATACATGGCCCCACAAGTCGCATTGTGCAACAGCCGTTAAAACGTCGCACAGGTGAAAGTCACATTTTAGCAGCTATTGCTAGAAATATGACTGGTTTTGTGGTCCAGGGTTACATGTATTCTTTCCTTTACACAAATCTGCCATCCTGGCCCCTTTGTACAAACAGCCCCAAAGCGTGTTTCCACCCCCATGCTTCAAAGTAGGTATCGTGTTTTGATGTAACTCAGCATTGTTCTACTCCAAACACCCGACACGAGGTTTAAATCATAAAGTTTTATTTTTGTCTCAATCGCCTTTTGGAACATCCAAATGGTTTCTAGCAAATTTCAGACAGGCCTGGACATTTACTGGGCTAAGCGGGGAGGGGTGGGCCCTCGCACT
>JBAMHX010000027.1:4715500-4742177 GCA_037177515.1 Pseudomugil tenellus | reverse complement strand
TGCTATTCTTTGACCAAAAGCGAGCGTACACTCGAGACAAGGCATTAAGCATTGGCAACAAATTGGAGAAAAAAAAAGATTATCCTTGGATATGAACTCCCCATGTTCTCTGTATTGCTGGACAGCTGAAGCCAAAATAAACAAATAAGCGGTTGACTTTTGGGTCCTGTAGCCAGAATCATCTGCACTGGCAGATTGTGGCAAGTAAAATAAGATCTGGTGACTTCACAGCGCCGTTGCTACAACGCGAAAAAAAAAAAAAATAGAAAACTAATCTGTGGCCCCAGAGGACACCCTGCGACTCAATTTTAACCGCTGCTTTTCTAGCGGGGGCAGATTTACCACCCATGATTCCACTGGGCGGGTATGGAAGATGCCACCCTACTCTACAACCTCGCCAAAACATCACAGCGCACAAAAGAGAAAAAGGAACATAACGCCCAAATCCTCTCAAGTCCTCAGAGTGTGGCATTAAACGTCTCTTTGCAGAGTTGAGTACATCTCCCCCAGGTTTCGTGTCTTCTAATGGCGTATTTATCATCACCGTCAGCCACACCAGCTATCAGACACTTTGTCCGCTTGCAAGGTGTACCTGCAGTCTCTGCGAGGGATTAACTGGAATCTGGACAGAAGAAGAAGAAGAGACTAAGACGAAGAGAAAGACAGCAGCTCCTGCTTGGACCACACAGATCACTGGGGACACTCGCTTGAAAACATTTGGCTCGGCGTGTATTTAATAAATGCCACTTGACATTGGGAGAGGCTTTAGCAGTGTCGCCCTGCTTTGCAGGAATGAGGACTTGCTCTGGATTTGGGCAGTTGGCGGGGCCTATCTCCACACTGGCAGAAGGCATCAGGGATTTCATGGCTGTTTGCCTGCCCTGGTGCTTTTCCTCTGCCTCACGTCCCACTTGGACAGACAGTTTGCTTTTTTCTCTCTCTCTCTTGTAGTCTGAGTTGCAGACATTTGGTTCACAAAGATATTCACACGTATCCCTCCCTGTTTTAATGCGAGTTGTGTGAGAAAACAAACAGTAATTTCACATTTTTGTCCTTTTATAACTACTTCATTCCACTAAAATGACCTTGTGTCCCCGTCTGTTTGCTTAAATGAGCTTTTAAATGCTCCTATTTGGGCATTTTTACAAACGGAGCGACAGAATGAATAATTATGTTTAATAATAATCTAACCTTAAAAACAGCTCAAAGACAACTTTAGACCAATATTCTCACTGTGTAACATCTTACTGTTATTTTATTAGTGTGGAAACATGACGTTTCCATCATGTTGCATGTAAAATCTTACATTCAGTGATGCAAAAAGCCTGTTAAGTGTCATGTTACCACAGCAGCCCCGAAGAGTCAAAAGGAAACACTAGATCTAGAGACGCTTTCTCTGTGGTTCCTACCACAAATATCCCACAATCAGAACTATTAATCTAAACTAAATTAGCAAAACATTTAAGTATGTAAACTAATACGACGTCCTTTGACTTTGTGTCAGACACATACAGTAAATATAAGATGGCCTTAGCTACAAAAACATAACCTTTTTATGTAAAGTAGTTTTGAATTTTTTATTTTAAATGACGTCATAAACTTTTTTTTGAGCCAGAAGTGAGCAAATATGGAAGAAATAATGCTTGAAGTGGACTGTGCAAAGGCTCAACATGATGTGACGTTTATCCATTTCACTTCTCTGACATTGCTTCTGAAGTTGTCCATAAAACTGGAAAGCATTGACAAAGTATGGAAGCATGTCGTCGTAATTAGAAAAGTACCTTATCAAGTTATAATTTGATAGTTTCTTGTAAAAACGTGAACCGCATTAGACCTACAGGGGTGCCGCCAGGAATTGTGGGTCCTATAAAAGGCTTACATAGACCCCACCACCTATTTGCAAACTTTAGATCTTTGTTTTTATTGCAGCTTCTTCAAGCTGCTCAAATACACATACACTGCATTTCAGGGGGATAAAAGGATCTATGGATGTCTTATTAGCTACGTTTCAATCGCAATGCACACGTCTAACTATATTATTCTTATACGGACTGTCACTTTAATACATGCAGCTGAAGGATACTCTGTGTCCTGTATCCGGTAAATAATTACAGGCTCTTTATTTCATACTATTCATTATGTAGAAAAAAAAACAATGTGTTTCAGTTTATTTAAAAAGAAAATGTTTCATTTTATATTCCTGAATGATAAAAGGAAATAAATATCCACAGACTCTCTGTAAAGATGCTATCTTGCATGTCCAGATAGGTTTAAAGGGATGATGCTGCTGCCTCCTTGTTTTAATGGGATAAAGAGACAAAGCCAATAATTTATTATATATAAATATACTTATTGCTTAACATTTTCTAGCACTGATTAAATGTTGGTAAACCATCAGACCATTTGCCTGGTCTGGTTGTGTAAGAACGGCAATTTTCAGCACTGCAAGCTTTCTGGCTTTAATGCTCGGCCTCTTAATCATCCACAGACACAAGATGATCTTATTATAAAACAGGTGGAGGATATATATATATATATATACATACACATATATACATACACATATATACATACATACATACACACACACACATTTACAGAAAGGTCACACATCATCTTAAATTCGGTGGAATATTTGGTTGAAAATGCTGATGAATGCATCCAAAACCAAAACTTAAACAAGCTGCTTATGACACATTTTACAAAGTGATCCCACAACAACATCTTTATCAGTGGCTTCTAGCTGTACAGACTACAGGAAGAGGCTGACACAACTGTTTAACCCTTATAGCAACACTGAATTTACAATATTTACTCGTTTCTTCTCCTTTCGCTAGACAATTAACTGCAAAACTTTTTTTTTCTTTTCAGAATAAGAAAAAATTAATGTTACTCTACCCGGTTCAAGTTAATGGTTTCCATCAGCTTACAGGTGTGTTGAAGACGCCAGTCTCTATGGTTTATACAGAATGATTCATGTCCAAACTCCCTTTAGCTAAGAGCTAAATGAGCTAACTGGGTGTAATGCCCCTTTTTTCCTGTCAAGGAGGAGGACACTGGTTTCTTTAGATTGAGAAGAATATAAATTTAATAATGAAGAATAAAAGAAGTTGAACATACATTAAACATTGAAACACAAAGGGAAAATACATTACATCCAGAGATCTGTCGTCACACAGAAGTCTGGAACTATTTAGTCAGATAGGGGAGCTTTGTTTAAAGACTTTGGTTATGTGCGTCAATCTGGGACCTGTGACATGACAACAAAACCGAGGTTTTGCCTAAACATTTCCCTGATGGAAGGACGCCGGCCTTGCTGATGGTTTACTAAGGTCAGAATGACATCAGTTTAGAAGCCTTACGGTCGGACCTTTCAATTAGACATTAATTAAGACCAATGTAAATAAGCCAATACAATGTAATTAAGCTAAAGCTAAAGTGTGCTGTTAGCTTGCTAAAAACCGCATTTGTGCTACACTCTGCATTCTTGTCATGGATATTGGCCCACCTGTAATTAAAAAAAGTACACGCCCATAATTATGCAGAGATTCAATGTCTAAATGGATGAATTCAAATATTTACAGTCATCATTAAGGTAAATTCAACCTATCATACCTAAAGGTTAGGATTTAGCAGTCAGATCTATAGGAGCAAATCTATTAAATGAACCAACTTGCTCAAAAACTTTATTTTGTACTTTATAAAAAATATTCACTTTTTTTCGCAATAATCTGTCGAAGCTATAGATGCATTTGTGTATTTGTGATGTTTGTATGTTAAAACAGTTCCCTCTAAAAACCAGATGACCTCACCTATCCGTTATATCTACTCTGTGGACTTGCAGCTGTGGCATAGAGGATAAAAAGGACCAAACAGAAGTTTCATAACATTTCTCCTGTTATGAAACGTGTGTGTGAACTGAACATGTGTATGAGTAGGCTGGAAGCTGAACTGTTAGGGTGTAGAGGTGCATTAACGTAGCCGCAGGGTTTCCACATCTGCATGGCCTCAGAGAGAATCCTGGCTGCTGCACCAGCCAGCAGCCGCGTTCGCCTCTCCCCAACTGATGGGCACGGGGTTTCCTTTCATCTTTGTTATTCCTGTAGCGCCCCTGTTTCTCCTCTTTTGTGAACCGTAAGCGTTCCTCTGCGAATGTGCTAAATTGTGTGGGGTTGTCAGTGAAAAGATTAAATAACCAAAGATCTGTGATTACATCTGCGTGCACCACGGCATGCACGGAAAATCCAAAATAGTCCCAAACCTGCGTTCTCGCACCAACTAAAACCAGGGTGTATCAAAACCCAAAGCGCCGCTAATGCAACGTTTGCCTGCCAAACAATACCGAGTCTACACAGACTCGCACTTGGGGAATATCGAGTCTCATCTCTCAGAGGCAGAATGATATCACCCACCCTGCCTTTCACCTTTTCACACACAATTACCAAGCAGCAAAGAACTCTCTTCCACTCCAACTCTCAACTGGAATGACGAGAGCTATAATTACAACAATAATCAGTGACTTCCCAGCAACTCAACGCAAACTGCACTCCTGCTCACACACTGCAAGATGTAGGTTCACACCCCAAGCCGGGTCACCTCAAAGTGGAAGATAGGGACTGTCATGATGGATGGGCAGGCGCTTTCCAGGCCGCTGCTCATCATCAGCTTGGCGCTGAGGAATCCCCCTCCCTCCTTAATTTCCTGCTTCACACTAACCCCTTCCTGCCCCCATCATCCCCAGGATGGGTGCAAGCATCCAGTCACACGGGGAGGGATGGAGGGGGAGAAGGGTAGGTGGCCGGATCACGGCTCACAGGAGTGCAGAGTGCAGCAGATTAATGTGCGTAAACACTCCAGGAATTGTCACTTTTTCTGAGGTTACTTAGCTGCAAAGTAAATAAGAATAATCACAATAATAATAATACATTTTTATTGGCGCGGCAGTTCTCACGGTGGAGATAAAGTGCTTGGACAAGCCGGATAATGAGCAAACCAGACAAATTAATACCAAGGTTAAAACAGGATGAACTTACACACGCGATTTAATTGACATAAGCAAACACAGCAGACGTTGGAAAAGCTCACGAGTCATTTACGAAGCCTGCAAGATGCCGAAAACGCCTAGAAAAATATTTATGGACAGCCGAGTAATGAGGATTCAAAGCTTTAAAAGTGACATCAAGGTGAGTTTGAAATATTTCTGTTGGATAGCTTACGCGTATCACTTCATGCAGGCTGTTATTTTTCTCCCAAAGATCTCAAAACCACAAAACCAGTGTGGCATTAATATCCTTATTATTACTACAGCGTGAACAAAATGTGGATTCACTTGTATTTGTGTGGTTTGGGGCTCGACAAGAAAAACACCACGAGAGAAAGATTCGGATATTCATTTCAATTAAGACAATTCCTCCTGGCTGTAATTGATCAAAGTCACAGTTCGTTTCCTCTGCAAAATGAAACACGAGCTAATAATTTGATGCTGAATAATCCGAGGCCTCCACGTGAACTCTGCACAAAGATAGAGGAGTAAAAATAAAAAAAAATGTAAAAAAAAAAAAAAAAACTAATATCTTTATCTGTTGAAAATATATCTGTAGTGGGTATTATTTCACACTGGGAAGCCCACCCTTCCACTGCGAGGCATGTAATTCGTGTACATGGCCTCTGGTGTTGTTTTAGGCTGCGCTCCAAAGCCACTCGGAAAAGGTATGTGGCTTTGGCAGAGAGAATAAACAGCCACCTCATTTCATTCTCCCACGTCTCGGACTGTCGTCTCTGCTCCTCTCGACCCTGCCAGCTCTGCGATTCCAAAGGAAAGCACACATAAAACACAACACTTTGGGGAAATCAGAGGCAGGAGAGGGAGGCCAGCACCAAACGGCTAAAAAAAAGGTTACAGCATGGATCCCATAGCAAATCAAACAAACCACAACACTAAAAAAATGTACATGCATGCCGGATTAGACATATTGTTAAATTATTTGGTTTTATTGTGGATATAATAACATCTAACTCATCCTCCAGAAGGGGTAGTTACACTGTGACAGCAGAGTGTCCCTTTCCCATGACATCCTGCAGATTAAACTCAGTGAAAAAAGGACCAAAGGAGCCAAAATAAGCAACTTTCATGTAAAATAAACTGGATCTCTCTCTTATCACAAGCCGTGGCTTGGATGAGGAATTTCTGATCAGCTGTGCTCTCAAATACAACAATCTAGGCAGCACTTTAGCTGTGAGGTTTCAACAACACAACTGCATATGTTTTCATACAGTTCCTTTTAAACTAAAAGGTGCATAAAAACTTATTTAAAGGGATGGAATGGCGAAAGTGATGTCAGACATCTGCAATTAGACTTGATCTGTAAAACTAATTAAAGCAGCCAGCAATAAAAAACTAGCAGACTATAGAGGACAATGAATGAAAAACATAAACATCCACAATAAGACGCTTATATTTTGGAATTACTGTAACTAATGTAATGGTGGCTGCATAAAGCTTTAGTAGGTAAATGATTATCTTGGAACATTATGTGTAGGATGGAAAAAAATGCGTTAAAAAATATTCATTTTGAGTTTTTAAATTACAGTAAAAATTTATTTACGGAGTATAAACCACCTCAGTTCTTTATTTAATTATAAAATTCTTAAAAACTATATTTTGCTTCCAAGCACGCGGATCTACTTGTAAACCTTTAAACTGGTCCCGATCAATAGCTTTAAACTTTCTGAACGTCTTTAGATTTTCTGTGACATTTTCTGCTTTTTCACTCAGTCTAGACTTTGTAAAAGTGATTTTTTTTTTATTTTTATATTAAGAAACCCAACATGGATTTATAAACCAGCCCATCTAGTTTCTGGCTACTGCTGTAGCCAATCCCAGCAGTCAACAGGCGAGAGGCAGGGGACACGTTGGACAGTTCGCCAGTCCATCACAGGACAACACAGACAGAAAACCAGAAGCACACAAAATTTAGAATGACCAATCAAGCCAACATGTATGCCTATGGATGGTGGGAGGAAGTGAGAGTGCCCAGAAAGAACCCACGCTAACATGGGGAGAAAATCCAAACTCTGCAAAATAAGACCACTGCCCAAGCCAAGATTTGAACCAGCAACCTTCTCACTGTGAGAGTGGCGCTAACCACCACATCAGCATGCAACCCTGATCCATGAACCACTGGAAAATAATAAAGTTTAAAAAGGATGCACGAGAGTTCGGTTGGAACAAAGGTGCAAAAAAATAAAATAAAACTTTAGGATTTGCAAAGACATTTGTCTCCATTTCTGTAGTTGCATTAAACTATAAAACCAGTAAATCTTTATTTATATAGCATCTCTCAAGATAAAAAAAAATCAGTGCTTAACAATAAACATAAAATATAGAAGCAAGTAAAACTAAATAAAAAACCAAAGCAATTTAAAAAAAAAAAAAAATGTGTTTTTAGCTGCTGTTTAAAACAAATCACTGATCTCTGACATTGTCATGCTGACAGAAGGGAGTTCCAAAGAAATGGCGCCACTATCGCAAAAACCCTGTCACCTTTGGTTTTCATCCTGGTTCGCTTCACTTCTAAAAGACCTCGATCAGACGATCTTAGTGACTGAAGGAGCTCCCTGATGAAAAAAACCGTAACAGTCTGACATAGAAGACTTTCACAACAAGGTGTTTTTCCTAAAGAGCTACAGGTGAAAACATTTCTCAGTGGATTTATTTAAGTTATGTAAGAAGACGGGACACATGGAGAAGGAAACGTGCCGGGATTTAAACAAAAAAAAATCTGCAACTGATGATCTGAAAGACCGTACATGCGAGATGCATCTGGACCTTCAGCTGATCCTTCTACTCGTCATCGAAGCCTCAACAGAAAAAGTTTCCTTTCAAGATGAATCCTCCCCAGAGCCTGACACAGCATTGAAGCAGTGTGAGATCACATTGAAAGAGAATATAAAAAAATGCAACAAGCATCCAAAGAAAAAGCTTAAAAACATTTGGAAATATGATATGTTACAAGAACGCTGTGACTTAAGCTCCTTACAATTGGATGGATAGTTTCTGCTTCATTTCTTGTATTTAATGATAAAAATTCAGTAAATCACAACTGAAATTTGTCTTTATTGCACAACCATCACCTCTATGGTGCAAATAAGGCTGAACTAACAGCATATATGCAGTATATTCCTGAAAAATATTCTATTTTATTATTTTCAAAAGGGATTTGACACATTTAATTTAATAAACACATTGATTCCAAATAAATTCACCCATCTCATACTGGATCAACTGCTTTCCAACATATTTAGCTGCATTAAGCATTCCCATTTTTTTATTTTGAATTACAATTCTGAGTCTCTGCAAAGTAAAATGGTTGTGCAGAGAACATGAAAAGGACAAACATGCAATATAAAGCAAAAACAAATATTACTAATTATAATCGCGATAAGCTGCAGAAAACGATTTTAAGTTGATTTTCCCTGAACATGTCCGCATTAGCAGAAAAATAGTCTTTTTTTTACTCTGTTGCCAGTTTTTCTTCTGAAGGTGATTCACTCGGACAGCGATAAATTAACTCCTGAAGACACTATCTCTTGTTTGGACAGCGCAGAGGAGACAAATGACCGTGAGTGGGCGCATGACTAAGTGCAGACTTCATCGAAAATTCCACTTATACCTCTGTTGGCGCCTTCAAGGTGATGAGTGAAGGCCTTACAAATCAGAGCTGGCAGATGCACCTCCACCTGGCCTCTTCTTGCTCCCATCAGCAGCGACAGTGTCACGGAGCTGACGGGTAACAGCCCGTGGCGCTACAGCGAGGCCCAACACTTTGCAGCCAAAATGCCAAACACACAAAGCTGTTGTTCTGTCATGAAAAGGATGTAGAGGTTGCAAACAGAGCTTAGCCACGTCTCACCTGGTTAAGGGGCGAGACAGGTTTGGACCGGCTTTTTGCCACATTTTCTATCAGATCCAAATTATGGGAATATTTTAGGAGATTGTTTTGGTTCTGAAAGCAGCTTTTGCTGCCACATAAACATAACTAAAGTTCTGTCGTCGCTTTATAAAAGCCTGCTGCTCCTTTTCGAATGCAACCATTTTCCCCTGACGTACAGTTGACTATACATCATGTGACAGTGAGCCTATTTGTGTCACAACAGGTTGGGGAAAATGTCAGAAATACGCACGGCTTCAGCTCCTCCACACATCTGCTAAACAAAAGGCAGGAAGCTTTTCTTTCCACAGCGCAAAAAAAATAATAAAAAAGAAGGTCAGACTTGCACAGTCACATTTTTACCCCATCAAGATGTTTAACACTTCATCTGTCACATCAAATCTGTCCTTCATTGATGTTAGCTTAAAATGCGACCAGCAAAGTATCTTATAAGCACCATTAGAAGCTTATGTGTCTATTTGTATCTACGAACTGTTAAATATGTAGGAATGTATCCAGATTACAGAAGCTGCCTTACGGTAAAAATCAAGCATAGCTGTGCTGTTTCATCACAAACCACATTCAAACGCTTCCCCCCCAAACATTTGTTATCCAGCCGCGGCAGGAGGAAACAAGGTGTGCAGGCTAATATAAAGACGCAGAGCAATCATGCAACAGCATATGGAAGGAGACGTTAACACTAAAAGGCTTTTATAAACCCCTAACAGATTCAACTCATTGTTCTCCAGATGCCAGTTAACGGAGCCAATTGAGATTTTAAGCATTTCTGAACAACAAGAGGTATTTAACACCAGCTTTCCACACACACACACACACACACCGCATCACTTATTGTTTTCCCTTTGATGGAATTTTCTTCAAAGCACGCCTCTTAACGTCGCTGGATCATCCGGCTCGGCCCCCTCGTTTTAACATCCCTCTTTTTTTCCCCAATTTGGCTCCTCATTTGCGTACCGAGGTGATGTACCTTTAGGAAAAGAAACATCAGGGTTTATTAACGGCAAAAAAAAAAAAAAAAGCAGAAAAACAGGAGGATCTTTTGGACTCTCACGAAGTATTCCTCTCCCCGGGAGACTAAACAGAACAAGAAATAACATGAGCGGTACGTATTTATGTATGCCCTTTGATGTCTGGCTTGCGGAGTCCTGTAGCACCATTAACAATTTAACTGAAGCATCACATTTGTCAAAACTAAATTGTGCATCTAAGACTGGAGGTTGAGAGAAAATGTACATGTCTTTCGTGGAGTTGGCGGAGGGCAGAAAGGCCCAATTAGAATTGTTTTGAACTGCAGCAGGAAAGCGTGTGTGCTGCGTTTCTGGGAGAGAAGGAGATGAACTGTGAGCTCGGATGGTCTGTTGGACTCACATCTTACATTGACTTAGCTCCCTCTAGTGTGGGATCATCGCAGGAAAACCCATCCATTGGAGCAGAGTATGCATGAGAAAATGTAGTTTTATTAAAATTTCATCATAAAATACAGTTAAAATGACTAATTAAACAACTTTCTTTACAAAACAGCAAATAAATGTATGAAATGCTATTTGCTTTTACATTTTTAATGATATATTTGCAAATTATTTTATTCTAAATAATAAAAGATTTTTTTAAAAAAAGAACAAGTTAAGGAAAATCTTGAAAGTCATTCATTTAAGTCGCTTAAACATTTTTTAATTCAAATCTTTCAGCTGCATGACACATTTTTCAGCCATTTTTTAATAATTCACAACTAGATGAAAAGTAAGATGAAGACATTGCAAGATGCTTCTGCTCTTGTGTGACGAAACTGGAATCTTAATCAGACATTTACTTTATCTAAAATCAGCTGAATCAGACAGGGTCCCTGCTGTTCAACCTTCAGTTTCTTGACTTTATATGTTTCTCTGGATAAATTAAAACACTTTAAACTTTAGCATAGCTTTAATGCTATAAAGCTTTAGCTAGAAACCGAGGTGAGAAGGGAAAACCGTTGTTTTCAGACCCTCCGTGTACCTTTTTAAAATAAAATCTAACTAAATATGTAAAAATATCAGCAAAATAATAAAAAAAAAAATCATGACATTCAGTCACTTCTTTGCAAACTAAACAGAAAATCTTATCATGAACCGTTTCCACTCAAAGGCAAAGTAGCGCTTGAATGGGAACAAGGGGCCATGTTCACTGAGTAATATCTGGCAATTAATCACTTGATTAATACACCCTTAAACGCACAAAGCGACAGTGACAAATTCTGTTCGCACGTTTGTGATCCCGAAAACAATAATTGTCCAATGAAAGTCTCATTTTTCAAAAGAGCGAAGAGCAAATCATCCAGTTCAGTTCATTTATATCTGAAAGCGACTTTAGAAAAGCGCTCAGGAGGTTCTACAGGGACGTGTGGAAGGCGGATGCATATCACTCAACCTACAACCTTTAACTTCGTCCTTAAATTGAATCAATTTACAGCGTCTTCTTAATCTTTTTTGCAGTTATTACAGAACATTGGACATGTGTGTGTTTTTTTAAGCTGCTTTTTTCCTGTAAAAATTGCATCAGATGTGGCAAAAGGAGCAGCTCTGGAGTGTTTTTGTTTTGTTTGCTGGTTTCCAGTCTGCGTCCTTTCTTAATTCATCCTGAATAATTAAAGAGGCTGCAATAACTAGCAGGATGATGAAGTCGGTGAGGTTGTCTGTTCGCGCTGAAATGAGCAACTCAGGACTCTCAGAACGCAGCAAAGCCGTGAATCCATGTGTGTGCTTGTAAATACGTCCCAACTTGTATGTGGTGCTGAACGACATTGCAGAACGACCACCGTATTTAAAGATTAACGTGTGACATCAGGATATAGCCGCAGCATTTTGCCGTGCTGCATTTAAGTTCCACACGTGTTGAAATGCTTTAAATTTCTGTTTTTCTGACATAAATGTTGCCATGGCTGTTGCTGTGGTGACCCAGTTTCCTCAAACCCACCCTCTCTCACATTTTCAAAAAGATTATAATTAATTTGAGCATAAAAGTTAAATATGGTAAAATAAATGAGCAACTTGTCCATCAGACATTATTAGCTGAATCTTCAATCAGTGGATCACTTTAAGAAGCTGCTACAGAAACCATGTGATGCGGGTATAAATAATGCAAACGTGAATATATAATGAAGGATTTATGTTGCAGCAGGAGAAACTGGACACCTCATTTTGAACCCGCAACAGGGATGTTGATAAGAGCGGAAATCATAATCAATTAATTAACGTCAAAGAAAGGAAGACTTTTGATCAAAGCCAGAAAGAAAAAGTGCTTCTTTGAAAGAGAAAAACTTCTCTTCACCAAGAAAACTACAACTTTTTATTTCCTCATGGAAATACTTCTTATTATTAAAGCTGAATTAATCAGTCAAATGTCAGCAGAAAATTAATTTAATATACTGATGATTATCAATCAACAGCTTCTAATAATGTAAAACTTTTATTGGATTTCAGCAAACATGTGAGGCTCATTTCTCAAACAAAAACCAACGAACTGCAAGATGATCCATGAAAATATTTTGTTCCTGCTCAAAAAAAAAAAAAAAAAAGACCCAGAATTAGGCCTGAACGCAAGTCTGACACTGGCGTGAAGCGCACTCGTCGCACAGCAGACGACTACATATTGCAGAAGCCTTCAGTGTGACGCGTGCAGATAAAAAGGGACGAGAGCCTGACCAGGAAGCACGCCGGCCCGAAGAGGAGCTCTGGGAGCTGGGGGCTTCTGCGGCCGCTCTCCCCTGGTAGTTTGCTAATGAGCTCCACTGCTGCTCCTCCACAACATCACATACTTGCACACAGAGCGAGGGAGCAGGAAGCACACAAAATAACTCTGCACAGCTGCAGCAAGGAAAAAAAACCCTCATAGTTGCATGCTTAAACATACAGACTCAGCCTGAGACTAACAAGTATGCACATTCATACATAAATAGTCCCTCCGCTCACAGACAGTAAAAAAAAAAATCCATCAGCTCCCAGTAGGACAGTGAGAGAAAAGGTTTTATCCACAACACAAACAGTTTTGCTGCAGGTGCAGCAGGAACCACAAGTTTAATCAACACTTGTGTGTCAGAGACATTATTGTACAGTGAGTGGGAATTTTCCACTGGTTTTAAAGTCTTCTGCCACCTTTACTGGTGAGTAAGTAGGGGGACTTGAAGGTCGGATCCAGAGCTCCAAGTGCATCACTACGTCTAAAGCTTCACACAATCTGATTAACAAACAAAAGGACATTTTTTCCAGCTCATGTCTGGATTTCTACTCCTAAACTCCGCTCTGTAAACAGGACTATGTTCCCCGAGTTTGGGAATTTCATTCTTCATCCATTCCTTTATGTAATAGGTTACCTATTTAACAATCATTGTTATTTTTCAAAAACACAAATACATGACTGCAAACACATCAGAGGACCATTCTGCAGTCCGACGCATTGGCTGGCATTTTTTTGGATCACATGAAGTGTTTTTTTCTAGACCAGGGAAGAAGTGACGACTCTTTAACACCATTTATTAACTGACTGATTTCCATTTGGAGCTAACTAAAGAGCTCTGAGATACTTGATTAAAAGTAAAAAAAAGTAAAGCTTTACCTGAATTGCTAACATATTTCATGGGAAATAATGAAGCTATGAAATGTGACTTCTGGGGACATTTTCTTTCATCGTCCTTGGCAGAAGTAAGAACTTGGTGTTCCAGTCAGAGTTCATGCAGCTTTGGCCTCTAAATGAACAACACGGAACATATTTTCACTTTTAACCCTCTCAGTCACGTGACCATTTAAGCTTGCCCAACTGCAGCATCTACACAAAAAATGTTTAAAAAGTCGCTTTCTGCTCATCAGTTCACAACAAAAGTATGTAAATGATAGATACAATGTTTCAATGACACAATCTTGCAACAATATCTTGATTAAAAAAGCTCAAATCTTTTTAAAACTTGCATCAATTACTTCACTTCCTCTTATTTGTACCGTAAATTAGAGAGGCTACAACAAGACTCGGAGTCGATTAACAAACGGGACACGAATCACTTCCATACATTTAAATTACATCAATGTATGCGTCTCACCCCACACTGGGTATCACAAGCCATCTTGATGGTCTTCTTGTTCACAATGGCAATAAATAAGACTTCCAACAATTACTAACACTAACGAGATGCCCGATAATGTCTTCCCAAGAAGCAAACAAATTGAATTCGCTTTCACTCCTGTCAAAGAAATCAACTTCCAGTAATTATCCCTCATGGCAAACAAAGATAAAACAGAAAGAGTGAAAGGAGGAAAAAATGCAAACCATATAATTTTTTTGCCAAACATTTCAACTAATGATATTGTAATAAGCTGCCTTGCATTGGAGTGGGAATGGAAAACGTAATTACATGCATTAGTTTATCTAAGCGCTTGTACCGTCGCAGATCCATCAGTTTTTCAGAGCTCATCTGGAAGCCCATGCATCACTGTCAGGAGCTGTTTGATGGGGGGAAAACGTGTTCATTTGTTAGTCTCGTTTAAAAGATGGCGCCTCAGATTCACTTAGGCCCAGACGGAGCAAAGCGGTTATGACAGCGCCATTACAAAAACACATATATAAAAAAAAAGAAAGATCTGAGACAGAGCACTCTTCGCTTTGGCAACTTCATCAGCTTTTTGCATTAAGGTGATTACAGTCGATGAGAAGAGCCTGAATCGTGTTGTGTTTGCTAATAATGAGATAATGATGAGGGGAATAGCGATTCCACCTGGATTGATGTTCGCTGGCAATTCAAGAGGAAGTTTGTTCATTTACGTACATACCTGGTAAATACTCTAACCTTGTTTCTTAAAAACGCATTTACATTTATTGTGAGGCTGATATGAAGATTAGCTGATGTTTAATAGATGCATCTAAATAATAAGTCTGTGACCAACCTGCCTCATAATTTCCACATATAAGATTAGTTTAATAGTAAACTTGTTTTAATTAAAAATTTTGTGGCCATAAAGATGTACTTCCGAGCTACCCCCATATGCAATAAACACTGCTTAATTCAGAACATCATAGTAATAAATTCCTCACAGCCTGCGCTGCTCATCAACAAGGTAAGTGTAGATGCAAATGGATCTAATGTCAAGTCTGAACTTTACCAAAACAAAACAAAATCTGTATCAAATTTCAGATAGTGGCATATCTGGTTCCATCGAAGTGAAGATAAAAAGAAGCTTCTTACGTTTCATCTAGAGGCCACAATTCATACAAACATTGTCTGGTCTGATGAGTCCCCATTTCAGATGCACAATTTACTGTCAACGATGTGAAAGCATGAATTCATCTGCTTGCATCTATGGTTCAGGCTGCTAGAGATGTATCGAACCATTACTTGGCACTTTGGACCAGTAACATGCCATGGTAAACCACTACAGCTTCCCTGAGTATTCCTGCTGACCATGTCCATCCCTTCATGAACACAGTGCGGCAGGATGATTAATCATGTCACGAAGCTCAAATCATCTCCATGACGATGGGTTCGCTGTACTCCAGTTACCAGATCTCCATCCAACGGAGCAGGTTTGGGATGTGGTGGATCCTCAGCAACTGTGTGATGCTTCATGTCAATATGGAGCAAAATCTGAGGAATGTTTCCAACATCTTGTTGGACCTACGAGACCAACGATTAAGGAAGTTCTGATGGCAAAGAGGGGTCCAACCCAGTATCTAGCAAGGTGGACTTTATGACTTGACCAGACAGTTTCTATCATTTAACCATCTGAACATTTTTTTCCCTTTGTCTTCTTCTGGATTAGTCTGGTGACAGAACAACTGCAGGTTTCCTTCAGTGTCTGGTACCAGGATGTTAAACCCATTAGTCCTTGTGACTGAGGTTAAATCTTTGTCCATTGGACCCATTTCCACCAAATGAAACCAAGACTCCGTGAGGAGGGTTTTAGCTCTTCCTCAGCTGTTTTTTCAGTGTTTTCTATCTCCTGACAGTAAAATGCTAATGTAGTTCATTTAGCAAAATGTTAATGAAGCTGGTAAAGAATCATCCATGTAAATTTCACAACAGTATATTGTTACAATATAAACGTTACCCTTTTTCTCTAAATTTGTCCATCCATGCACCAGAACTGCTGAGCTACCAGGATTTTTATGCAGTTTCATGGAGTGTCTGAACTCCAAACATCTGCTTTCCTGTAACATCCGTCACTACAAACAGCAGATCTCCGTTCTGCTTTTTATAACTATAACTATTATAAATAGCCGAATTTAGAAGTTTCTTCAAAAAGGTAAAACCCAGCTTAAAATATAACATTGGGTTTGGGGTGAATAAAACCCTTTTATCTGATAAAATGATCTTGCTTTTGTGTAAAAATTTCTCTCATAATGACTGAGAAGATACATCTGTTACTTTTTCAATCTTATATTGTGGAATAATTATTTAAGATTTAAGCCCTAATGAGATGCTAAAACAAATAATAATCAAAATCTTTAAAAAAGGTAAAGTTACACACAAAGCTAAAAAAAAAAAAAATATGTGTAATAAGGCTGTATACCGAAGCAGCGTGATGGTACATTACCGCTCAGAATATACTCCAGAATCAGCCGGGACTTTTCTCTTTATCACAAACCTGTTCTCTATTCACAGAATAAGCAGCAGATTAAACCATCTCAATATCTAATATTGAATGAAAGCTTGACTTCATTATTTTAAGCCCAGTAGTTGTTCTCCCTGAGGAGCTCTCCGAGCAGAGTTAAGTGACACTGCCAGGCTCCGTTCCCAGCGGGGCCACCAACGCTGAATGGGAAAATCTGCTATGGTCATGATACACTTCTTCCTTGTTATCACTGAAACAGTCCTGCAATCCGTATAATACCGTGTCCAGTTATTATCTGATAAGATGTCCACTCAGATAAATTTATGTCCACCAAGACTTTTCTCCTATCTAAGCCAACTGTCAGCCTCATGTGCTTCCAGAATAGATGGAAAATTGATGTGTCATCTTCAGATAAGGCTGATTTTAGTACTTGAATTGACATTTGATTTAATACTTATCAAATAATCAGCTTGGGAAATATTAAACTATGCTGTCATTCATTATTTTCGCAAAATTTCTGCTTAAAATTTATACTAACTTCCCCTTTAAATATAAAGTTCTTTAATTAAACTCCCGCTTCAGCACACAATCCAGGTCACTACATGGGCTTTCGAAAGGACAAACTAATAAAGCAATCCATCCTACCTAAACAATTATCTTATGAGTAAATCCACTCAATTATTAATTGAATAACCCTGAAAAAGCTAAGATGTCATGTAATTGATGATACAATTAAAAGAGTATGAAATGTTTTAGTTGACTGTCCTTTTAAAAGTTTGCCGGAGGAAAAAACTGCTTGTTCATTGCTACAGGACACCATTACAATCCTGTCACCGTCTTCCAACTCTTAATGGACATTAAATATGGAGCTGAAGAAAAACACCAACACAATTGAGTTAGCGGGCACTTACAGTGGAGAGGCCTTGCCTATACATTTGTGTAACAACACATAACTGTCACAAAATTACATGTCGTTATTGAGCAGATCATATGGATTCCCCTTATTGTACTTAATGGCCGGTTCTTTTTAAAACATGGTTTAAATACGATGCGAAGGAGGAAACCGAGGGTAAGCTGCCCATCCTCCGTTCGGTGAAAACAAGAATATGCTTATTCGGTTACATTTCTAACCTCAATTACCGTTTGCAATCAGCTTGTTAAGGCTGACAGCTTGAAAGGCAGCCATTAATGACACAGACACCGAGACCTCATGTCCAACAGAAAACAGCTTCTGCGGCAGCCGGCAGAACAAGGGATGCCTGCAGCTCACATGTGGGGGAAAACCGCCACCTGCTGGCTTTTACAGAGCATGCAACCACACAAAAATACCATGTTTGGACATACTTGGAGGATGAGTTAACACAGCTTTTCCCTTTTTCATGATTATACCAATCAGCCTTCCTTAATGCACATTTTGAGTTTGATACAACAACCTCTTTTCCAGCAGGTGCAGCATGTTTTATTGGCTTGGATGAAATGTGAAGATTGTTTGAACATATAATCATATGCTTAAAATGGAGTTAAAAGCATATTTATTTTCTTTTTTTTCCCCCAATGATGCGTTTATGTAATTTATTTAATAGGAACTGTTGTGTAATCTACTGTGGGACAGTAAAACCCTCCACTAAAACCAAAACAAATTAAAATCCTTTAAAGTCACAGCTATTTTAGTCAGAATAACGGTAACTGTAAGAGGAGCAGTTACACACCAGCACCTCTTTATTTTTCATTATCTGCAAATTAAAGATCATCTATATTTTTATATTAACTTTACCTTGAGTATTTGCTTTATTCATTTGTTTACTTAAACAAGAAAACACCTTTAAATGGCTAAAAACCAGAGCTACCTCGATTTGAAATGGAAATATTTTGAGCATTAATGTTTGGCAGCTTTTCTTGCATGATTCATGAAAGGCCGGCAGACGGCTAATTGTTCAAATTAATTTGTGTAAATGACTGAGCAGGAGATAACAGAATTACATCTGCACTTCCTGGCACAAGTTCAGCAGCGACGGCTTCGACAGGCAGCTGCATCAAGACGGCATCCTTGCCAGAAATTAAAAGCCACAAAAAACATTAATTAATAGACTTTTTGTTACGTTAATCGGCAGCAAAAGGTTTAAGGAGAGCAGGATGAGGGGGCTGAATGTTACTGATCACAGCACAGGGGTAGGCGGTGGGCATAATTACAAGAAATTAGTCTGCAGAAACATTTTTAAAAGTTTTTCTAAGGGGGTTAAATAAAATTAAAAATTAAAGCTGCAGTGTTGGTGTTAAGTTTCTGACAACCTCATTAATCACTACAGTAATCAAGCCGTTACCATTGCAGCACATTTGGGCTTTAAAGCCAAGCAGCAGTGCGCCAGGATCACCAGGCAGAATCGGGACTTCTGAGACAAGTGTAGAACCAAGACAGTGCTGGACCATCGATCAGAGCCGCTACTCTTCCTGTTCCGCCTAAATTAAAAGGAGCACTTGTCGATTAGGAGTTTTATCTACATGCTAGAAGCTAATGAACCATCTCAAACTCCTGATGGCCAGGATGTAAATGATCTTAACTAACTCTCTGTCTTCTGTCAGGAGGAAGAGGAGGAGAAAAGGAGGAGCTGAAGTGCTTTACAAGCGTACTTCAAATATGCTGCAATAATAATTTGCATTGCGATACTTTCTATTGAATCAGTGTCAAGAGGAAAGTTTCCATCATGACAAAATTCGGTCAAGTAACTTTGTGAGTTATTTTCTGGAAATGAGGAAGATTTTTCCAACCTGTTGCAAGCCGTGTAGGTGCCACTTACAGTTTAAACGTTTCTCTGCTTCTTTGAGCTTGGATCTGGCTGGTGAAGCAGACCTACAGTCTGTCCTGACACAGCCAATCGTAGAGCTAAAAAAAAGTTATCTTCTCTTTTCTGGAGTAGGAGCTACAGAGTTTTATTTTGGACAATCAGGACAATATTGCCATCACTATATGGAATCCATGTTTGGTTTTGCCATCTTGCAACTTTGCTTTAAAATCTTTACCATTTATTTACAATTTTGCATCACACTTGGTGTTTATAGACAAAAACGTATATTTCACAGAATTATTTGCATTTTTCCGTATCGATGCTGGTGTGTAAAAGGTCTTAATACAACAATGAATGATCAAAGTTAATCATGATCATAGCTTTAGGTAGAAAGTGACTCAGCACAGCAGCTAAGCTACATAAAAAATGTCAACAGGTGCAGTTGTAATCTGCTCCGATTCAGTTGAGTTTAAAGCGAAACTGATGCTGGTAATTATGTGCAAAAACAGCAGGCACACCTTTCATTTGAGAGGATGAGATACACTGTTGGACATTTTAATAAGCAGGAAAATAATTAACATTGTGATTCAGATTATCCTGCAATAAATTGAACAAATAAATAAACTGAACATTAAAACTCGTTAAAGTTTACATTAAAATCTCAAAGATACCCCTGAATGAAGACGAGTAAATACAAAAAAAAGTATGTTTTTGTCAGGGGGACATTACTTCTGTTCATCTCTTGAGTTTTGGTCAGTAAAAATGGAAAGAAATCAAGTATGCAGAGAAAAATGAATCACCAGATAGGAAGAGAAAAGTCAAAATGTCTCTGAAGGATTGTTTCTAAATACGGATAAGAACAAAAAGTAGAAGTTGATGCTCTCAACTGATTAATTTATCCACATCAGCCAGGTTGCTGAAAAAAATCTAACATGCCACAGTCGTGTCCAAAGTTCCCATGTGAGGGAAAGCATGCATATTACATGTGTGGTGAAAATGAATGAC
Source organism: Pseudomugil tenellus (assembly GCA_037177515.1). Taxonomy (NCBI): domain Eukaryota; kingdom Metazoa; phylum Chordata; class Actinopteri; order Atheriniformes; family Pseudomugilidae; genus Pseudomugil; species Pseudomugil tenellus. The sequence continues at coordinate 4,721,867 of JBAMHX010000027.1, read as the reverse complement.
TCAACACATCTCATCCAAACACATTACTTTGGTTTAGTTTCAGAAATGGGTTTTGTTTGTTTTGCAAAAACAAGTTGACCCTTTTTCAGTTTCCCAACAAACCCAGCAACTGTGGTTCACCATTTGCAGAAAGAATGTTTTTCTGGTCATCTAGCAGTTGCCAAAAATGGTTAGCTGTTCTCAAAAGCCAGTTGAAGAGGAACTATCTGAACTACAAGTTATACACATACAACTGAGGAACCACAAGTTTCCTTTTCCAGATCTTTGCAGAGGTTTCCTGCTTCAACACATCCCAACAAACATAAAGCAAAGACAACACAGTCAAACTGCAACTCTTTACGTGGCATTATTACAATAAATAACAACCCTGATTCAGGTCAGGAGGTGGATAAAGAACCGCAGTCTGAACATCTATTTAACTCTGAAAATCATCACTGCTGCTAGTTCATGATCACCCATCCAAACCAAACTATTTCATGCTTAACTTGTCTGATGTATTGGGACAAGAACACAGCACCATTTTTTAATCTATTTTCTTCCTTTATCTTCCCTGAAGAAGAAAAATCAATGGCAAAACATGAAGAGGCCAGTACTTTTACTTGCTTTAGCAGGAAATGAGATTATGTGTGCACGGAGTACGACTCACCTGGGTCCTGTTTATGTCTGCTCCGCGCAGCCCCCAGAGGCGCTGAAATGCATCATGTCCACTGGTACTATCGACTTCACGCCTACACATTAAGACAGAGCGGGGATTTAACTGAAACAGCATGTGTGTGTTATTTAGTATTCTTAGATGTAATCCTCGCTGCAGAATGGATACCACAGCATTTGAAGGCTCACTTTGGAAACTTCAAGCTAAAACGTGCTCATTGGAAACACATCAAGTCTTCTGGAACTGACCTGCATGGGCCGTCAAGGACTTAGCTGTTTGTTTTGCTAGATAAATAATTACTGTATTACTTTGTGACAGGGGTGTCCAAGTCCAGTCCTTCAGATTGACGATCTGGCAACTTTTAAAAATGCAACCCTTATCTGACATACGTGAATCAAATAGCCGAATTCCTTCGAATGTGTGCCATACATGTGATTTTAGGGGTGTCAGACTAGTTGTCGTAGAGTGGATCTCAAGGCATCCCTAGTCTATGACAAACTATTTTTTTCAAGTTTGCCGGAACAAGTGGCGGTGAAATTTAACGTGGAGTCCTGATAAACCTCATCACCGCTTCATAACACCATAAACTTCAATAAATGTAAAGAAAAAAAAAACAATGCAGCATAAACAAATTGTAATAAACTGATGAAATCATTAACTAGAAGATGTAATCACTGCCAGAAATGAAGATAAACTAGACATACAACAGATTTCTAATGAGTTTTAGGACTATCTACATTTATTAACGCAAACCACTCCCATGAACAGCAATAAAATGTGGATTCATTGGATTTGTGTCACTAAACTCACTGCACAACATTAATAGAAATCAACAACAAACCCACAAAACATGACAGGTAAATTCTAGCTGATTAAGCATTTTTTGGCATTTCCATCATTCTTCATCACACTTTCCTACCTGCAGTCCATCTACACTATGTTCTTCACACTCTGCCGTCTCTCATCCTGCAGATCAACTCTGTTTTGGGGGATTAAACCTGCAATAAGTAAATAACTGGTTTACACACCGAGCTTAGTGATAGAACTGCCCACTAAAAATCTGCAGGTGTTTTATGCAGCTTTGTCTCTTTTTATTCAAACATCAGTTCAAATATGGGATGAGTCTTTAATTAAAAAAAAAAAAAAAAAAAAAAAGTACTGCGACAGTAAAACACTAGTTATAAATGCTTAAATGGGAGTCGAAGCGAGGTTGAAACCCAATCTTGAAAAGGAAAAGCCTGTAATCACACAAAGTGCTTCATATCTAACTCACTAAAAAATATTAGCTTTGCTTCATGATTCCATCATCTTTCTTCGGCATCACCATTTATCCAGATGCATTCAGATAGTTGGTGCTGCCATGCCATTTTTCTTATTCCTCTTTTTTTTGATGATATATTCAGCTTCTTCTTCTCCTGATACATATTCGCTCTTCATTGTGGCTGCCAATTAGCTAGCAAGGCTGTGGCAGTTCATCCATCTGACTTAAAGGTTTCTCCCCACTAATACTGACGGTCGGGTCAAGTAGCGGAGGGGCCCATTAAGTGGAATAATGAAGTCCTCAGTGAGTGATCATCAATGACTTCAAAGTGCCATTAATCCTTGAAAAAAAATCTTCAGTATTTTTTATAGTCCAACCAGATGCTGCTTCATCTCATTTATCCAAGATTTAATAAACATCATATCTACGATTACACTATTATTTTCACTAATGTTAATTTCTCTGGTTTCAGTCCCCCTTCCCTTTTTTCCATGCTGATTTTTTCTGCTACTGTCATTTTTTAGCCTCCGTCTATACTTCCATTGTATTCAATAATTCCTTTTCCCTTCCTAAAACATCCACTGATTAAATCAGAGCTGAAGTCTTTATTAATAATGACTACCAGATAATGCAAACATCAGAGTAGAACATTTTTATTATACAAAACAGAAATGAAGCAAGTTTCCAGCTAAAACACTTCATGCACTGAAGTTACCAATGAAATCAATGATTTCATTGGTATGAACAATGAAATTGTTATTAACATGAAATTCCTTCTAGCCTATAGTTACACTGATCTCTATACCTTACACTATTTTTGTCTCTGGCATTTTTAGATCCATTGCTGCTTGACTGAACTGTGTACTAAGCTGCTATTTTCAATGGATCTCCATGTATTCTAGATACTAAAAACAGTAGCTTCTTGTCAGAAGGAAGGCAACAAACTTCCTAATTAAAGTGAGAAATTAGTAATAAAATGGTATAGGTAGGAAGATGGAAAAGTAATCTCTACTTCTGAACTTAGCTCTTGTAAATAACCCTGTTAGATAACTGTTCGAAAACTGCATATAGATAACTTTATAGCTAAATTTCCTCAGTGTTCTGGTGTGAATGGAGTCCCTTTTACTGATCCAGATACAGCCAGTGTTTTTCTGGGTAAATGTGTCTTTTCAGAAACCATTATAGGGTTACAGGATCAGAGAAGGCATCATATTTACTTTATGAAGTAGCTGTGTAGTGTGATGTGTAACATTTCCATCTGATACATGGGCATTGCCCCCAATGGAGATGTTGGTGTATCAAGACCAGACCTGGTCAGACAGTTCAAGGCCGCCACTTTCTCTGTTTTTCTTTTTTTTTTTACTGGAATTAGGAAACTAGCTAGCTTCATGGTTTACATAGGCACATATTCAGCCCAAAAGTATTTTATTTTCTGGATGTAATGGGAAAAGTAGACAAACTTTGGCAACCTTAGTCCTGTTAGTATGACCCATGACTCCATTATGTGGAGCTGAAGGATGAAAAATGTTGCCCACTGAACAGGGTTTTCCCTTATAAAAGGGGGCAATACTCTTCTGGGAAGGTCAAGTTAATTTATGCAACACTGTTGGTGTCAGTATTTCAGAAATTGCTGATCTGTGGGGTTTACAGAAAATATGAGAAAAACTGTTGAGCAGCAGTTGTCAGGATGTCTTTATGATGTTAGAAGTCAGAGTAAAAAATGGAAAGACTGGTTAAACAGCAGCTGCTGAAGAAAATAGCTGCCCCCTTGTCAGCTATAAAACAGCTAACGGAGGGAACATTTCAGACTAACTCACCAAAACAGACAACAGATGTTGTGTGGGCCGATGGAGTCTACATTTTAGCAATATTCAGAAGATAGGTTTAGGATTTGGTGGAAACGTGAAAGCACGATTTCATCCTGGTTGTGGTGGTTTAATGGTGTGGGGGGTACATTTTCAGCACACTTTGGGCCAGTTACTATCAATTCAGCATGGTTTAAAACGCCACAGCCTGTGATGGAGTGGAGCATTGCTACGTCCCCGTTTTATGGCCACAGTGTAGCATCTTCTGATGGCTACTTTCAAACATAATTCACAATTTCACCAAACTCAAATTGGTTTCTTTAACAGCCTCCAGTCACCACATTTCCATCCAATAGAGCAGGTTTAGGAGATTCTCGTGGTGGATGTGCAGCCGACAAATCTGCAATGGTGTGATGCCGTGAGGGTAACTGCAGGCAAAGTCTCTAAGGTTTATTTGCAACACTTCGAATATATGTCACCAAGAGTTAAAAGTGCATTGAGTGTAAAGTTTTTGATGGGTAGAGCAGGAACATTTCCACGACTATAGTACTGGATATATTCTTAATAAAACATTTATAGAGTACTTTTTTTAAACAACAAAGGTGACCAAAGTGCTGTAGACAATCCCGAGCACAGTAACGACATAACAGGCAATAAAATAATTTACTATTAAAAAAAACAAAACAAAAAGTTACTAATTACAGTAACATACAATAAAACAAGGTTAGAAAATAAAATGATAAAACTGAAGCTCTGTTAAAAGGTTTTAAAAATGGAATGAGACCCAGCAGTGGCAACAACTCAAAAGAAGCAGCCGCCTCATTTTACTTCTAGGAACCACCAAAAGGGAATGATCTGTCCGACCTGAGAAAGCATGCAGGAGAGTAGAACTGGAGCAGGTCGGACAGATACTGTGGGGTGAGATCATTTAAAAACAAAAGAATCAATACAGATCAATATGTTGTGTAACCTTTTATGTATTTGCTTTTGACCACATGTGTCAAAGTCAGGTCCGCAAGGGCCGATATCCAGCCGTTTTTGTTGTTTCCTGCACTAACACACCTGAAACAAATCAAATGGATCCACCAGGTTCTTGTCAAACTTTTCATTAATTTCATTCAGCTGGAGACAACAAAAACCTGGAGGGACACCAGTCCTTGTGGACTGGACTCTGAAACCCCTACAATTCTGTTTCTTCACCTAATTCTTTGCTTCCTTCTGTGCTTTAAACAAAAGTCAGATTAAAAGCAACCACACATGGCCAGGTCCAACTGTGTGGACATGGGCTTAATTGAAATTAGGGTCTCTAAAGAGTCATAGCTTAGGTACCCTCATTGCTCTTTGGAGGACCCGTTAGTTATTGTCCAGGGAACCCAGGTCAGATACTCCTGCACTAAGACTCACAGGACACACCCTGAACAGGTCACCAGTCCATCACAGGACAAGACAGAGAAACAAACCAGGCACACTCGCATCCACTCCTGACAACAATTTAGGAAGACCAATCAACCTAACATGCATGTTTTTGGACAGTGGGAGGAAGGCGGAGTACCCAGAGAGAACCCCCTAACAGAGAGAGAACATGCAAAACAGAAAGGCCACTGCCAAAGCCGAGGTTCGAACCAGTGACCTGGCTGCGAGGCTGCGGAGTTAACCACCATGCACAACTACATACACTCAAAGATATTCTTACACGATGCACCATGGTCACTAACCCAGCAAAAATAATGTAAACAGGGGATTCACACCACACTAATGCATACTGAAGACTGCATTGTGCAACAGCAGGCACTGAATACATGGTTTCCATTGTTTCAGTGTGATGTTCATTCATCTAGTCCATTACACACACACACACACACAGACCTCACCAAGTCAGTACAAATGAGTGATTTGACTGTTTTGTGTCCAAGTTGAACACAGCTGATTCATTAATGTGCTGCTCATTAACCATAACTTGCAAGCCTATTCTGAATCAATAAAATCCCAGAAATTAGCACAAAAAAAGTTTTGATTAGTCGGGGAAGAAAACACATTTAATATTTTATATAAAAAAAACAAACTATTCTTCCTTCTATTATTTAGATCTCAAACAATCAGAGTTTCCATGATGTTCAAATAGCCTGGATAAACCCATTTTAAAATCATCTATTTCATACATCACTTTTCATTCATCCACAGTATCTGCACATAAAACCATCAGTCAACTCCTGTTTTCATATATTAATCTGTCTGTGCTGCAAGCAGCAGTATGTAGCTGTTACTCACAGTGACAGTGAAGCACTGACTGCCAATAATGCCAACAGTGAATACACGTCAGAGATAAGTTAAACCACGCTCTCTTTGACACCGATAGATTTCAGACATGAAAGATGAACCTGATTTGATCCTCCGACAGCGAGTAGAAACCTCTGCGCTTTCATGGCATGGCCCCACTAAAACTGTTCATTTTACCTCTAATTGTGCCATTTATCAAAATGCTACTCAGCTGAGTCAGTAAGTGCAGTTATACTAACTATATGTGAGTGAAGCCATAGTGTGTGTGAGCTGCAGGGGCATGAGTGAGTTCCAGTGTTAAAATGTCACTTCTGGCAAATAGTTATGGATGTGGATTTCAGCTTAGCTCAATTTTTTATATATATATATATA
>JBAMHX010000027.1:4679936-4690741 GCA_037177515.1 Pseudomugil tenellus | reverse complement strand
GGAGCATGCATTCTTTTTCTGCTTGTTTCTAGAAGAGACCTACAGCGAGGCTCAATGTGATGGAAATAAAGGAGAAATAAAGGGAAAATGTGATATTAATTCATGTCCTTGTGAACTAGCAAAATTGGTGCATTTTGACTTTATCACTTGAGGTAGATGCAATTAATTCATCAAGACGATTCACAATGTTGATTAATGTCTGAAAGGCAATGTAGGTGGCTTCCTTTAACTTTCTCATTTGTCTCATTTTGTATTGCAATGAATCCACCTTGCCATACTTAAGCCTGGTATGAAACTCATTATGTGCTTTGTTGTCAGTGCTGGATGTGTTTAACCTAAAATCCTGCACAGTCGCAATCCATTGAGGATTCAAGATGGCTTACATTTGTGGAAATATATGACCACACTCTTCAGAATTAGCAATAAACAGACACTTAACTACTGTGGTTTAAGATCAAAATCAACATATGATGATCCTAACAGGATTGGTTGCTATTTTTTAGCCCTCCGCATCTATGCAACAGCGTTTTGTGTATTTATGTGTGTAAATGTATTGGCTAAATCCTGGAAAAAAATGCATTTCAGCTGGTTCTCCTTTATAAAATGTCTTCTGACTACAGTTTCACATCATTACTTTTGCCTATCCTGACAACACAACATTGCATTTCAACTCTCTCTGCTCATTATGTGGAAGCAGCCCGTGGTTTTTAATTAGCACACCATCTCTTTGTCTTTAAGTCACAGGAAACAAAACTGTCACATTAACTGTCTTTGGAAGCGCTGTTGAGAAATACTAAACAGCATGCGTCCTGGAACTGGTCCTGATAAAATCTGCTCACAAATGAGCCGGCACACTGGACATGGTACACAGCGTTTCTACATTCATGCACAGCAACGCCGTTTGCTCACATGTGCAGGTCATACTGGCGCAAAGACACAGCAAGCATTTAAACAAATTATTTACATAAACTTGTGAGTTTCTGCTTCGTTTCTTTGCAAAAAGAAACTGAGATAAAATGGGTTTGTCACCAACAAGAAACGATAATGTCGTGACTCAGAGCTAAAAGGAAACTGGAAAGATTGGTGTTGGTTGGAAAAGATTTTATTTGCAAGAAGATTTTCCAGTAATCTTGCACAGTTTGCAAGATTAAAGTCCAGAAGACAGAGCAGCAGAAGATGGGGGGAGGGGTAGATCCAAGCAGGTGAGAGGACACTACTGAATGGTGTGAGCAAGGTGACATACAGACAAATAAAGGACGAGCGATGATCTCAGCTGCAATAACTGGATTAGCAAAGATCTGGAATCGATGGCTCATGACAGCTGATTTTTTCTGGCAGTCGGCTTCGCCAGAGAGTCACACATTCTGGTCTCACTGTGAGCTGAAAGAGACGTTTGGTAATAATTTCTCTGATTATATAATTTGTTTTGTAAGTAGCTTGAGTGTTGGATTTAGCACAGAAAGTTGATCAAATTTTCATGCGGCTGAGTTTTATGTAATACGTGCATCATGGATGCATCTCTTTTGGTCCAGTCGCCATGTTGCATCAGGTAAAATGTGTTGACATACAACATTTTACTGCAAAAAATGTGAGAAAAATACCAGATTAGGAAAATCTACATGAATATGGTTCAAACAAACACAATGTTTCCACTTGTTTAGAACCATCAGTGGGGGACTTTTTATTACGCTTGTTGCCCTGACGACAATCACAGTAAAAGGTGACATGTCATGATTAAAAATAGGGATTCTTCCTTATTTAAGTGAAAGAAAATTAATATTTTAAAAATAACAAAGCTATAACTATCAATAGGGATCAAAACATCAATCAATAATTTGAATGTGTAGCACATCTTTAACTTCACTATTTCACATGCTGTGGTTATATAAAGACACAACATGGACATTAATTCTTACAGGACATTTCATGTATAAAGTAACTAAAGTGCTTTGATCAGAAGAAACACGTGGATATATGCTGACTGCATCAGTCGTTTATCTAAATAAAATGCAACAACAACAAAAATAAATTACTAACTTAACTAAAAGCTGTTTTAAGATCTAGTCTTAGGAGCATTAAATACTTAAACCGGATTGTCTTTGTTCAGCTTTAGCTCTCAGGATGTAAAGTAAACTTAACTCAGACTAACTGAGAAGTGTAAGTGTCTCAGTTCGGGACAGCAGAGCACATAGAGTTTGACCCAGAGCCTAAACGTGTCATTCAGATGTTTTAAAACCAATTTTTGGTGCACAGGGAATGAATGTAAAGATATGAGAAGTGGAATGACAAGCATCCACACAAGCAGCAACAATCTGGATGAGTCGCAGTTGTTTTCTCAAAAGTTCATTAATTAGTTCATTAGTTCATTAGTCAACCAGGCGAAAACAAATAGAAAGTTTTGTCACAATAATGCTGAGTCATTAGTTTTCTTTTTCTACGTATAATCTTTAGATGTATAAAGCTGCTCTGACAGAGAATTTAGCTTACAATGGGTACGGTTATGTGATACTTTTAATTCTGAATTATTTGTTCTGAATTAACTAATTCCGAAATAAATTCACGAAGCTTTGAGTTTACATGAAAATTTTAATTCCGAATAAAATGTTTACATGGGATCACATTTATTTTCATCTACTAATTCCGACATGATGGCGGAAATGACGTAATCACACAGCAAATCTCTTTCTCGTTTTAGCCTTAGCGGCTACATGAAAAACTGTCAAACATAAAACATTTTAGCTTCAATTTTTATACGATTTTTGAGGTACTAACTTGTCACAAGTATACGACTTCACTATATTGAGCAGCTGAGGATCTGGGAGAAGAAAAATAAACGGACCGAGTATATCGAAGACAAGAGGCAAACTTTTTTTTAAAGGAAAACTTTATTGCATTGACCAAACATCAAGCATGCGCAGAACAACCGGAATTAACCATGAGAGGAAGGGTTTACATGAGACAGGAATTATTCAATTCTGCTTTAAAAAGAAAATAAACCAGACAGTTTATTCAGAATTAAGTTTAATTCCGAATTAACAATTCCACTCGGAAGTAGGTGTTTACATGGTTACTTTTCATCTGTTTAAAGTGGAATTAACTTTTATCCGATATTAAAAGTCCCATGTAAACGGGGCCAATGACACCAGTAGCTAAGCTACTTTTAGGATTCTCCTCTTTGGTTTTGAACAACATAATATTAGATTTATTTTAATATTGCTGAGGAAAGTTCTTGTTTGGTCGACTCGCACATTTAAGCATAATAAAATCTCCTTTTCATACTGACATATAGAGCTGAATGACTTCTGTATGATCATGATATTTTGTTTATTTTCATGATTTTAGCCCAAAGAAGGATGTAAATCTGAATTGGGTGTTTTGGAAAGCTCTGTATGTCATCTTTGTTTGAGTGGATCTATAGTTAAGAAGACTTTAAACCCATTTAGAACTGGACTGGACTCCCATGAAGTTCTGGTAGAAGCAAAGCAAAGCTGCTGTTGATCACATGGATTTTTTCGAAGACAGTTTCAGTGTTGTGGTATTGTTAAATTCCTGATTCATTACGCTAATGATGCCCTTCTCAGATGTTTGAAATAACATGTTCCATTATACGCTAGAAGGGGTTGGGGACTGTAGGTTGGGGGGTAAGATTTGGGTTGGGGAATGTAGGTTGGGGGGTAAGATTTGGGTTGGGGAATGTAGGTTTGAGGGGTACGGTTTGGGTTGGGGAATGTAGGTTGGGGGGTACGGTTTGGGTTGGGGAATGTAGGGTGGGGGGTATGGTTTGGTTTGGGGACTGTAGGTTGGGGGGTACGGTTTGGGTTGGGCCGTTCCTGGCAGGAACAAAGATTAGCCCATTTTTAATTCAAATTAGATTTTATCAGAGCATAAAAGCCCAAAAGTAACAGGTCTTTCCAAGCAAACTCACTATTCGAAATCAACAAGGTTAGTGTGAATGTATCCTTCTAGGGCAAGTAGAGGTCCAATCATGCCATAATGCAAACTGTTTCTGAGAAAAATAGAAAAGATATGAGTCAAAATATAATTAGTATTAAATTACGTTGTCAATTTCAGTGATTCATCAGTCAAGTTTAATCAAAATATGCTTATTTCATGTGATGCTGTTTGATGAAATACAGCCAATTTGAAAAGAGAAGGAATTAAAGAGGAAAGCAAATATGATATAATAAAGATAAAAATGTAGAAGGGGCACGAGAGCAAATTTTATTCATCAGCAAAAGAAAGAAATCTTGGACAAGAAGGAAGAAAGTTCTACTTTCATTAATTATTCACAAAGATGGGCTGCTGTTTGATGAATTCAAGATGCAGGTAAACACTTGAAGAGGCAAAAATGGAGGATTTTACGGAGAAGGAGGGAATGAAAGACAAACAGGAATGATAAGGTTTGAGGAGTCAAGCGATGTCTGCATGTAGACTGCAGATACAAATCACCGCTGGGCTTCCGGGACTAACAAGGAGAGGATAATTTTACCAAACAAGGAGTGACATTTGTCTTTTTATGGGTGCATTAAGCCGAAATTGTTTGGGGATTTCTCATAAGTAATGATTTATCCTGTAATCTTAGTGAAAGGTCAGGACTTTAGTTTAATAAATCATTTTGATCAAAGAGCCCAAAGCATTTAAGGCAAATGCCACACTTCGAACAATAAGAATGTTTTTTTCATTTTTATTACACATAGAATTGAAAATATTTTGAAGCCATTCAATATTTCAAGGTTTAACACTGCTTATTACAACTTATTAAATAGGTTTCTAAATATAATTCATTTTGAGGCATTTTTAAGTGTAAACATTTCAGCAATGAGAGTGAAAACATTAGACAGCTGAATAGAAACTGGTGTTGATTACAGCTGGGATAAATTTATTCAAGGCCCTGCTTTTTTTATTCAAACCTGCTTTCTGTTGAATGCTTCTGGACAACAGATGAGATGTTTACTGTGTCACTGCAGGATAAATAATCAAAGCTCTATCTAATTTCTTTTCCCTCAGAATCAGTTTTTTTGGGGGGGTCTTTTGTCACAAAGTTATTGTAAATCACCAGCTGAAATCAAAGAAACACACTTAAACCAGATTCAGAAAACACTAAATAGTCTTCTTTATGTCAACTACTGGTCAAATGATTAGCAAAATATCAACACGATGTAACAATAAATTATATATAAAAATGCTATACAAAGTGGTAATAATAAAATACACTTAAACAAGCTACATTTCCAGAACACAGCTGCTACAGTTCAAAAGAATCTTTTGACATAAACTGGATGAATTTGCAGGCAACATGACTGCTCTTAAGCATTAAAGAAAGCTTGAATAGGCTAACTGAGACGTAATGAGCAAATCAATGTCCGTTTCTACATCTTTTCTGGGGGTCTGGCAATAAACCTCAAAAGGACAAACACAATTTCGATCATTAAACCCCCCTAAAGGTAGTTAATTTGGTAGCCATTTTGCATTCCGTGTCATGGTTCATACTCAGCCAGGCTGCTTCTGATTTAATCCTTATCATGGTCATTTGTTCCACCTGGACTTCTCACCTGTCCCCTGCCTTACTAAAACCCTCTCCAGTGTCTACTTCCCTGCTGGATGGTCAGCAGCAATGTGCTGAGTTATGATCCAGCTGGTTTTTATGATACAGTCTTCCAGTATTCCGACCAAGTCACATTCCCCAGATTATCCTTACCTTGCCAAACACTGACTTTCTCACCCTCTAATTATCTGGACACCAACTTGCCTAACCTTGGATAAGCATCCTTATCTCTGCCTCTCTGAGCATAAACTTGTTGGGGAAATTTCATATATTAGCTTAATTACCTTGACCTTAGTAAACCATCTGCAATAAGCTGATGCATTCATTTAAAATAGGTTATAACCTGGGGAGAATCCCTCCTGAGATCTGTTGTCACACAGAAGTCTGAAACTTTCTGCCCAGTCACTAAGAGGCACCTTTGTTTAAAGACTTTGATTATGTGCGTCAATCTGGAGCCAGTTCTTATGATACGACAACAAAACCAAGGTCTCATCTCAACATTTCCCTGATGGAAGGACGCTCGCCTTGCAGATGGTTTACTGAAGTCAAGGTAATTAAGCTGATGTACGAAATTTCCCCAACAATACCAAACCCCTGATGATTGGGTCATAACCTTGTACCATGTCTGTCTTAATGTATGTCTCACTTCTTGTTTTAATGTTTAATGTATGTTCAACTTCTTTTATTCTTTATTATTACATTTATATTCTTCTCAATCTAAAGAAATCAGTCTCCTCGTCCTTGATGGGAATAACGGACATTGGACACTGTTGGATATTATCTATTTGCTAGAGTCGCAGAGTCAAACTGTTACTCGTTACATCCTGTCTCTTCTCTGAGCCCTCTCCTGGAAGTTCTAGTTAGTTTTAAATTCATGCTTGTCTTAATTCTTGTTCTGTCCCTTTCTTTTTTACTCTGCTTCCTCAAATGCATTTCCATTATAGTTTTTTGTTAAATGAAAGCAAAATTTTGAAACTTGTCACACCGCTGTGGGGTTTTGGGTTTTTGTCTCCATTTCCTGTTTTATTTTGAAGGTTAACTCCTCTTTTTTCAGGTAATTTGCCCTTCCTCCTGTGTCACCAGTCATCTTCCCTGATCACCTGATTGTGTCTACCTGTTTTCTATTACCATCATGTGTTGAAATAGTCTGCGTTTGCCTTGTCTCGTGCCAGTGTGTTCGTGCGTTTTCACCAGCCATTAGTCAAGTCACAGCCTCGCAATTTAGTCTCGCCCATTTATCTTGTTTTTTTCCTCGTCAGAGTGGGTTTTAGTTGTTTTACTTCATATAGCAGAATTCCTTAGTTTAGTAGTCTTGGTTTTTGCCTCAACTGAAGTGAATTTTTATTTATATTTTTATCCCAGTTAGCCTTTATAGTTAGCTACAGTCGTAGAAATATTTCTTATGCAAAATAAATTCCCGTCTGAGTCCTGTCCATGATCCTGCCTGACAAATCTTTTAACCATAATGGTGGTTACAGGTGTTTAATTGAAACACTGCCATTTTACAGGTCGCAATTAATGAGTGGTGTAGTTTATGCCTGGTGTTTTAATTTGCCACAGCTTTTCTAAGCCCTTCTTCACTTTCCTTGATCTGTTTGCTGTCAAAAATGGTGGTTACATTTTTCCTCTTTTGCTAAAATATTTCAATCGAATCCGTTGTCCATCCATTCACCTTCATCTTTACTTGAAATAAGCTAATCAGGTGACTACCACACCAGTTTTGCTATTATATAGAGCTTATTCAAAATCTTGTCACAAAATTTTGTTTCCATTATGGGTATTTTACACCAATGCTCATGTTTTACACAACTCTAAGGGTAATTGAACTGCAGCTTTGATGAATTTGCCAAAATATGCTTTAAAATTGATGAGTGTGTTGATATCCAGTCGCTGGTGGTTGACGAGTGAAATGCCAGAACCAGGGGCAATTCTAGGATTAGAGATTTAGGGGTCCTGAGCCCCTAGAGAGGTGGCCTGCCAGGAAAGTTCATTTTCACTGTTTTGTACATTCAAAAACAATTTCATTTCCATATTTATGACTTTTTGCGAAAGTCTGTGACTGAACAAAATCATCAAATAAAGATTATTTGAATGCTGAGTAGTGATGGACTGGCAACTTGTCCATGGTGTATCTTCCTTTTGCTTGTTAATTTCAGGGATGAACTCCAGTCCCTCATAACCCAAAAGTAGTAGTATAGCAAATGAACAAATGATCTGATATGACTTTAGTGTAATATATTAAATATAGGAAGAAAACATAACTTCCATGTAAATATAAAATTATATTGTGAAATTGAATCTGATGAAGCTATCAGTTTGTGTGAACATGCACGCACAACAGGAGCATGGAATTGGCTAGTCAGTAGCACCTTGGCTTTAATAATAACACGTCTATATAATAGAACAGCAGCTTCTCTCATTCTGGTTCAAACAGAGGACAGTACCGCTGACCACCTGTAACATTTCTTAATAAGAAAAAACTCCAAGCTAACGACATAAATAGTAATCTCAGCTTCAATGGAGCAAACATGAGTACAGGTAATGATTATATTGTGTTGGTAGTGAGTGGTAGCGGTTAAGAATTGTACCTGGTCCTGGTTTAAGTCAGGTACTTACACCACTGCAGCATATTAGCCACTTTGACTGGCAGTGCATCGCTCTGTGCTGACTGCTCAGATGGTGGCGAAAAATCAAATTTGGTTATATGTCTGGAACTATTTCTCTCATTGACCTCAAATCAAGTACAAATAAAAGGTCATTACCTCAGGACCTGGCATCATACCGGGTTGGTTCAAAGTTTCGACACCAGGTGGAGCTTTGTGACTGAACATGTGCGGTTTTATATTATTGTATTGTGTCTATTCAAGGATTGTGGGCTTTTAGGGATATACCCCTAGCCGTCGCTTCCGATGGCATTAGTTTCATTTGTTTGTATGATGCCAAGCTATCCACTATTATAGCACTAAGCAAAAATGTTACAGGATATATGATGATATGAACTGCAAATGGCTCTACTAGAGGTGAAAAGGAAAATAAATCCCTCTTTTGTACTCTTTAGGCTTAGCATCTTACGTACAGGCATCACCCAATGAATATGAGTTTCTTTCTTTTCATCGTTTCCTCATTCTAATCTAAAGATGCATGTTCTCCTTAAACAATCAGTCATTTTACTAAATCCAGATCTTAACACAAGTAATATTTTTCTGATATATAATAACATTTTGGACTTGTTTCTACCCTCCACTTACTTTTTTTCTCAATTAAGAGCAACAAAAAAATAATTGGAAGCATTTCTTTCCCTCCAAATTTCTATTTTCTTCCATCTGGGTCAAGTCACACTCCTCGGTCCACCTGCTTCTAAATCGATAGCAGTTTTTACACAATGCAGATATCATGCTTTTCAGCAGAACTCACTGAGTCCCACATGTCCATGTAATGTAGAGTACACAACACGATCATGTTGATGCCATATAAAGAGCTACATGTCACCTTGCCCCCAGTTATTTCCGCATGTTTTTCCTCATTCAGCCACTCTGACCCTTAAATATCTACCATTGGTTTCTGTCTGCCTCCTGGCTCCATAATTTGCTGATCATATCATGAGACATTGTTAATCTTTAATGCATCATCCATCCTTGTTTTAAGTTTTGGTTAAAATTGCCTCCTTTTTTTGGCTGGAGGTCAGCGCGTTTGATGTGAATGCATATCTATGCAGCTGTATGTTCAGTATTAGTAATATTATTATTTTTTATAGGAATAAAACAAAAAGTTTGGTAGCCAGTAAATTTAAAACAAAATATAAAAATCTGGTCAAATTCTGATTTAGTTTAAGTAAAAAAAAGACACTTGGCTGAAATCTATGCTTCCTGTCCTCCTGCAAGGACTAGACTGAGGTGAAGTGCCAGGACCTGCTGGTGGGATAACAACTCCCAGCTGGCCTGGGAGTGACCAGTGATCCCCGAACAGGAGGTGGAGGATGTTGTCAGGGAAAGGACATTTGGGCCGGACAAGGGGAATTGGATGGGAAGATAAATTTGAATGTTTATGCAGACATCTGAAGGTTTGCTGAAAAATGGTGGAATTCTCTAAATGAATTAAAAGTTAAAGGATGAACACATCATTTCAAGAACAACAAACTGAACATGGAGATAAAATAATGTCCACACATCAACATATTTAAGAAAAAATACAAACAGTGTATTTTAATAAAGTATGAAAGTGAGCGGGTGTGACATGCATGGCTGGAAGAAGACTGTACTGTTGTGTATATCAGCAATATTGCGCATAATGACATGATTGCATACAGATGCATCTATAGCAATAGATGATGTGATGGTAGAAAGGCACAGATGGAAAGCAAATTAGAGCACAAATATAAAAATATTGGTGTTTGATGGACATGTTTCAAATTTATGTGTTAATGGATCATATAGACCAGAGTGAATACAGTGGGTTGCTTGTCCTTCCATTCTTTCTGTTTTATACGAGGACTAAATGATCATGTGTAGTCCGGATGTTTGTAGCTGCTCATGTACTTATATTTAGATTAAAAGTCATTATTTTGTAATTTGGGTGATATATTGACGGTATCAGTGAGATTTAGAAAAAGGAATAGGATTTAATAAATTCTGAACTTTTCCTTGATCCTTTTTGAACAAGTAGAACACTTTTTTTGTAATTTTTCTGCTTTTATTTTGTGTGACTTGGGATGCATAATATGTCGGTGTCGTTGAATATTTGTCTATTTTTCAAATATCGGTATCGATCCTTTAATTAAAACTGGGCCGATATTCAACCGATATCCAATTTGGGCTACTTTTGTGTGTGAGTCAGGAGATGAAGGGAGCATGTGATATTTCTTTGTGCATGTGACAGTGATAGTGATGCAGCACACCATTGTGCGGTCTTTAACTTTAGTAGGGAAGCAATTCAGTTTTTCATAGTGGTAAAAAATACATGAAAAGCAGTGTCCAAAACTTTCAGAGTTGAAGTAATGCAAAGATAGCGTCAAATCATTTAGCAACACCAATTTTATGTCATCTTATTAATAACCTTCCAGAAGTTCACAAACAATGTAAGGAGATAGTTTAAACTTTTATTTTGCACAGAATTTAATCATGTTAAACTTTAGATAAAATACGATTTATTGTTATCGGTAAATATCGGTTATCGGTCATATTATCAATATTATCGGATAAAGGTATCGGCAAAAATTTTCTTATTGGTGCATATCAAATATATCTAGATATATATATCTATA
>JBAMHX010000027.1:4666251-4679836 GCA_037177515.1 Pseudomugil tenellus | reverse complement strand
TCTTTTGACTAATTTAATCATTTTCTATTTTTTGTTTGTTTTTGTAGGTAAAATAGCAACAATATTTTCAGCTTTTTCGGAGGCCTTCTCCCCTGCTGCTTCTCCATCAATTTATCAGCATGCAATGTGAATATTAGTGAATTAAAAGCTTTTGTTCAGGCACGACACATGAAATGAAGGGAAATGTTCTTTGGTACTGTTACGCTATTTCCTGCAAATGTCTTACATCTTAATGTCGCCCTGTTTCCAGTGAGCTGCCTACTGCTGAACATCACTACTCCTGAGTAATTCCTAACAACATCCATAGACATGGAAGCTAATTTGAAGTCAAAGCTTGTAAATGATAAGAACTTTTTGAGGACGGACACGGTACGGAGGAGAAGATGCTTAGACATCCATCCGCACAACTATTGCATATATTTTCAATTGGTTTGATGTCCTAGAACTTTTAACACCTCCACACAAGATGGCTAGCCTTGTGGGGAGGATGAGGAGGAAGAGGAAGCTGCATTCTTTTTCCTTTCGATAGCAGTGAGGCGAGGAGCAGATGGTGTGAGAGATTGGGAACATCATTTGGAGTCGGCCAACCCTGGGCTAATGGCAAGCTGTGCTGGCAGCGCTATAACTGTGTGAGGGGTTGAAATCATCTTATGGTGCCTAGCTGGCTTGTTAAAGTGCATTCCACTGTGCGTATGCTCGTGTGTGGAGTTCAGAGTTGTGTGCAAAGCTTTCAGAAGTTTCTGATTGTGCAAGAGACGCTAACGACAAGATAAGCAAGCTTGTGAGCATGAATCAATCTACAGTCTTGCTCAAAAATTATCTTAAATAAAAAAAAACGTCAGTGGTTCAATGATTATTATTTTAAATAAGTCAGTAAATAAGTCAGTTCTGTTTAATTTCACTCTGACATTGTCAGAGTCACTTCCAGAAATCTAAATGATCTTTCTCCTCTCAGATTTTGGCTGTTAGATGGTTTCATTGCAGCTTACAGGAGCTTTAACAGTCTGGGTCAGAAGTGTTTTACCAAAATATAAATATGCTGAAGGTATATGATGTATATTGGCTTAATGTACAAACTTTCAGCTCTTTTTCAAAGCTTTTAACTTCCAACTGTAGAAACTTTACTCTCTTTGATAAACAACAGAAACTAGGGATAACTTTGCACTATTAATGCACTATAATCATATCTTTTCCTTTGTAATGCAACAATTGTAAAGATAAGTTCTTAATTACGTTTCCATCTTTTAATTTGAAAACATCTAACAAACACTGAGCGCTTCTGAAAATATAGTGTAAAATAAGAATGTGTGGATGAAGGAATATCTACAGAGCGAACAAGTATATATAGGTCTGTCTCTGCCTTTTCTGTTCAATAATGAAATGTCTTCTGATTGGTTGACAGGAAGCTGCGGTTCCTGAGCCAAACTAGTTTAGAATATCTCTAAAGCAAATCACAAGAGATATAAGGTAAACTGTGATAGTCTTTTTCTCACATTTTGACCATCTACCTTTAAAACAGGAGTGCCCAAGTCCAGTCTTCCAGAGCTACCATCCTGTAACTTTTAGATGTACCCCTTCTCCAGCACAACTGAATCAAACAAATGGCTCGTAAGCAGGTCCCTGTGGAGCTGAATGACACGTGCATGAGGAAATTCAGCCATTAAGTTCAGGTGTAATGGAAGGATTGCATCTAAAAGTTGCAGGATGGTAGCCCTCGAGAATAAAAACCCTGAAAAACAAATCTTTAACTATTTTTATATGACAAAAATTAATCTGATGTGATTGGTAAATCATTCTTCAGCCTTTTTCCAGAGATGCTTTGAGCCAGAAGTTTCTCATTTCAGGGAGTTCCAAGATTATTGTAAATATTTCAATAAAAATATAATTATATTAAAAAATTATATTAAATATATATATATATGGCTGTTAAAATTAAACTATTAAAAAAGATATTAATATGTGAAATCAGCGTCTCAGTAACAAATTGATCACAAACAATAAAATTAGTATGCATATCATAATAAAAGTCTGTAAATGTGGCATAATCTCTGCAAGATAAGATGATTTTGTGCATGTTGATGACTTTTTAAAACAGTGAACTGAATCCCACATTAAAAATTTAAAGATAATTGTTCCTTCCTACATTTAGGTATTAATGCAGAATCAACTACCTCTATTTTAGAGAGAGGTACTTTGGATGAATCAGGAAAATGGGGAAATCATTTTAATTTTTTAAATGATCACTGTTGCAGCAGTTTTCTGCAGTCATCTCCATGTAACTGCTCCAGAACGTGCACAAGACAGGTGAAAATGTGTGCAGCTCATTTGAATGCAGTGGAAAGACCTGGACTGGTGGATGTTCAGTCCACCAGTCAGAAATAAAGTTTACTGTCTTTCAGTATTTCCTGGAGTGAAATGAAATGAAACTTTTTTAATAAAGTTTTTAACCTTGGATACAAAACAATACACATATTTTCTCATACAATGTAATAAAAAGGCAGCGTGACTTTTTCACCTTTTTATTTTTTTCATCAAATGTTCTTTGTGTGATGCTGCAAAATAACTCAAAATGTTGCATTAAATTTGCTTCTGCTTTTAATAAATGAAACCTTCCACCTGGAGTTTTCATCTTTAGAAAGTGGAGATAAACAAAAAGAATAGAAAGATAAGAAGCTACTGGAACACATTATCTTTTAAGTGCTGATAGTAAACTTTCAGGCTGGAGAATGTGTTCCGCTTCACTTCAGCAGGAATGAATTATTCTCTCTGAAAACATTTATGCTAAAATAGACTCAAGCTGTCACACAGATGCTTTAATCTTCAGTGATTTCTTCCCATGATTTACACTCAGACAGGAGAAGGCTGATGATTCAATCATGATCAACAACATTGGGTAAGCAGCAACAAACAGCTGTTATCCATCTTGTTCAAGCTTCCAGTTTCATGTTCTACACATATGTGATGATGTGTGATGACGTCTGACTGCAGACTTTGACCATCGCTTGCTTTTAATGACACTGAGTCATGTTTGAAGTTAAACTTCCTGACACTGAATAACGTAATAATCTCATTTAGTTACATTATAGACACTTTTAATCTTTTTATGGCAAATATTTACTCCTTTCAGCAATCTTGGCCATTATAACTGTGCCTTTCAGAAACAAGCAAAAATAAATTCCTATTTCCTGCCTATTTATATGGAGAAGGCCATTCGTGCATTCATAGCTCTTCATTGTTATTGCAATGCTTTTTTGTTTCTTGTGTTATACAGGATGCTGCCGCTTGACTTGTCATTTTGATGATCAGGAGAGAGTGAATATTTCACCCCACATCCATCATCTTTTGCACTAATTTTCACTCTTTGATGCGATTTCTTGCTTGTTCTCCATTTGTGCAGGTCCATTGGAGTTGGTAGTCATATACAACACTCTCCAAAGTTTTGGCCACATTTCTGGGTTCCACTTTGCCAAGACTCCATGTTTCATGTGTAGGAGTTTGGCATGGACCTCTCGTCTGCCTCTTTTTCACAATTACTGGTGGTTGTGAGTTGAGGCGATCTGATCATAAACTAACAGCGTCAAACTGAAACCTGCAACATTTAGATGCAACCCTTCTCCAACACACCTGAATCAAATACCAAACCTGAATTCTCATGTATGTATGTCGGCCATCTCTGCAGAGGCCTGCTAACAAGCTTTTCACCTGATTTGGTTCTAGATGTATGCATTAACATATTAATGATTTCTTTTTTCTTTCAGAAGCTGCTTGAACTACAACGATGTGATGTTCTTTAAGAACATTTTTTTATAAAAGTCTTAGTATTTTAGATACACAAACTCCCAACAAATGATGCCCAGCATCATAAACTATATGTAAATGAACAGGACAGCACATAAAGGAGTATTGGCATGATTTGTGTTCCATTGGCAGATCATCACTCTGGTTTAGTAGACTTGAAAATACATTCAGAGGGCTCACAAGCACAATGTCCTGAATATAAATGCAGAGTTTTCATTTTGTCTGACAAACAGAAGAAAACATTAAAACAGAGTGCTTGCAGTGCAGAAGAAGCATTGTCTCAACAAGGAAGCTGTTAGTGAATACGATGGAAAGTAACGGTGTCACGAATCTTTAAATCCTCCATTCGATTTAATTTTAGATTTTAGGTTGACAATTTGATTTTTAAATACTTAATTAATTTACTTACAGCACAATGGCCTATGCCATTTTTAGACTTTTCTATTCTACTATGTTTCTTTTTATTCATTAAATTTTGCACATTAAATCTTATTTCAAAAGATGTGGGATATATAAGCAGCTTTAATTAGTTTATTGTTTAATATATCACGTTAGGCACTTATATTTTAATTTAAATAAAATATTTACAATATAAAAGTGAAAATTGCCGATCCGCTATTTCACTTCGATGCTCGAGAACGAGACGTAGTTTCAATTGATTTTGATAAAAAATCGAAATCGTGGCACCCCGTAATGGATAGGATGTAAAATGCCTTCTAAATGAAACATTGGGTACGATTAGAAGATGCTTTTGATTCCGAATTATTAATTCCGAATTAACTAATTCCTTATTAAATTCATGAAGTGTTTAGTTTACATAGAAATTTTAATTACGAATAAAAGGTTTATATGGCATCATGTTATTCTCATCTCCTAATTGTGATGTGATGGCGGAAGTGATGTAAACAAGCAGCAAATCTCTTCCTATTTTTAGCCTTAGCTAAAAACGATATAAACCGTTTTAGCTTCAATTTTGAGTAAATTTTTGAAGTACTTGCTTGTCACAACGTTATGACTTCACTAAGTTGAGCAGCTGAGGAGGAGACTAAAAATAGACAGGACCGAATATGTCGAAGACGGGAAATAAACTTTTTTTTTAAAAAAACTATATTGCATTTACCAAACAACAAGACGGAAGGCAGCATGTGCATGTGTGCGTCATTGCACAGAAGGTAAGCATGCGCAGAAAACCGGAATTAACCACGAAGGGAAATAAGTGTTTACATGAGACAGGAATTATTTAATTCCACTTAACCAGATGGTTCCTTCTGAATTAATTCCGAATTAATAATTCCACTTGGAAGTAGGTGTTTAAATGGTTACTTTTTTTCTGTTGAAAGCAGAATTAACTTTTATTTGGAATTAAAGAGGAAATTAAAGTCCCATGTAAACGGGACCATTGGGTCTCATTGGGTTTGCTATATAAATAAAGGTTACATCTCAGACTGTGTGAAAGGTGATTCTGGAGTAAAAATAGTGTCAAAAACTGGATAAAAAGGTTTCATACTCCTCACAAACTTCCTTTATAACATGGAAGACTGAGAAGGGGCACTATGATGAATGAAGCCTGATGTTCCAAAGCTGAAACAAGATGTAGCACATGAGCAGATAAAGGTTCACTGCACGTTGCAGGAAGTTCATTCAACATTCATCTGACAAGCTCTGGCGTCCATATCTGCTTGCTCCTACTGTTGCAATGCTATAGGATTGTCTGGAGCAGCAACACACCTTAGTTGGTAACGATGCCAATATTGTTGTCGTGTTTGGTGTGTGTTTGTCACATTGAGGTCATATGATGATGATGGTAGAGGTTTCGATCCGTCTTGGTCGTGATTGGTTTTACAGAATCCCTGGTTTAGTGTAGATTAAATGGCAGATGCTGAAATATTTTTGTGGACTCACGGTGATTCGCCATCTTGTTGGCACGTCAGAGTGTCTGATGTGGGAAGTGAGAGCTAAGACAATGGGTTACATCCAGGTCAGGCATGGAAGACGTAGACGCTTTAACTACGTTAGTACTCAAAGTTAAATGACTATAAGTTATGTTTATTTTGTGTTTAACAGTATTTACTAAAGTAATTTTAGTATGCTCGTATAAAAAATATTTTTTATTTGTGCTTTATTAGTAAATAGTTTATCGCTCCTTTGGTGATGTCCTGCATTTAGGATATCCTTGCATTTTTTTATAGGAAAAGTGGAACAGGACGAGGAGAAACAGTTTTTCTTACCGTCAATATAAGGAAATTATTTTGTTTATTGGAAAATGTCGCTGCAAGTTCTGGGAATGCAGCACTTTATTTTTAAGATTTGTTTAATAAACGGAAGCAATCTTTCGTATCCGTTTGTTTAGTTTGTTTTATTTTTCATCACGAGTCACAAACCTTCACGTTCTGTAAGGATTGCAAAAGTGTTAAAGTTACGTGGCCACAACATAGACTATAAGTGCCTGATGTGATATATTACACAATAAATTAATGAAAGCTGCTTATATGTCCCACATCTTTTGAAATACAGTAAGATTTACCGTGCAAAATTTAATGAATAAAAAGAAACATAGTAGAATAGACAAGTCTAAAAATTGCAAAGGCCATTGTGTGTAAGAATTTTTTTTAATTATGTAAAAATTGAGAATCAAATCAACCTAAATCAAATGTGTGAATCAACCTTATCGAATCAACCTAAAATCGAAAATCAAATCGAATGGAGGATTTGAAAAATTGTGGCACCCCTAAAAAATACGCATAAGAAATATTAAATCTCATACACAAAAGAGCGCAGACCTTCAAATATGTCTTGGATCTTCTCTAGGGGTTAATCCTGCTGGGAAAAGATACTTGAATCACTTAGTTGTCGATCAAGAGAGGACTCTCAACAATTTTCCAGCATCACATTTGGCTTTGAACCGCTCCAGTGAGAGTTAAAGATGGCTTCCCCGATGACACAAACAGGACAACACTGGCAGCAAAAAGCAGAGACCCAATCCTGAATCCCCCACACTGGACCACTTTATCACACCAGCTGTGCCATTAAAGTAATGAATCACTGACAAAAGGCACCCCTGGTGGAGTCAAATCCTCCCCAGAAACAAGAAATTGAAGTTAGAAACCAATGCAATGAAACAAAAGCATGACTGACTGAAGAGAACAAGTTAGCCGATGCAGATTCATATCTTTATCTGTATCGTTTAAACTTCTGTCCACTGATATATGAAAAAGCTGGAATCTGACTGGTGACGAATAATTTTTCATTAGCGACTTCAGTCTGTCAGCAAAGAAAAAGCAGCAGTCTGAGAAAATCCTATTAATTATAACCATATTGAGCTTTTAATGACATTTTCACAAAGCAAGAACATTCAGCTGGAAAATCAAATAAATTAGTTTTGCAGCATTTCTCGAATTTCTCGTCTTTTCACTAAATAAAGCAGCTGAATTAACGCCCTCCGAGAAAAGCTGCTCCGCTGCAAAACAACATGTCGAGTATTTTAAATGAAGTCTCATGAAGCAGTAAATGAATCAGTGCAGATAAAGCAAATGGCATGCAAGCCGCATTTCCTGACTAAGACCAAAACATCCTTGGAAGTTTTTTTTTTTCGTCACAGCTCATTTATGATAGTTATTATCTTAATTCCGTAATTCTTCCATCTCGGGACAAAGTCATGTATGAAAGCACCAAATCAGTAAGAATTCCTTAATGATTCCTTCAGACGTTTAAGAATAATAGTGGTCAGCTTGAGGAAATGCCAAGGCAGCTGGGAGATCCTGAGGAGATAAGTGGCGCCAAGAGGCAGCACTGATGTCATCCTCTCTCCCTCTTTTCCTTCCCTTACCTCCTCTACTCTGAAAAAAAAGTCAAGTGGGGACATCAGGTAAAAACAAAGTAGAAATAATCCTAACAGCATAATAATTCTCCTCAGGAGGTGCAGCCAAGTGAGAAGCTGAGGGCTGCAGCTCACCTTTACACCTAAACTGCTGCTACACGAGACATTTCCCCGAAAGCTCCGCAAACTACAAATAATGGTCAGTTTAGCCTGTGAGGTAAAGATACCATCATGTTTTCTGCTTAGCTTCGAGAACTAATCTTAAAAAGGAGCTAATTCTCATATTTCAGAAAGGAATCCACCCAATATTTAGTTAAACTGCTTAAAAAAATTAACTTTATTTTACAAAGAAGTCAGAAGAGAAATTTTAGAAGTCACAAGATGATGAAGAGGATTAAAATTCTACTCAAAAAGATGTTTTTCCCCCTTTTTTCCCCCCTCGCCTTGTGAATTACAGCACAACTGTGTCTCGTAACAAGATAACTCAATTCTGCTTTATTAATTCAAATAAATCAATCAGCTGAGGACAAAGTGATTCCTGCCCGGTAAAATAAAAAAAGCTTCTCTGTGATGTCTGACTTTCATCGTGAAGTGTGACAATTACAATTGTTCTCGCACTCGTTCCATTTTTTATGCCAGGAAATCGGTCTTCGAGGACCGCTGTCCTGCAGGTTTTCAATAGAGCTGGACACCCTTACAGCACGCATGGTGAGTGTGTTGGGCAAACTGTGAAGTTCTGTGTACACACACTCGAGATTTGACTTCTAGGTGAAGTCAAAGACATGCCGTTTCCAATGAAATTATCATTATTTGTGTGGGAACAGTGGGGAGAAGGACAGCGTGTAATTTAATGAGATAATTGAACTTTTCTGTGGAAAAACCACAGAGTCTGGATACATACAGTCTTCTTCATTGTACGCACTAAGGAGAAAGAGTCATATGGCTTAATTATATTTGTTGATATGATCATGATATTTCAATTAATGGTTAAAAGTTCAAAGGTGGTGCTCCCCCACTATTTAATGGATAAATAAAAAGAGGCACATAGACGAGAAGACGAAGTCTAAAGGCATCACAATATAGATTCAATGCTTTTCTTTACTAACCAAAACATGCATTAGAGTTCAGCTCTTAGTGATATGTCATGTTTTATGTTGTCTTTTATTTTCTTTAATTGAGGATTAATGAAGAGTATGAGACTGCTTTCGTCTCAATTTGATTGTCTGAATTCAGACAAGACTATCCTAGAAAATGATCCTTTGGTCTGGAGAGTGTTAAGAGTGAATTTGCCCGACAGTCAGCTCCAAAATGTGTTATATAAAAGTTCAGGAGGGATTTAGGAAACACAATACAGAATTTTATTAAAGTCAATGAAGGGTTGCGGATAGCTGGAGCCTTTCCCAGCAGTCTTTGAGGGAGAGGTGGTAAACATTAGCATGTCCATCCGTCAAAGATGGACACTAAAGTTTGGAGCTGAGTGGCAATCCTGTACAGTGTCTTTACATTAACCTCATAAAATCTCTATAATAAGGTTTTATTCACGATCTCCTCAGTCTGATCAGCTACCTGCAGGTATGTGCTTCACTTCCCAAGATGTATGTGCAAACAAGTTCCCCGACAACCCCGGCAGTCTGTTACTACCAAACCTTTTGGTGCACGGACTTCACAAGAACAGCAAACAGCAACATCTGTGGCATGAAGACACAAGATGTTGCTTCAGAAAGGTTTGTCACTCTGTAACTCAATGTGTTAACATATACGTTAGCAATTAGCTAATATGATGATGTCAACAGTTAGACACTGACTGAGAAAACAAGGCCAATCAAGGAGGCTACATAACATGATGTAAGCTGCAAGAAAGGAGGAAAAACGCATAAATTGCACATCAATCAGAGATACACCACATAGAAAACAATCCAATTAAACCACAGATTGTAGACCATCTACTACACCAGTACAGAAACATCATTCTGTTTTGGATAACGCCAAACACTTGTGCATTTCTACCCACTTCTCGAATAAAGAGCTGATCCAGAAGATGAAATAAATGGAGGATGTCCTTCATAGCTGGATTAGACTCTAGCCATGTGACTTTTTTTGCATACAACTCTCGCTTAGATGCCTTTTTTTCTGGAGCTGCAACTCTATTCATTGTTTAATCTTCTTCACTTTGTCCAGAAAGGTTTTCAATGCCATAAGATGCCCACAACTTGTTAGACAGCTTTCAGGACAGTGTCAGGAACCTCTTTTTCTGCATCAATTCTGGCACTTTATGACTGCAACACATACTCTCTTACAGTGCACAATGGGAAACTATTATTATTTTATAACCCTACAAAGTATATGAAGTAAAAAAAAAAAAAAAAGAGTTCTTATACTGCAGTCCTGAAGCAGCTATCTTGCAAATCAAGAAAAACGTATTTTTTCATGTTGTCTGTTTATTTTTTGCTTTCTTTGTCACAGTACTGGCGAGGATACTCTGCAAACCGATTTCCGTGTGATTTCTAAAGGGGTGTACATTTCCAGATCTGGTTCACTGGTGGCCATTTTCAATGCAAATAGCCAAGAATTAGAGGGAACATGGTGGTTTGGAACATGTAGGATGTATCCAGCTATTTCAGATATAATGTCCAAGTGTTTGATATCGGATCCATACTGGCTGTGTGTAGCAGAGTGCATACACCCATCCTGCACATGTTCCATAAACACAGATATTTTTTTGTACATTTGCTTTTTGCTTGAGTACAAAGCAGTTAACACTTCTTTCATGGTAATTTCATAGTATTCGCATTTTTCTTTTGCGTCCATGTGACACGCAAACTCATGGATATGTAGACTTTTATGGCAGGTTCTGTGTTAAATATACATTTTATCTGGAACTGACACATTTTGCTCAGCCTTGCATTTGGAACAGTACATATGAGCCTTACTGTATGTGCATGCAGAGGCCATATTATTGCCAGTATTTCTCTCTCTCATGAACCCAGTGGATTACTGCGAAGGGATTGGTATCACATGACCATCTGCTGTAGGAAAGAAAGGGTGAAAGCGGCAACAAAGGTCAAGCCATCAGGTCAAGATCACAGATTTAGTTTAATTCAGGACATTTTTCTGATTTTACAGAGTTCATTTGTCCACTTCTGCTTCATTCACTCTCATTTGATGGACTTCATTGAATATTTGCAGTGTGTATAAAGATTAAGCGGGAGAAGCTGGTGCAAATGATAAAAGAAATGAACGTGTAAGTGCGAACAGCAGGGCAGAGAGAAAAAGAGCAATGGACTTGGAAAGAGACGACAGAGGAGGTCTTTGGCAGAGCCCTGTACAGCTGTTGAGTGCTGTCATGCAGCTCTGGAAGGCCCGAACTATTATCTATGACTGCACACACTCTCACACACGGGACTTTGAATAAGCCTCCAAGGAACCATATGACTGGATCCAAGCAGGAGGGAGCGATTCATACCCTCTTAGCCGTGTAAACATGTGTTCACTGAGTTTCTCATGGATGGGAAGTCTGGGCTGAGTACCAAGACTCTGTAACACAACTACTATAGAGAACTTGCTGATGTCACTTAAAGCACTTTTGCTTTGTGGGGCACCGACCGATCTCTAAACCAGTTAAACTCAGACAGATTGTAGTGTTTGGGGTATTTCTTTTTTTAAAGGGTGATTTCATGCTCCGCATTCGAGTGTAGGAATATACAAGACAACGGACGAAAAAACAACGAAAGATGGGACAAATGGATTGCATCTGTGAGACAATGGACTGGGAACCAGCTCTACCAGCAGATTATGCAGTTAACACTTTATATCAGGTAAGCTGAGGGTTTCACATTTGTAAGTTAGTTTAATATTTATCTACATATACGTCTTAAAACAAAACTAAAGTCTTTAAAACACTTTTGTAGAAATATTGAGAATTAAAATAATTTAATTGAAAGCTGCGTTCATCACTTATGTCTAGCGCCCAATGGAGTCAGGGGACAGTTTTTGCTGTAACACAGGAAGTAAACATGACCACGTACACACGATGTTCATAGCGGAGCATATCTTACTATTTTAAAGTTATTATTCAGCCGTAGTGACATATTTTCAATAGCATAGTTTTAAAGAGATTGTAAAAAAGGAGGAGAGGCTTTATGTGGAGCAGCGGAAGAATCGTTTGCACAGAGAAACGTGTGGATACAAAGTCGCAGCAGGAGTGGTGGGAGATGGATGTCAGCGCCTTAACAAATAAGTTTATAAATCATTTTCCAATCATGATCAGAACGTCCATGTACATTCCTGAGCATCTCTTTGAAATACTGTACAAATGAAATGCAGAGATTATAGGGATCATTAATCCCAAGTTGTAACGATGGAGAGCCGGAGCCAAAGGGAAGGTTAACAGGATTTATTAGGAGACAAGGAGGGATGAACAAAAACCTGTAGGAAGGTGGAGGAGTCCAGGAAGGATGCACGAATGTGGAGCAGGAAGGCAGGCTGTGGGGAATCCAGAACAGGGCAGTGCAGGCAGGAGCAGCAGAAGCAGACCTGAGTTTACACACATTCAATGTCCGACAAAGCAGTGACTGGTGAGCTGAGTGCTTTATGGCAGTGAGGGGAATCAGGAACAGGTGCAGGTGATCAGGGGTAACGAGTCTGGTGGCAGGTGATTGGGCTGAAACACTGGAGCAGGGCATGACACAAGTAGGGAACACTTCTGGCGATATCTTCTCATCATTTCACTTTCCAATTAAAAAAAATAAGATAATTGTTTCCGGAAACTCTATCCAGCTATTTCAGATATAATGTCCAAGTGTTTGATATCGGATCCATACTGGCTGTGTGTGTGTTTATGTCGGGTTCATGTTTTAGGTTGTCGGCTTGCGAAGGTTGGAATTGGATTCTTGCCCCCCCCACATGGGGACGTAAACAATGGGGATCTAGCGACGGCACGTTCTCTATACTCGCTTTACGCTGAGCTGCGCAGGACTACCACTCTTGGACTGTTTACATTAAAAGAAGACCAATTCTGATTACTCTCATGATTTTTTTTATATTTAGAACAATTCAAGAAATTGTCATACTGCTTTTCTTCATACATACAGAAAACAGAAGTAAATGCACTCTTTCATCTTTTTAACAGGGAATATTAGAGCCAATAGTCTTTGCAATCAGATCAATCCCATCGTTTTCGGAACACAATTGATAGCAAAGCGTTCCACTCTTTAACTCAGTGAGCATCATTTTGTATCAGCCAGTTTTAGAAAATGCTGCTGTAGCAAAGAGGGAAAATAAGAGACACTTCAAGTCAGCTGGAGGTGTGTGAGTAGACGGGACACCTATGCTAATAATGGCTTCATGCATGTTTCCAGTATGACCCTTTGTGATGCTGAGAACAAGTATGTTCGGTTGTCTTCCAACCAGATAAAATGGGAATGGACCGAAATCAAACAATGCTTGCTATCATCTCTGACTACAACATTAAGGTTGAGTAAAACAGCAACACTGAATGGGTATTTTCTCTTTTCTTTGTCTTCTTTGAGTCCATGACAACAGAATTTATATGGTATAATCAGAGGTACAATATTTTATGCCTTTAGACTTAATTTCATGCTAAAATATATAGTTTGTAAAGTATAAAATTTGCCATATTGTCTTCTGTTGTATAGTCAATAGATTTTAATAATGAGAAAGCCAGACTTTGTTCTTCTGCATGTCTATTTGTCCAAATATCCATGAACGGTCATAAAACTAAGTTGCTCCTAAATCATATATTACTTTCTCTTATCAATTTAAATGAATTATTTGCTAATTAAAGAAGCTTAATTTGGTCTGTAATGAAGGATTAGTCCAAATTAAGGAAGTTTGGTCATATTTGTGTTTCCAGCCATGTGTTTGCTTATCCATTCATCCATCCATCCATCCACCCATCCACCCATCCATCCATCCATCCATCCATCCATCCATCCATCCATCCATCCATCC
>JBAMHX010000027.1:4642541-4664180 GCA_037177515.1 Pseudomugil tenellus | reverse complement strand
AATGTTTACTGTATGTTGAACTTCTTTATCTTCATTATTAAATTTATATTCTTCTTAATTTAAAGAAACCAGTGTCCTCATCCCTGACAGGAAAAACAATCTCCTACACATCCACTGTCAGAACAATTACATAGCATGATTGCTAACTCATTTAAATCCCTTGCAATCCCTTTTGTAGTGGCTGCTACTCGGACCTACTGAACATTGAGTAAACAAACTACTGATGTACTGTGATCGTTCACCAATAGAAGATGCCGAAAGCCCATTAAGTGCCACCAGTAGGTTTTTTGTGACCATTAATTTCTCTGTTTTATTTCTCAAAATGTGGCTCTTAATAAAAGTCAAAGCTGCTCTTTTAGCCAAATTTAGCCAAAGTGCCAATTATATTTAACCTAGACGTTGAGCTACAAGCCTTAAGACACTTATAGCTTAGACTAAGGAGTATATTTATAATGATGGATGGGTTTAGCACTTAAGCAACATAACTTAAATATAATTTAAAGGAAGATGGTAAAGTGAAAGTGATGGTAATATATCACTGACTTGATGCTCTCTTTGAAGACCAGAGAAATGTTCCTTTTAGGGACCGTAAAAAATTTCATGGTTTGTTGTTTCTCCTACAAAAGGTTTTGAATGTTTGTACAAATACAACATGCCTCATAATTTCTTTAAAAAGCAGCAATATTTATAAACCATTATAAAAGCGATAACAGCCAGTGTGCAGCAATCTGACAATGGATGCAAAAGAGTGGTCGCAAACTAAATTCTCCAACTCCAAAGTAGCTGCAAACATCTTAACATGGTAGCATATTTTATACAGAAAAAATAAAAGTATTTTACCACTTTATTTTTAACTTCCGTTGACTTTTTGTACCATGTTTTTTTTAGAATAAAGTGATTCTCCAAAAACCCTGAGACATAAGTGCCACATCCTTTATCGTTGTTTATTGTTGGTGTCCTTAAATTACGACAGATTATTCTCTCATTTTCTACACCTCTTAGTGCAGTTCAGGGTTGCAGGCGGCCTTTGCTTATCCCATTATTAGCACTTGAGATGCAAGATGCACCCTGTACAGGACACCTGACAAACAAACTCTCACACTCACTTATGGGAAAAATTGAGAGTGACCAATTAACCTCATATTGACTTAACTTACATGAGAGTTTGAATTCCATTTTAATTCCAAACAAAAATTAATCACGCTTTAAATAGATAGCAAAAAAATTACTAGGTAAGCAGCTAATTATGAATGAAAATGACGATATAGAATTAAACTGAATTGTCTGAATAAAGTGCCTGGTTTATTCTCCTTTAATGTTGAATTACTTTATACCTCTGCCATGTAAACCTTTAATCCACTCCAAGTTAATTCCCATCGTCCTGAGCGTTCTCATTACCTTTTCTCGCCATAATGACACACAAGGACAGTCTTCAGCTTCCCGTCCATCTCCAGTCTTCGATATATTTCAGTCCCATCTATTTCTCTTCTCTTAATCGGCTGCTGAGACGTTATATATGTTGTGTCAAGCTAGTACATAAAAACATAATCAAAATTGAAGTAAAAACAGTTTTTATTATGTTGTTTTCCATGTAGCTGATAAGGCAAAGAGTAGGAAAAGATTTGTGTATTTCCGGTATACGTAAATGCGTCACTTTTGCCGTTACGTTGGCATTAGGAGAAAGCAAATAAACATTCCATCCATCCATCCCAAGCAGGGTTGCGGGGGGGGGATCGAACCAGCAACCTGTTTGCTGTGAGGCTACAGCGCTAACCACCTCTCCATCGTGCAGCCCACCATGTAAACCTTAAAATGGAATTAATTTTTTCATGCAAACTAGAAGAAAAATTTAATTTGAAATTTTTAAATTCGGAATAAATCATTCCAAATTTAAATATGAATAACTCCAATTTTTAAAAAAACATCATGTAACCGTACCCATTCATGTCTTTGGATAGTTGGAAGAAGCCAGAGCGGCTGCATACACATGGAGAGCATGAAAGCTCCACACAGAAAGGTCGCTGTTCAAATCCCTCTTCAGCTGAAGTTTAAACCAATGACCTTCTGGCTGTGAGGCTTCAGTAACCATCTCACCAGTATGCAATCCTAGACTGATCATTTCTTTCTATTTCTTTCTGACATAAAGTGCTTCTGTTTGGATGCACGTACTTCATAGTTACAATAATACCCTTGACCCTTGCCTGACATTTCTCCATATGGGTCCACTCCTTTCTTTAGAATTAGGAAAACCTAGCGCCATCTTGTCTTTGCATGTTTTCTTGCACAAAAACATATTTTTTTATATTTTAACACTAACACTAATCAAATTCTAAGATAATTTCCCATTCCTCATCACCAATCTATAATGTGTTCCTCTTTTCTTGCACGAAGTGGTTCCTGATGTCCAGCTGTCATCCTGAGCTCTGGCAACAACTTGTCTAAAAAAGTATTAGGGTATTGAGTTGCATTCCCCAAATATCAGAGTCTCATTGTGCTATTGCATAAGAGTCATGTCATGCTCGGAGCATGCGGCCGATACGTCTACAACATGGTGTTATTTTTAATGCAGCTAGGTCATGCTGACACATATGTTTGGGAATGCTGCATATTAAATTTAGAGCTGTCAGCACCGTGTCACCTTTAAATCCGCTCCACGGAGACGAGGGAAGAAAAGAAGAGGACAAGTCATCTTTCAAGAGACACGGCCTCTGTTCATCAGTGTTGGACAATTTAGTGTCTTCCTGCTCATTTTCTGAGTGATCGATCAGGATTCCCTGCTGTTCTGGTGCTTCAGAATGATTGAATTGAAATGAAAACCCAGCAAATCTCAGCACAAACAACTGTTTAACAGATGAGAATGGGAGAAAAAAAAACACAGAGATTTACAATATTTATTGAACAGTTTGACAAAGGTCAAGATTTGCATATAAATTCAGCTGCAGTCGGCCTTGATATGAGTTCACACAACACAGGGCTCGATCAGAATGAATTAATATTGCTTTAGGGCTGAGCTTTAAGACTCACAATACGTTTGTCCTTCACTGATGGTACCATAGAATATCCATCTCTGCTTCATGCGTCATCAGCTAATGTTCAATACTTCCATTCGACTTAGACATATTCACCCAAGATAGCATAAATAATATTGTTTTCATGAATTCTATTCAAGTATTGAGAAGGTTGCATGCTCTTTTTTTCAATGCCAACATGCCTCACAGTAACATAGACACACGCTGGCTGTCATTCACCGTTCTCTTGGAAGCTGATTTTCCGTTTCCAAACTGAACCCATCAACCTGTGGAGCACAAGCAGCTTGGTCTCCTTTCCAGCGCGGTGCTGCGAGGCTCAGTTGCTGACAGCTCTCGCATGTCTCAGTTTAAAAACAGTAGCTGCCAGTGATCACAGCGGGCACCCTGAGGATTAGGAAGACAGTGATACCTGCCTTTATGACATAAGAATGAGCTGTAGTCAACCACTGATGATGCCGCTGAAGGTTTTGTGCGTGTTTTTTTTTTTTTATGTCCCATCCTGACCTTGAGTCCCCCTTTCTCCACAGCTCCATCTGTGCTGCTTTGAAGATGCATGATTTTCGTGGTGCCGCTGCAGCAGTGAGGGCTCATTTTTAACTCGCTAATGCCTCCTCTTCTGAGGTTTGCTGTGCAAGTTCACACAAGGACAAGGAATGCAGCTGGGTGCCAGATGAGAACGGTAATTAGGCCGGTATCCACCAGGCTTTGGTTACAGGTGCAGGTCTGCCTGCAGGGATGAACAAAGCTGTCAATGCAGAAGATCATTCATGCTCAAACAACAGAAAGGAGGGAGGGGGAGGTTGGCCAGCTACTGCTACCAAGCTCCGGTGCCAAGACAAGATAAATCGCTCTGAGTGGCATCACGACAAGCCCAAAGCAGGCATATAAATCATATTCCTTCGAAGCCTTAAGAGCTAAAGGAGAGGCAAACACTCACATGGCTGCAGCTACTAAAGAACTTGCTAGGACACAGGTTTAAATCACATGTCTTCCATTAAATATGAAGGGGCTCATGTGATGCAGAGATGCTGTAGAACTACTACGTTTTTAATCTGGTGAGCAAGAAAAGCTGTAACAAGAAGACTTACCTAATCAGCTTATTCAGCTCATTTTTTTTATATTTTTTACTTTATTGAAGAAGAAACTAAAGGAATATTCATGAAGTTCATCGTAAACAACTTTATGTCAGCAGCTTGCAACAAACACTTTACATCAGTGTGACAAAGTACCAGTGAACAATCCCAGCTTCATGAATGCTTTATCCAGTTTATTATGAGCCAGTTTGAATGGCCTGAATAGACTCCTAACCCCGACCTAAAGAGATCCAGGACTTAAATGGCAGGATCGCCTGCCATTAGTGTTGGACCTCGCTAACTCTCTCATGAATAAAAGGGAACAAATCCCTGCAGCCAGCTTCCAAAATCCAGTCCTCACAGAAGAAAGGAGCTAATTTGCACAGCACATTTTTTGGGGAGTGACAGGTTGAAGAGCAACTCGTCACCCTGGAGTAGAGTTTTGCATCACTGAAGCAGCATATCAGGCTAAATGGCTCCTGGTGCCAAATATTGTAAAGATTGCCCTTCTGAAATGAAAACAGCTTGAACCACTGATGCATGGACTCCCAATATTACTAAAAACGATATCTGCAGCCAATCTAAATACTTTTCCTAATTACTAATCCTAAATGTGGTTGCCAGGAAGGGGTGGAGGTGCATTGTTATGTCATGTAGCTTCTATATAAGTGGTACAACCCAAAGTTTTCAATTAAAACATTTCCTGAAAACATGTTTACAGTGGCATTTATTTCCTGACTCCAGCAATTAAGCTTGCAGAACTAACATTTGCTGTTGCAAATATCCCACAACTTGATGAGTGCTACTATAATGAGATCAATTACCCATTGAGTTTGTTGTGTTCACAGGAAAGAGTATTACACGTATTACATCGCTTCTTGTGCATTTTGCTGGTTCTCTATTGAACAACTAGCTAATTTTGTTATATGTTCCACACCATTAGCAGTTTACCACCATTGTGTTCTGTTCCACTCATACTAAACTTTTTATGGGATATTTACTTCTACTGGTTTAAATAAAGTCCACTCAGTTAGCATGGCTGCTTGCACTCTTGCTCCATCTCCTGCTTTATCTTACTTTGTGTGTCAGATATTTACCTGTTCTCTTTTATTGAAAAGGAAATAATATACAAATGTTTCAGAATCACAGGCTCTGTAAATTGAAAGCTCAACTCTGCAATGTTAAAGACAACACAAGTAAGCAGGCACTATGTGGACCTAGTTAAGCTAGTTAGCTGTTCTCCAGCAGCTCCCGTGCAACATGTCCACGTTACCAATCAATATCCAGCACTTAGCAACACAAATGTTTAAAAAATCAATGGTAATTAGCAATTTTATAGAAACAAAAGTGTAATCCAAGACACCAGCGACCATTGTCCACCTAGCTAAGCTAGTTAGCTGCTTTTCAGCAGCTTTTGTGCAACATGTCCACGTTACCAATCAATATATCCAACACTTAGCCACACGTGCTTTATACAAATACTTGGTTTTTGGCAACTTCATAGAAACAAAAGTGTCATCTGAGACAGCAGTGGCCCTTGTGAAATTAATCCTGGGGCAATGTGGAGTTGTATTTGAAAGTGCTAGCTAAGGGTACAGTTTAACTGTAATTCATGCTAACTGTATTCATCCAATCAAAAAAAGATAAACAAAATTCATGTCCCATCTGTGAGTAACTTTGACAAAACCTTATCAGACTCCATTGTGATTTTTTTGGACCCCTTGGTTACATCATACTTTGGATGGGGGAGTTCTCACATCTGGAATATGGATGAATTAAATAGTAATCTATGCCATCACAAGCTTAATTAGAGAAATCTCTTCCATTAGTTTTGTGTCATCCACTTTCCATTGCTTAGTTTTCAGACCTTTTGTCTCACTTACTCACTGACTCATCAGTTTATATGAAATTTAATCATGTCTCTATTAAGAGGCTGTTTACTGCTAGCTGTCAAGGTTGCTGCAAGCTTTTCTTTAAAAACAACAAATTTAGTTAAGTATAAACCTATATACAATCTCCCTTTTATTTCTAAAATGACTGAAAATAATTGAAAATTATAATTCAGTGAAATTAACTGGTCCGTTTGGACAGAAAAAAATGTGTTCAAATAGGTTCAATAAGGACACATCTTAGTAATAAAAAAGCACTGGTGAAAGTTACCAATGATCCCTTCATGGCCTTAGATGTCTGTACTTGTCCTGTTGGATCTCGGTGCTACATTTGATACCATTGACCCCAATATTGTGTTACAGAGGCTTAAACTTGTTGTTACCACTAAAGCAGTTGCATTAGACTGGTTAAAGTCGTAATTGGTTTAAATCATGGTTCAGTTATTATTTTATGTCCATAATAAATTATGTTTCATTTATCAAATAGATTTGTTTGTTCATAGAAATTATGAATGTTATTCACAAATCCGTGTAGTACATGGAGTTCTTCAAAAATCAGTGTTTTGACTGATAATTTTCATGTTGTATATACTTCCTTCCAGTAATATTATTCGGCAGCCTGGCATAAATGTTCATTTCCATGCAGTTGATCCTCAGCTTAGTTATAAAGTCTGATAAAATACGTCAGAGCCAAAGTCAAGCTAGTTGTTTATTTTCCTACCAATATACAGTGGTGTGTGTGTGTGTGTGTGTGTGTATGTGTGTGTGTGTGGCTAAAAATGGCATACCTCTAATAAAATTAATATGTTTATGCACCCATGGAGTTTGATTAAAGGGAAGATTTGTTTAGATGTATAAATGTCAGTATTTATTTTACTGTCGAAGAACAAATCAAGGTGGTAAATATCACAAATGTAAAAGGTTTAATTAAAATACAGCACAACATGTGAATATTGTCTCTGCAAAGCGCATATCTGATATGTGGGAAGGACATAATTAGAGAGGTTTTAATGCAAATTGTTTAAGCAAACTAAAAAGGCAATTTTGGCACCACTTGGGTAGAGAAAGCAACGTGGGTTTCTTCCTGACCTCAAAGTGGGAGCTGGTTCCACAGAGAGCAGCGTTTGAGAAATATGATCTCTATTGCTGATTCTCATTAGAATTTCTGCTTTAACTGGAGGCTTTTCGGAGCAGTATTGGAGCAGCCTTGGAAAAAAAGAGTTGTAAATAGTGTGAGCTTTAAGTAACATATTCACCTAGAACTGGATCATTCTGGGGTGGGATATTCCAAATCTTATAAATTATATGTAAGAGTAAGAAGGAATGAAAGAAACCAGTTTTAAATGTTAGCCCGAAGGCAGATCCTGGTACAAAATAACTCTAAGGGTTTCCATGCAAAAGTGATGCCATTTAAAGTAATTTATAATGTTTCTGCATGAGTGCAAAGACCACAATCTCACTTTTATTTGAATTTCAATGGACTCATCCAGGCCATCAGATCATTAAAAATCACAATTTATATATAAAAAGAGTATTTTACTTAAAGAAAAACTTCTGTTTTCTTATTACACAGTTCAGGAGTTTCTACTTCTTGAAAACATCTCAACCATTTTGTGTATCAAAATATATTTATCCTCTAGTGATACATTATACTTCAATGCATATATTGATTTCTAACTTATACAGTGACATAGTGCTCATTTAACGTGACCCTTTCAGATACGACTTGGCAGCCTAATTTGAGGTCTGCATGGGAAACTCCATCCTCCATTCATCATTCATGCTTAAATCCTAAAGTGTCAATTTGCTCCGTGTCCTGCAGCTCTCACTGTCACATGTTATGAACCTTTGACTATTAACATTTAACCATGTTTGCTCACAGTTCCAGATGTCCTTTGTTGCTTTGCTATGCACTTTGCAAGCAATATGCTTTTTGTTAAAAGCCCTTTGTCGATAAATTTGACTTCCCTTGACACTCAATACTGAGTCCATTAGGCCGCAGAGCCATGGGGTTACTCATGCACAAGGGCCACTGGTTCCAGTAAGGTATATCAGCTGAGCTCTCATTAGCAAGCATCATCATACGTAATTTAGGCACATGTAATGGCATTAGAGGATTTGGCATCTGATAGTTGAGTAATGGGATTAACTTGGGCTGTAAATCTTCAAGAGCAGAACTGTAGGTCTTCCCCATGAATACACAGATCCACTTATTAATTGAGCTTAGAATAAAACACATGCAAGAATTTGACAAATGATTGTATTTAATGAAAAAGCAGCAGTGAAGGTAAACTTAAAGGAAGATGAACCAAACGCTCCTCTGTGGCTGCTGCGTCCTGCCACTATGCAGCATGGAAAAATCCTCAGAGAAACCCAATCTTCCACCTCATATGCAGTATGCAAAAGCCAGCAGGTGATGCATAGGGTGATCGTGCAGCCATTGTTAAAGCAAGAACTTCCTGTGATGCAAGGAAGGCTCTGAAGGGTGAAGTGTAATCTGATTATGCATGACTACAGCTATTCGCAGCATTGTGACGTACAAGAGAGCCGTGTATTTCAAAGAAACCATCTAATAACGAAAAATGAGAAACACCACACTACATATTTCTCTGTGACAGAGGGGAGTTTTGCTCTTTTTTATATAAAAGTTGGAAGTCCCTGCTGGGATGATCACATGAGCTACTCATCCAGTTCTTTCCTGGTGTTTCCAGCTTTAAGCGCTGAATGCAACCAGGTGTCTTGGTAAAGATGGAAGCCAAAACTCCAATATAGAACAGGTGACTCAGCTTCAAGTGTGGCAGAGAAATCCCCCGAGAACTTTGACCTCCTAATCGTTTAGCAGTGCTTATAGTTGGAGATCTGCTCCAGACTATTAGAGAGATTAGTGTCACATAGATTTGGGAGTGAGCCAAGCCTATATCTGTACATCATGGTATTCTCAGAATTTATTACTTTGCATCTAACACATGTCGAAATGTAATATGTGACTGTGACATGATGCTATAGTACACGTTTCATATTGTGAGCTACAAGGAGTGATGGGCATACCCATGATTGGAAACAGGATATGTTTCATGGTATGAACATTAGAAAAACATCACTATAATTGGTTGTGGAGGCTACTATGGTGTCCATTTCATATAAAGGCTACACTGTCGTTTACTTAGTTGTACCTTGGTTGTATGATTTTTTGTGAATTTGTTTTGGGGGAAACACTGTACAAACTTTGATTTATTTAAAAATGGCCGCCCCCCTTTTCCTGCTACGGCACGCGTAGGGATAAAACGCAAACAGCCTCCTGGAACAAAAACAATCCCTAAACCCGTAAAGCTGCTTCAGGAAGCTAGTTGTAGTTAGCTAGTTTCATACCGGAAATTAGCACATTTACCTTCAGGATTAAAAGGGAAGACTAGTCAAACGAATACATTCAATTGAAGTTTTTTTTTTTAAAAAAATTCTGCTAAATATAATTTTGTGTGATAACTTATCTTATCGGTCAAATAAAAATAAATGTGTTTTTGAAAGAACCCTATGGTAAATTTGTAACAGTAAAGCTATACTGACTTTAAAATGTAAAATCAACTATGCAATATTTACAAACAGTAAAACGGAGTTTTACGAACTGATTTGTAAATATTCGTACCATCTAAGTGGATCTAATTTTTATTAATCAAAGTATTAGCTGTAATTATAGTGTATTAGGTGTTACAATGCTACATTTTCTTTCTGAAATTCCCACCGGAAGCTAAGTGAATCAATTTGGCAAACCTAACAGGAGCCCGTGACGCCATTTTGAAATTGTCCCGACCAGAGAGGCGAGGAGGAGACGGACTTGGAAAATCCAGCTCGTCCTAAACTCGATAGCTGCATTAGCTACACGGATTAACGGCAGCTTTGGTGGTTATTGCCAACATTATATAGTGCTTCCATTTGTTTATTCAAGTCACTTTGACCGTGGCTGGTTGTTTCACTGACTTTGGAGAGGAATAACAAACTGTTGGGATCCTGGTAATCGCTTGTTTCCCTGCTGGAGCGGTCGGAGCTGTGGTTGTGGCCGGGCAGCTCCGCCGGACTGTCGGACGAAGCTGGAGCTTCCACACGGGATATAGCGTCAGTAAATAGTTTAAGCCTGGTTGTTTGTTCACATTTGAGAGTGGCTAATGTCTTTTTGGCTATATTTGGACATTTTATAGCTATGCGACGGAGCTTATTGAGGAGAAGTTTGATTGGAGAGCGGAGTGCGCTTGATTTCCAGTCCGATGGATGTTAGCCCTGCCCGGCTGTGGCTCGGCTGTCTGTGCCGCTGTTCTGAAAATAACTGCTTATCAGGCATAAGTGATCTCTTCATAACAATGCTGCAGACCTGGCAAGTACACGACAGCTCTGGCTTCGGTGCCATCAAGTCGCCCTTGTTTGCTTTCCTGTAAACCTGGAATTACCACTAACAATCCCCTTCTCTTCTCCATCCTCCTCTTCCTCCCATCTTTTTCTGGACTAGTGAGCCTTGCATTACCTGGGATATATTTAGATTTGGACTCTTTTTTGTTTGTATTTTTTCTTATAAATGCCCCTTTTGCAGAGACAGTGCTCCTTGGAGCAGCAGGACATTTAATATAACTCATTTTTTTGTGATTTTGGGGGTCGGTGTGTTTTGAATTCTCCTTCCAGTCACAGGATCTTATTCGGATGGAAAATGGGAGACGCCACAAAACTGGCCTTCGCCGTTTTCCTCATCTCCTGCTCTTCAGGTGGGTGTGGAGGGGCTATATGTGGGTTATTATCAGCTGTAAGGAATCAAATGCAATGCTTTTTTTCTTCAAATGTATTTCCACCTCTGCAGAATGCAATGCACAGCTTGTTTTGTGTAAAGAAAGTAGTGCAATGTAATGCAGCCCTGTGGGAAAAAATACAATCCCTCGGTCTTTCTGGCTCATTGTTGGTGCCCTTTCTATGCATCCTGCAGCGTTATGTGCATGTTGCATATTTAGGCAGCTCAAGATGGGGCCTTAAGGCTCTCAAGGGGCTTTTGTGGACCTCAGAGTGAGACATGCTGGTACAAATGGGGTTTTCTTTCCTTAAGTTCATTAGGAAACTAAGACCGTATGAAATAGCCTGTGTAGTGGAAATTATTAGATTAGATTTATAATTGAAACTGTACTTATTTTGTACTATTCAAAATAAAAAAGTCAGTTCTGTTCCTTACATAAACATAACAGAAAATGTGGATAAATTAGATTTATGTTATTTAGGTGGTGATAATCTCTCTTATATTTGTAGAACAGCATGTTTCTTTTGCTATTTTGGTAAACATCCATTACAGTTTCTCATGTCCCAAAGGTGGATGCATGAAGGTCGCTGGGAAGATTAACAGGAAAGAAGGTCAATCAAGTTGTTATTTTTTAAAAAAAACCCTGCACAACAACATTTACATGGATGTGGGTGGACGTAAAAGTCAGTTCTTGCATGACAGGGAGATCTGCCTCTACTGGTTTATACTTCACTTTCACTAGCCAAACATTTAGAAAGAAATGCTCCTTAAACGTCACCGCAGTAAGATGGATGAGCTGTTTTTTTAATTTAGTCATACAGATTCCAGTTGTGATACGTTTACGGACCATAGAAAAGTGGTGTTTTATGGGACTTTTAATTGCCTTTTACAGCCTTACGTGTCCATAATGGCACATGTAGACTTGCACGATCAGGCAGTGTTTCTCAGATTGGTCAGCAAACTGTGAATGCCAGTGGTATGTTGAGACAAGTGTGGGTTTGTTGCGCTGTTAACTTCCTCGCACGACGGAAAGGTGCCAAATTGCAAAGCAGGGATTTTAGATTCCAGCTATAACTGTGGTAGTTTGTATTGTCTGTTAGGTGATTGACACGAGGGATTGCCTAACCACAGATTGCAAAACAGAAATCAAGCCTTGAGGCTGAAGTTCTCTTGTTGTGTGCAGGCAAGAATTGAATTACTGGATGGTTACATTAATATTATGCAGAGAATTAAGTTTCTCTTTGAATTCCTAGATCTAGCGTGTTGTTTTTCCATACTTGAAACCTGTTTTCTGTGTGCGTTTGACAAGAAAAAAAGGAGCAAACAACCTGATTTTATAGAAATACTCAGCGTTTCTATATTTGTGTTATTTCCTAAAGCTTTTTCTGAAACTTAAGGAGGGGAAAAAAGTCAAATAAGCTGGCAAGTCGCAGTAGAATACTTTCAACGAGCCCTGGAGTGTCTTTAGGCATTTGGGTGAAAATGAAAAGGCTTCTCAAATTCGGTAATAGCCAGGGTTGCTTGGAGTGTGAGCCAGGTGCTGCCTGTATCGCAGAGTGCAGCAGATGATTATTCTACTTGCTCATTACTGTCTGAAGTGGGGAAATGAATGGTTTCCACTTGATGTGCAATAATTATTCTGTTTGAAACCTAAGTTGAATTGGCACAGCTCAAGTCGACACTAAGAAACCTCTGATAAGGGCAGGGCGCTTTGCGTTGAGTTGGTAGATGAGGTGTCAAGTGTCAGGATAAATTCAGGAGTTAAAGAGGACATTGTCCACAGAAACGCTAGTTTTAGCTGCTGTCGCTAACAATACATACCGGTTAAATAAGCTGTATTTTTATATTGTTGTAATATTATAATAATAGGGTTTCTTCTTTAAGTGCAAACACATGCGATGTCTTTGCGTTAGTTTCTTCCTGATGTTGTTGGGCAGATGAATTAATCATAGAACTGTGGATGCTGATGATGAATAAATGCTAAATTAGCATTAATGTTAGGGATGTGGCATTTCGCCACCTTGAACCGGTTTATTTTTTTCCTGTTGTTGCCAAACTTTTTGTAATTTGCAAATCAAGTGTTACCGAAATGATTGACATTGACAACGGAGGCACAAATAAATAAAATAAAACTTCTGCTAACT
The DNA here is from genome assembly GCA_037177515.1 of Pseudomugil tenellus. NCBI lineage: Eukaryota > Metazoa > Chordata > Actinopteri > Atheriniformes > Pseudomugilidae > Pseudomugil > Pseudomugil tenellus. Next base: position 4,651,277 of record JBAMHX010000027.1, on the reverse strand, counting down.
ATTTATTAGTGATGCACGATGTGAGAAACTTCCAGCTCCGGCGTATCTGTAACACCAAACAAACAGTTTTGGTTCTTCAAATATTCATTTCTTTCATGTCGACGCACAAAAATATGGTCATTCAAAAAAAGTGCATCGCTTGAAAATTTACTAACATCTGTACGATTTATCTACAAAGGTATCTGTGTTTAAGTGAAATTATATGTAGCGCCGTACTAAATAAATATCGGTTGATAATATCGGCCCAGTTTATCGATAGCGATATTTGAAGAAAAAACAAATATCTGCCGATAATAACGCCGATATATCGTGCATCGCTACTATTTATGTAGGAAGACCTGCTCCAGGCTTGAATTATAAATAAATATAAATAAAACTGCTTTGTATTTAAAAGAAAACTATTTTACTGCTTTCCAAAATTATTAAAAGCTTTTTAAATGGTTTAGATCAGCTGATTATTTAATAATTGTGGTAAATCTAGCTGTATATATTTAGAAGTATTCCCTAAACGGCATTTGTACCCCTTTATTAGTGTTTAATGTTGCCTTAAAACCGCACATTACCTGCTTTTATGACATTAGCGGTGCTTCTATTTTCGAAGAGACCTGGTGTAATGTTGCATTCAGCAGCTGCACAGTGTTCTGGTCCACACAGGAATGTGTAAGCGCTGCCTCAACACACCATGGGCTCAAAGTGTTGATGTGGCGGGACGGTAAATGGCACGTCTTCGGATTTGAGTTTTAAAACTGTTGAAACGCGGAGGGATATTTTTTTCCTCCGGCAGCTGATAATCTGAAGTCGCAGTGTGTGCATGCAGAAACCAGATCATCTGTTTGACAAGGCGACCTCCGCCTTACATGTGAGCTCCAACTGCAGATTGGTAAACATTTACGGTACCGCCTCACAAGAACACATCCAGACATCCACCGTTAACATGAGCCGAGAGAAGCTCGGAGGTGAACATTTGTCTTCACTTTGTTGTTTCTCATTTAAGAAAATAGACGTATCAACACGTTGAGGCAGTTCGAGCACTCGGATATGTTCTCAAACAGCAAATCCGTGTTGCATTTGTCTGTTTGATCGCCACATTTTCCTCCTTAATGGCTCTGTGAGCAGAAATAGATTAAAATTGAAGCAACTCCTCCTTTGACACAACTTCATCCTAAGTAATTCATCACTTCCTGTCATGTTTCGTTTTTACAAAATGAGCAGCAGATAATTCCTTTACCTTTCCTGTTTTGTATGCTTGAGCTGTTCCACACAGCTATTGATCCTCTCGCACACCAGTGCAGGGTTACATCAATATAGCGACAAAGACGCAGCTTTGAGTTTTTTGTTTTGTTTGTCGTCCCCCCCTCCTCTCCTAACAATCCTCGGCAGATCTTGAGGTTTAGCGCTCATGCTACACATCAAACTTAACTTGAAACAGTTTCTGGACTCAATTGATCGCCAGGCCTTTGTCTATGTGATATTACAATATTAAATATATCAAACTGGGGATAATTTGCATTTACCTGGTAGATAAATCAAGACTTTCTGTCATCAAATGCTTTAGATTTGTTCTTTTATCTCTTTCATGCATAACAAAGAGATTTTTTTAAGGTCATCATCCTTATTTAATGTCTTTAGTTAATTTGGTGAATTATTAGAGCAAAACTCATTAGTGTTGTTAATTTTTAAATAAGGGTTAAAAATTGTTCCTTTTGCTTTTCTTGGCAAGTGACACCCCTTCCCAAACGTAGTTAATTATTATAAAACATGCAATTTTTTCAGTATTAAATTAAACCTGAAGAGACACTAATGAAAACTCCTGATAAATGAATCAAATATTTAGTTTAATCGAGTAATTAAAAGTCACAGAAGAAATGATTGTGGGAACTAATTTAGCCAAATATACAATCTGCTCCAGTTTGGTTCTTTTCAGTGTGGTCAAAAGCAGGAGACCAGGTCTTGTCCCATTTTTTACCCCCCTTATCTCTTTCTAATATGCTCTCCTGCATTATGCATGGGGCTCCAAAAGCGCAGGTGTATTTGTTAAGGCCAGATGTAGCTCCAGTCTCCCATTGGGCCCAACTAGGCGGACTGTTTCCTCGCAGGGCCGTGCATCATTCTGCGCTTAAACATCACGGAAAACAAAGCACCCCTCCAGTAATGTTGGCTGAGGTGAAATGTTGACCCACGGCTAGAGCACTGGCTAGAGAAATTATGGCCCCCATCCAGCCAGAGTACTGGTAAAATGCGGCCCACAGCCAGGTGTTTGGCGCTCTGTGCAAACTACATGTAATGTAAATGGATGACTCAGACAGACTTTGCACTGGAAGATGTGCACATAATAATAATAATAATGATGATGATGATAAGGGATTATTAACTCTGAGGAGAAATGGAGCAGAAAAACTTTGGAAAGTTAATTTAGAAACACTTGTCTTGTGTTTGTCTTTGAGCCCTAATCAATGTCTGAACTGACTCATTGTATTTGTCTTGCGTGAATTTAAGCTCTTACAGTGTTGCTTTAAGAGATTTCTAAGGCTTCCTTAACCACACTCGCCACATGAATGGCTACCGTAACGCTCACTACAATTAAAAATCAACAAAACACCTCAATTGCTTATAAGGGGGATTTTCTTCTGAGCGGGGATTTGTTTCAACTCGCTCTTGTTATTGTTCCACTTAACATGGCTGTACAGGACAGGGTGAATTTGTCACAATTTAATATTATGACAAATTCGATACTCCAAATGAAGGAAAAGATTATTTGTTTTATTTAATGTATTCAGTGTGTGTGGGCACAATTGAAATGATAATTACAGCATATAGTTAGTCCATATGTACCCAGCCGTAGGAGACAGGTACACTCTGAGTAAAAGGTCAATTATTTCTCTACCCGCTGAGATTTATTGGAGGTTTTGTCGGACAAAAACAACCGCTGAAAGTCTGACCTGTAACCACCTTTGTAACAAGAAAAGCACTCGGAGAGCGCAGACCTCCAGCAAGCAGCTCATTTCCACACATGTTGCGATTAGCATCCATTGTTTTAGTCCTACGTTCACTATCACTCCCAAAATCGAATTCAATCTAAGTTTGACCCAATTTCAGAACAAAAGATTAAAAATCCATCCAGTAGTTGTATAATACTAACAAACGAGCAGATAAACATGAGCTGTAGTAATAAATACTATTAAGAGAAACTAAAAGGAATGAAAGGAAAAGCGATGAGACCGGTGAGTTCTGAGCTTTTTAAACATTTATCTGAGAACTCTCCAGACATATAGAACTATTTTATTTTAGTCTAGATCGCTTGACTTGCTGGTACCCAAGAGATTGGTCCTTTACTGTAATTAATGCGTCTTGCAGATGTTGCTTTATGTGCTTGGGAGCGTTTCAGTCTAGACAGGCTGGCTGCTCAGACGGAGAGGCCCAGCTTTGATCCTTGATTAAAAACTGCGAGCTGTACATTCATCATGCTCTTGTTTCAGGCTTTCTCAGGGGTCCTCGCCTGCTTTATTCTCCCTCTTTTACTCTCTTCCTCCACCTCCTGCTAAGATTCCTCGCTGTCATGAAGGTCACTTTAACTCTTATCACCGAATCCGAGAGGGATGGCATGTTGGGAACCGAGTGGGCTGGCATGAACGGATCGCTTGTGGTACCGGGCTTATTGTCCTGTCATCGTTGCGTTTTGTCTTGCTACACTAAAATGCCAAAGCTAAAAGGAAGTTTACGGATATTTAAAGGGAATATCTGCTCGATACAGGAGTTTTTGTTCCAAACTTTTATTTGTGAGGCCGTAAGGAGATTTATTTTGTCCCAATAGTAGCATTGGCCTTCATCGTCGAGGAAGGGTTTTATCCAATCTTAATTTTCTTTCTTTTGGTAATAAGACCCAAGACGAGGCTTAGTTATCATTGTTGCTATTGATAAACAAAAGTATAAACTTATTAGATGCATCAGTCTCCTTTGCTCGCTGCACCTGTAATATAATCTCAAATAAAAATACACTAGTGTTGGTGTTTTATTTTGGCCGTGGTGCCTTGTGACCAGTATGCGTCATTAGTTTACACTAAATATAAAGCCAGGAGTCAGTGAGGTCGCCGGATGGCTAGCTGGTTGATAGAGTGGGAGTTTGTTGGTTTGCCTCGTACAAATGTGATGCTGTGGACACAACATATCTTAGACACCACGTGAGGTGGATTAGTTACACCACCTGCAGCCGAATCTATGCGCTAACCTTTACCACAGAGTGTATTTATGTAACAAGTAGATCTGAGATCGTGTTTTCATGCCTTATAATGCAATTCAGCATCATATTGTGATGTGTGAAGCATTCAGTCGTTCTACAGCAGGGGATTCTGGGTAATCTCTATCAGTGAACTGGCCCGTACTCACAAAAAAAGGCCAATGTCTTTGTATATAATAGCTTCTCTGCCAGTCTCCATCAGTTTGTGCGCTCCTTCATTGATTACTTGTTTAATAGAAATGAATTGAAATGCCCATGCTGCAAGCTTACAGATATTCTACTATAACAGCAGGTTCGATATACAATTCGGCTTTAAACCCAAGTGGTACTTAACACACCCTTCAAATAAATCCAAACAATTCAAGCACAGAGGGGATTGAGGGGAGACGAAGGGGGACGGGGAGTTACAGATCCCTCTACAGTACCCTGCTAGAGATAACAAGCCGTTTTAGAAGGAATGTGCAGAATGCATGGGGTGACTCGGCGCTACGTCGTCACTTAATTCTCACACACAAAGTCTCGGCAAGAGATTCAGGTGCTCTTCTGACCTGTCCAGCAACCAGCTCCATCAGCACTAATTGAGGTGGAGCCCAATGGGCTCGGGCATACCAGTGAGGATTAGAGGGATTGGATTCAGTTGCTGAGTGCGGTGGTTTTTAATGCCCCAGCCCCCCTCCTCCTCTTCCCCCGCCATGGAAAGAGTGCAGTCTTTGTGACCAGCTCACCAGAGCCGACCCAACCACCCCTGCCATGTCACGACAACATCTGATTGAGCATTAATGCAGCACTCCAGAGAGTTCCAGGCTACTCTGGTAAATTACTGTCTACTGTAAAATAGTGTCTGCCTGCGAGCGTCTCCAGCTCAGACCGCTATTCATTCAGCAGCAAGGTTACTGTTTCTGCTGGTGGGGGGGAAAATGCAATTATATAACTTTCAATGCTAATAAACTCTTACTTTTCCTACAGGTTGTTGCGATTGTAAGATGATGAGATGTTGAGCTCAGTTGCATTGCAAGATTAGTAGTTTTATCTGTTGGTTTTGTCCAAAACTGTACATTTTGTACTCTGAGGTGGTAAGCTTGTGCCCCCCCTATGCTCCCCCTAGTGCCTAATGTCTGTGATCATCAGCTATACATAGTGTTTAATAAAGAAAATAAATAATTTAATCTTTTTCCGTGTTGGCTAGGAGGTGCCCTGAAGGCAAGTGGAGAGGGACGTATTTCTATCTGGCAGATTGGACTCTAAGTAACAGGATTGATGGCAGATGTGGGGACATGTAGCTGCATTTAGATTGTTAGTGATATGAATTCATCCTGCAGGATTTATTGGGCTTCAATATAGCGTCCCATCCTGCATGGAAATTACAGTAAGATGCTCGGATTTATGTATTTTCTCCGAGTTTGGCATCTAATATCACCGAAAGGCCAAAAATCAGTGGTTTATGCACTGATCACATGATTTAACTATGCCTGCAATCTGTTTCAACAGAAAAGGGATTATACAGGCTGTTACTAGATTGTAGGACAGGCTGCAAAAACGGACAATTTGGGATTATTTCACAACTAAATCGCTCGAATCTCATGTTACCTGTCTTAGCAGCGACCCCAGAATTATAAAACATTATTAAATGACACCGACTAACAGGAAATTATATACTTTTTATCAGTTTGTACATTGTGACAGTACTTTTAAAATGTACCTTTTGCTTTTCCATGTTTTCATTGGGTATTTATGCTGCAACAACAGAAAATCTGTAAGATCTGTGTCATAATGCTTCACATTTAAATTGTGAGGTGAAACCCTATGTAAACCTGTCACGATAACAAACTTTACTGTGCGATTAATTGTCCCAGAAATGATTGGATAAACAATAATATTGCGCCAATCGATTAATGTAATTTCTAGATCGTATCAACTAATATAATAATAATTATAATGTAGTTTTAAGGCTAAATAAACCATTTCAAAAGACTAAACATTAAATTTTATAGAACATTTAGCTTGATTTAGCAGACTTCCAGGGTTTCATGAGTCTAGTTATCTGGAACATATCTGGTCTTTAAACACTTGTACTTCATCCTCCAGTCAGCAGTTACATATAAAGGATAATGTTTTAATTAGACTACATATAAAAGGTGCCAGATTAAAACTGAATGCTTGTCTGATCATAAGTTTGTCATCTTGTAGACAAAGGCACAAAAATTATGCACAGTAATGAAACAAAACTAAAATTATTGCATCCAGCAAACTTTTTCTTATCGTGTAATTAATTGACTTATTGTTTATTGCGACAGACCCTTTGACACCAAATTTAACCTGTAAAAAAATCCTAAATACCGCAGATTGCATCATCAGAGAAGGCCATGCTTGGCGATTTTACTTTCAGGAAGCGACCTACTTTTAACTTGGCGCAGAAATATGTGATTTACCCTCAACACAAAACCCTGGTATGAGTATGAGTTTCTTTTTTTTTACACCCATCAGCGACTCACACACTTGCCCAGTGAAATGGCCACAACAGCCGCCAGTTTGACAAACCACCTTCAATAGGAGTGTATTCCACAAGAAAGAAGAATTTGTTAAGAGCCGTTTCTCAAACCAGGCCTGACAGCTTACAAAACATTTCAGCCTCAACCCGACTTTACCCCAAAGGCATGTCAATTCTTCTTATTTCTCTCCATCCATATCGCTGATCTGACCCCGTGTGGATCGGACTGCTGCTGGCGTGTCTTCTTCTACTGCTTTTGCCGCACATTAGAAATTCTGTGAACACAGCAAGGTGTTAACAGCGCTGCGATTAGACGTTTTCTATGAAATGCTTGCTGCTGTTCACACTTGCAGAAGCTTTATTTAGTTGAGTCTTGAGTCGTGCATGTTGAGGAGTGTCAGATTGCATCCGCGGCAACAACAGGCGTCACTGGGAAGGGAAGAGGCTCGCTTTGTGGATGAGGTCCTGACCTGTGGCCTCACCCTGATATTAGTCAACCCTACTCAAAAATCATCACTCACTCTGACTTTTTCTTCCATTTTTCCTTTATTTCTTAACATTTGTTGGAGATGCACACACAAGCCACTGCCATAAACAGCCATACATCACTTCAGTGTGTTTAATCTACGTCCGGACACAGATGATAAGTTGATCCTTAGAACAAATTCCATCATAACGAACAATCCCCGCTGCTGGCAGGCACACAAAAAGACAAAAAAAAGCCTTGATGAATGAGTTGTTTACCTACTTCAGAGCACACAGTGCCGAGCGCAGGCCCGGCCCGCCAAAATGCCACTTCATTATGAGGCTACAGTGCAGAGTGCTGCACAGCATGCCCCCTGTGACCGGCTACAGATAGAAAAACTGATGTTTCTCAATGTGTTCGTTAGCAGTTAACAGGCAAAAAACACGATGCAGGCTTCTTGCGTGTGAAATGTCACATTTTAATACAGTTATTTACTAATAATCCTCTCAAAATTATTGGGTTTTTTTTTCCCAACAGCTGAGCATTGACTGTGTGGCACTACATGACCCAGATATGAGCTGTCGGTTAAGCCTGAAATGTAAGGGCATGTGGGGATCATCATTGCTAACTTCAGAGCTTTCCTGAATTACTTACAGTCTATAAATGTTTATTTTTAGCATTTTGATGTTAGGATGTTGGAATTGCCAAAACGATGAGAACCAAAAACTGTAAATGTAATATTTATTAGCCATACAGAGTCAGAAAATAGCACTTTCTGTTTCACCAGACAGTTGTAGATTTAGAGTAGAGAGAACAAAACTATTGGGTGTTGGCTGGCTATCTGCCAAAGTGGCTTCGTTAAAATGTCTCTAAACATTTGGCTGCTAGCTGGTGGTCATTTCCCACCCAGTATGCATCTCCGTGGCCTGGCTTCACATCAGACCAGAACTTTGTCTGCTCCGTGGCTCACACCTTGTAAAACCTATCACTTTGCTAACATGTGCTAACATGCCAGACTTGTGCCAACACACCAAATCTGACACTCTTCTCCCGTGTCATTTTTAGGTTCCTCTTTGGAAATGCCTGTATTTTTCCATGGAAACGGTGGCATTTCTATGCAGGAGGGAATTTTGTTGTGTCAATACTTTTGGGAGGAATTGTTCTTGATTATATTTAGCAATTTGTGTAATGTGTTGGGTTAAAGAGGTGATGGGAAAACAAGTGTAAGTAAATATTCTGCAAACTGTGTTGTGTCCAAGGGATTTGTTTCTGTTCCTTAAACAAAAATAAGATGATTTGGGTGTTGTGTAATATATTTTGTATCAGGTGCTTATCAAACAACTGAGATGGTGCACATTTGCATGTACCGCTCTGTTGCTATCTAGAATGATGTCTGTGTGCTTTTTCTTATCAATACAGATGCAATATTAGTAGATTTTCCTTTGCAGTCATAAATGGTGACCGATAATTAGAGGTGTATATCAGCAAGAATCTGGCGATACGTGTATTGCAATACAGAGGTAGAGATACAATGTATTATGACGCTAT
>JBAMHX010000027.1:4603485-4628898 GCA_037177515.1 Pseudomugil tenellus | reverse complement strand
GTTTAGGCAAAACCTCGGTTTTGTTGTCATGTCACAGGTCCCAGATTGACGCACATAACCAAAGTCTTTAAACAAAGGAGCCCCTAGTTGACTAGGACAGAATAGTTCCAGACTTCTGTGTGACAACAGATCTCTGGAGAGATTCTCCCTCAGTTATAACCTCGTACCATGTCTGTACTTCTTAATGTTTTGTCTCTATGTTTTAATGTTTAATGTATGTTCAACTTCTTTTATTTGTCAATATTAAATTTATATTCTTCTTAATCCAAATAACCCAGTGTCCTCGTCCCTGACAGGAATAATGGTCATCTACAGACTAAAAACACCCCACAAAGATCTGTAACACAAGTTACTGTATTAGACAGTGAAACACCGTTTTAATGAACACTCACAAGAAAACATTGTTTTTTCTCAAGAACTGAATTGATCTTATTGTGTTTCGTTGAAGCGAACACTTCATATGTAACTGGAATAGTTCATTATTGGACGAGGTGTTTAAAAAATGTGGAATTGTGTTTCACATCTTGCAGCAGTTTGTGAAATGTCAGCAGTATATTTATTTATTAATAACTTCATTGATGCTGCATCATGCTGCTCTCTGCTCTATAAGGCAGTCCCTGGAGCATTATGTGCTATAGGTAGTCATGTATTTTTAATGTGACAGCAGCAAATTGGCCACACCTGTTAGATTTTAAAGCGCGCTGTGTTCAGCTGCTCTGCTTGTAAAACATCACATTTGTGCACATTTAATCTGAGATAATTAAAACAAATTGACTGCGATGTAAGCAACGAGCTTGAGTCTCAAAACAAACGAGTAGTTTTTGTGAATGTGATCAGTTTTGGGTTGAATTTTGGTTGTTAACATTTTGCTTTTGTCATTTTCTTTCTACTTTTGAATTTCTCAGGATCATTTTCCAATTTTTACAATGTTTTTTTTAACCCAAGTCCAATATTTTGCATCTATTTGTTGTTTATTTGTGTCATAACTCTCATTTTAGTGGTTTTTGTGTATTTTTTCTTGCTTTGTCCTCCATTGTTGTCTTAATTTACATTTTTGCTGTAGTTTAGTTCTTCTCCTTTGGTTTTGTCGATTTTTGCCTCTTATCCCATTTTGCATTTTATTTTTCGCTGTTCTCTCTTTACGGTCATTGTGTCTATTTAAGTGGATCATTTTTTGTTCAGTTTGTTTTTTCTGTGATGAGATGTGGGGCATCCCCAGTAAGCCTTATTGGGGATGGATCACAGCAACGACCTCAACAAATCCTGACATGTTGGCCTGACAAATGCATTTGGACACTTGCCAGGCCAACGTTTTAAATAAAAAATTTCATTCGAATGTTTTTGATTGTTAAAATTAAGCTTATGAAAGTCATAATCTTCAGGACTAATATTTCATACTATATCATTTTCAATATTTTTTCTTTAAGATATATTTAATTTTTTAATTGCAACAAAACTTTAAAAAGATGACTAGATCAAATGATGTCAGTGTGAAAGTACTCCAGCACGGACTGCGTATTTGCCACCAGGTCTTTATTATTCACACCTCAGTGGCAAGTGGAGGTAAACTGGAATTGATTGTGTCTGAGCACACAGACCCACAGCTTTCACACAGAGAAGCCTCTGCTCAGCCACTTAGATAAAACCCTAGCCTTCGTTTGTCTACCTCATCTTGTAAACATCCTATTGATTAATTCTGGCCAAAATATCAATAATTTCTTTATTGTACAACTAGTAGAGTTTTTTATTTATCTTGGTGTAGCTTCCCAAAAAGAGAGACCTAAGGGATTAGCGTGCTACATTCAATGTACTCTTTTGGCATGTGCATTTCAAGAAATGAGACAGAGCTGTGACTCAACTTGACTCCTTTAGTGCCTCCAGCAGTTGTTGAAATGTGCAAGAAATCGAGATAGGAAAGGTTATGTTTTTGTTGTTTTGTTTTTTGTGGTTTTTCTTTCTCTCATCGAAAGTGTTTAATCTCATCAAGAATCTTCTGTTGTGGTGTTGGTACAAAAAATTTGTTGTTTCTTGTATCAGCAGCTTAGCCTACATGAAGTTAATGTCACATGCTGGTCTCTTTAGGCACCATGATGAATTATTTTTACACATGGTTGTCCTAAGTTATTCCTTCATAACAGTGTTTCTATGCTCAAACTTTACCATCAAGCTCTACACTGACCACGTTTACATGGGACTTTTAATTCCATTTTAATTCCAAATAGAAGTTAATTCCGCTTTAAACAGGCGAAAAGTAACCATGAAAACACCTACTTCTGAGTGGAATTGTTAATTTGGAACTAAATTTAATTCTGAATAAGCTTGCTGGTTTATTCTCATTTAAAAGAGGAATTAAATAATTCCCGTCTCATGTAAACTCTTAATTCCACTCGTGGTTAATTCGTTTCGTTCTGCACATGCTTACCTTCTCCTGCTACATTGACGCACATGCACAGTCTTCTGCCTCCTGTCTTGTTGTTTGGTAAACGCAATAAAGTTTTGTTGTTTTTTTTTTTTTTTTTAAAAGGTTGCTATCTTTGATATATACGGGCTCGTCTATTTTTCTTCCCCTACTCGGGTGCTCAAACAAGTGAAGTCGTATACTTGTGACAAGCTAGTACTTCAAAAAATTGACTCAAAATTGAAGCTAAAATTGTTTATATTAGATTGTTTTCCATTTAACCACTAAGGCTACAAACAGGAAGAGATTTTCTGTGTGATTACGTCATTTCCGCCATCACGTCAGAATTAAGAGATGAGAATAAACGTGATGCCATGTAAACACTTTATTTGTAATTAAAATTTCTATGTGAATTCAAAGCGCCATTAATTTAATTCGGAATTAGTTAATTCGGCATCAATAATTCAGAATTAAAAGCGTCATGTAACCGTACCCAGTCAGATTTCAGTCCATTTCACTGTCATTGCGTCCCATGCTCACTAACCACTTTAACTATGCCTTGTTAGTACGATGTTGGGCACCCTTTCATCTTCATGGCTGCATTGATTCTTGGTGCCACAGATTTAGCAAGAGAGTTTTGCTCCACATTGACATGATACCATCACACAGTTGGTGCAGATGAGACTCTCCCTTTCCACTCTATCCCAAACTGCTCTATTGGATTGAGATCTGGTGACTGTGGATTGCCAATATAATCATGATCCATGATCCATTTTTCTGCTGGAAGTAGCCATGGGAAAACTGTACACCGTGGTCATAAAAGATGGACAGGATCAGCAACAATACTAGTACTACAAAGAGCTTATTTGGTACTAAAGCCCTGTTTCCACTCAATGGTTCGGTTCGACAGGTACACTGTTTGTACCCATACAAGCAAACTATACAATTTCTAAGTCCTCGTCAGCTGATGGTCCATGGGAATATGGAACAATATATTTAGGGTACTATTACCGGTATCACGCAGTGCAATCCATTGATTGGCAAGCAGAAAATTGGATCTGCCCATGATAAAATAAGTGTAAAAGGACAAAGAATGGCTTTCCACAGCAGTAAAATCTGGAACTAAAACATCCTCTAGATGGATTTAGGTGTATTTTTCCCCCTATAGTTAAATAATTATTTTTTCCATAACATTAGTATGGTGCCATACTTGGGTTTCAGTGGAAATTGTAACCTGATTTGGCTGGACCACATTAAACTTGGAAACTGGACTCAAAGTATGCCAAGAAAATATGCCACAAACCATTATACCCCTGGCAACATGAATTGTTCATACAGAACAGGATGGATACACCAAATTCTGTTGTCCAAAGATGGTTGAGATTACCAGTAGATGAGCAATTTCTAAAGTACTCTGGTCAACCTGTTTGGTACCAACAACCATTTCATGTTCAATGTCCCTTACATCCTCTTTATTACTCACTTTAACACAGTTTGTACTTCAGATAATCATCTTGACTCTGTCTACATGAATAAATTCATTAAGGTTCTGTAATATGACCAGCTGATTAGTTTTAACCAGGTAGACTTGATAAAGTGGCCATTGAGTGTATATTGTTTTATCCTCACTTTTGAATAGAGCTTAAATAAAATAGGATTACACTAAGCACATATTTGAAGACCACAAGGGTTTCTCAACTACTGTCACATTGGGCCCAAACTGGTTTTGTTCAGCCATGCAAACAACTCACGGGGAAACAAAAGTGACGTGCAAAAAGCCACACAAAGGTCAGGTGAGTCTGTTACATTTGTAATAATTTATAACTCCAGAAGCCTTTTGGATGAGAGGTGAAACATCTCCAGGCACCAAGAAAAAAAGCAGTTGTTTTTATTCAAGCCCAAGTGTCATTTTGGAAATGTTGAATTGATTAACATTGACTTGAAGTGTGGGTTTCTCCTCTTAGTGTTTTGCTGTCAACTACGCTTCATATTTATTTGGTTACTGTTAGCTTTTCACTCTGTTACAGTCATTCACATTGGTTTTGCTCATCTTTCCTTCATTAACTCCCTCCTGGAAACAAATGTCTAACTAAACCTTTGGAAGTCCTGTCCTGGAGTATGAGCGGGAACCAAAAGGTCGCTCATAAGCGATCCATCTTTGCCTACCTTTTAACCTGCTTCATCCACTAACTGACAGAAAGTGGCAATAATTTCTCTGTTTGCTTATGTTCCTTTTCAACAAGCACGCCTTTCACATTATGGTGGAGGTAAGAGCAGTTTTAACTAAAGTTAAAATTCCAAATCCCCTCTTTTTTTGGGTTCAGAGCTTGACTTGTCCACCTCGATCCCATGCCACCATTTTGTTCGCTTACTGGATCAATGATACATTTATTTCCGCTTCTTTTTATTTTTTTCTGCCTGAGTTCAATGCATGGATGGACATCTTTTTGTGTTCCCTGATGAACTAAATTGTGCATGTTGGAAAATAGCCCACTTGGCTTTGAATGCAGCCCCTCCTTTTTTTCTTTTCAAGTATGAATGTCCACCTGTGATGTTTATGCAACAAACTGTTTGTGATGTGACCCAGTTTTGAGAATAGTGTCTGTAAGACCCGTGGTTTCCTATATGGAGACAGCCGAAGTGTTTGAAACTGAAACTGCAGCTTGCTTTTCCATCTCATGTACAGACTGAGGGGGAGGACAGATACATTTTGCATAAGTGGGAGCATTGCCACTTATCTGCAACATTTTCAAACCAGAGAGTGTGAATTACTTAAGTACATGAGTGGAGAAAAAAACCTTCACAAATGTACTTTGGCTCAGAATTGATCAAATTGGAGCTGAAGCGTGGCAGCAGGCATCATAACTATTCTTTGGAAATCTGTGAACAGCTTACAAAAACAAAAACATCCCAAAGTTTAGACTGTGGTTTACTGTCAGTTCAGCTGTGCTCTTTTTAAGGTCATGTAAATGATTGTACTTTTTTCATGTGACCTCAAGTTTCTATAAGCATAGCAGCTACAGGGTATGACCTTAAGATGTCAGAACAGCTGCTCGTTGTATTTTTGTACCTAACAATCATATTTGACATTTTGAGATATGCCTGTTGTGTACTTATTTGCAGTGAAACAATAAAGAAAAACACAAACACACAAAACCAGGCCCAAAGGAGCTGTTTTGATGTGATAGATGAAGGTGTAATCTGATTAGGCCATAAGAGAAGCTTGAGAGGTTGAGAAGAACGGCGTGAAGCAGCAGTTTCTGTTTTCCTGTTTCCTGTGGGCTGCTGACTAAGTGTAATGTGCCTCCATTGGAGGCTGTGGTGCCCTGCCATCGGACAACGGATCTGGTGACTCCCATGGGAGGCCTGGCCTGGCCAGGGCAGGCCGAAGCCCTGAAACAAAAGGCGGATGAGTCCTGCAGCAACACGTTTCTAGAGCGGTCCGGGATTAGTATCAGCAAACACAGTCATGCCAATCAGACAGGCATCATCAGATCCAGCTGTCATCCTTCATATCCACATCAGGATTGAAGAGAGTCATCTCAGTCATGGCCTGGATTAGCAACTCTACAGGAATTCACCTTTAGGCTCAGTAACAGCTTGTTTTTGTAGCCTTGAGAAATTCTGCTGCTTTCAGCATCTTTCATGAAGCATGTTCGATGAATGGGGGTTCTCCGTGTGCAGACGTGAACATTATTTATTAGCCTTCCAGGCAGCAGAGATGGATTCTTCTTGTTGCACTTCTGGAGAATGATTAGGGCTTTAAATGACACATCGGGTATGTTTGATACTTAACATTTTTCTAATTATAGAAAAATTGAACAATATTGGGTTATGAGTAGAGAGGAAAGTGTAAGCAGACAGTATGAGACAACAACCTTAATAGTTGTTCTAAAAGTAACACCAGGGGAGTCCTTCAGTACCAAGCGTTGACCCACTTTCATTGACAGATGTCGACATTTTCAGATAGCAGGTATATTATTCTGGTTATGGTCTCCCTTACACTTCCATGTCAAATGTAATAGCTCTGGAGAACTGCTCTTTTGACTTTTCTTTGTGTATAGTAACCAAGAAGAAAGTGCTCATTTCACAGAAAGAAGGAAAACTGTGAAAAAACACAAGTTGTTGAACAAGACAAATTTTTCTGAATTTCCCTGTAGGCGGCTCAGGACATGGAGAAATATTTAGCAAGTTGATAGTTTGATTTCTCTTTGAGTCGTAGATCCTTGTTCGTCAGTTACTGTAATATTTATCTAACTTGAAGCCCCCTCTAAACTTATACTTAACGATTTATTCACATGTTTGTTAAGATGCGAATGTACCTGCCGTGAAACTATTGTCAGATTTTTATCTGATTTCTCCATCTGTATTCAGCGGCACCTCAAGGCTCAACAAGTTATATTTTCTATTTGCAAATGGTGTATTGTTCACTCAAAAAGCAGCTCGTCCTGTAGCCCAAATGCTTTGTTTACTTTGTTATCAAGTTAAGTATTTATGATTTCATGTTCTCACTTCCAACTAGAGCGCATCTTTAGTCTCGTTAATCCTCCACTAAAAGTTTGCTCCTGTTCTCAACGCGGAACGAACTAGAACTTTAAGGTTCGGTCCATTAATTTCTACCAGAAGCTAAACAGTTGACTGCTTATATCAATATTACGGAGAGGCAAGACGGGTTCTGGACACAACTGTGTCCGTGTCTTTAAATTTCGTACTTTCTCGCCACCTCAATCAGCTGTTTTAGTTCTAACTCTCATCAGTAAAAAGGCCGAAGCTCTGTCCGCTTCTTGTCTTTCCACGTTAACTACGCCCAGAAGTCCGGTCAATCGCACAATACTTCTCAGAGCCCCACAAGAAAAAAGTTCTCCCTGCTCGATCAGGAAATGTCTTCAATCACGTCCGCAATAACCAGATGATATAATTGTCTTCTTTGGGCCTCAAGAATCAGAATAAAGTTCATGCTTCTCCGGGAGTTTGCAACAAGCTTTACTCTAGAGTACCAAGATTAAAATGTACCAAAGTGTGCACATAGCTGGTCTCACTTGTTTTTTAGCTTCATTATTTGAGGCAAAATGGACTAAGGGAGACATTTAATGGGCAGAAATGTTTAAAAATGGGTACAGCACATTGGTATTGTTGCAAAATGTGCATAGAACATGGAGAAAGTGTCAATTACTGGCAGGGGACAGGACAGAAATGAAACTGGAAGCTGATAAGAACCCATAATCCTCCAGTGTCATTATGACTTTACATGGATAGTCCAAAAATACATGTCAACTCTGCAGGAATGTGCTGGAGGTAAAAATGACTGAAACGCGACAGCTGCTGAATAAGATTCATAAGTGGAAACATTGCGATTGGAGCGAGAAATTGGACTTTCCAGATCTTCATGGACAGATATGAAGAATTGTTCAACAGAGCAGATGAAATGAATTTCTCTGGATCACGAAGGAACATGGGAGGATGGAGTACAGGTTACTCTTATTAGATGCCTTCACTAAGGTTGAACTGCTCATACCTTAAAAACAACCAAAAATAAACTCAATTCTGCTCCTAGTTACTGGAAATTAGGGCTGTAAGAAAATATCGATATGCCGATATATCGCAATATTTTTTAGAGACGATATATCGATATGCAAAAGAACTGTATCGATCTTTTTATGAGCATATTTTAACTTATGAGGCAGGTTTTAATTTCTTTATTCATCTTGTACACAAAGTGTTTTTTAAATAGGGGGAGGATTGTCTATTTTAAAAAAATAGAACCCCCCTCGTTCTTTTTCAGTAAGTTGGGCATTACTAGGCTGTAAGTTTTCTTACTATTAAATTCTTATAAAGAACATATATTGTATCGCTACCTCTGTATTGTAATACACACATCGTCAGATTCTTGCTGATACACACCCATACTGGAAATTTATTGAAAAGTTACTGTAAATATGACAGAACCTCATCACATTCATTGGCTGTTAGATTCATGTTTTTCTGTCTACACATTCACTTCTATCCAACCTGTGTTTGTTTGATCTACAAGAGCATACTGGGAGAAAACCAGCTCAGAGTCCATTCAGTGAAAATAAAAAGCCATCACTACTGCCAAATAACCTGAGTTGTTCAAGAACACCAGATCAGGAACAACGACCTCACAAGCCTCAAATCATTTGGCCTAAATACATGAATTAATCACAAACTGCAGCCCTTTTTCTCATCTATTACATTGAGTCCAGCATATTCTATATGACCTGGTCAACTTCAACTCACAAGCAATCAGCAGAGTTGCCTGTAGACAAAAGATTTCTGAAATTTGATATAAGAAAAGCTAAAAACATTCTTGGCCAAGTCGGCATTGGAGACAGATGTTAAGAGCAACATTTCTGTGAAACCATAGCTGCTTTATTTTGATGTGCACATGTGTTTGTGAAGGTGTTGTTAAAGTTTCCAATTTGAGCCCATTCGGACTGCTCTGAAATCCAACCTCAGCTCCACGGTGGGTAATTTTCCCCGTCATTTGGCTGGTGTTTGGTGTGAAGCAGTATGCAGACAGCAGGTCTGCCTCACAGCTCTCTGTTAGTCTAAGTAAACAGGAGTTCCCACTTGAAACCTCCATCCCAGCCCCCCTTTCTGCATTCACTGGCAGCACATGGACAAATAAAAAAATGTCCCCCTTTATGTTTTATTCTTCCAGAGCATTTAGTTCAATAGGCCGGCACACAATCATCTGACATGAAAAATGAACCGTCCCAGCTGTAAATGTGTGTGAATCCAAAGACGGATTTACTTTATACTTTATTTAAAAGTTCAACATCAGCTGTAAAATTTCCACTTGATATAAAATCCGACCCATAAATGCTCCCAAATGAAAAGCAACTTTGCTTCTCGTGCTACGGTGATCCTTTCAGCGCAGACGTAAAACCCCCAAACTGCTTCCCCTCCTTTTACAACCCGTGTACTTAAATGCTTTTTTAAAAATTTTCTAGTGATGCTTCCGTCTTGGACACCACCCTTTGTTCTCCACAAACTTCATCTCCAGTAGATAAAGATTGTTCATAGGCGTGACTTGTTTCCATATATACATTTTTCCCCGTGGCTTGTTTCTGCAGAGAAAACTTGTAACTTGAACTGGGGGGGCTTAAAAAAACCAGTAGGATTGACAAGCGTGCATTTTTTATATGTTATCACTGTATCCGAGCAGATCCTACAGGCCTCGGGGTCCTTAAGTTTCCTCCTGCTTATCAAGCGTTTTCAGTTCAAGTGAAAACATGAACATCTTTACAGAGAGCGTCTTTTTTCTTCTTCTTTTCACCGACAGCCACCACACACAGGCAGGAGGTAAATTCGAGATTTTACAGCAGCATATCTGGTTTCATCAAAGGCCATCAGTCATGTGCTCGTCTCTCTCTCCCCCCTACCTTTTATCCTTTGGAAATGTGACTCCTGCACTGCTTCTTTTTAACCTCCCCTCTCTCGCGCGCTCTCTCGTCTCCGCATCCCTGCTCACCCTCCGTCCTTCTTTGTGAAGTCACATGTGAAAGTGATCAGCTTAATCCTGATCAGCAGCTGTGTTTAACCTACTTTACATTTGGAACGCTCAGATTCCTCGCTTTGGCTTTTGTTTAAATGGTATTAGCCTCAACGCAGAGCGCGTGCAGGCCCTTTGACCCGCGCAATGACTCGTGTGTTTTATTTACGTCAACTTTTTTTTGCTACGGTATTTCAACTTTTACAAAGCGCTCCGACTTTATCAGGTTGCGTCACAGCCATCGTTCGGAAAAGGCCAGGCGATGCAAATTTGAAAGCATGATGAGCTGCCAAACACTCTGAAAATTAAAATACCTGATTCCCACAAAGCAGTAGAGGACCATTAGAGGATAGCAAAGCACCTTCTAATGTAATTAAAAGATAGCATTTAATAGGAACACTAGAGATGAAGCCGAGGTATGAAAGACATGAGAGAACTGCTTGTAGTATCGTAAAAACATTAAGATAACCAGCCTAAAAACCAGCCGTTCTGCCACATCTGTATAGATCTGAGTCTCGTGGGAGAGTCAGCAGAAGAAAAACGAGGTTCAGCGACAGGAATCTAGTAAATAAACATCAGACTCCATGGTTATCGGTCTAATTGGATCATTGTAATGTTGAAACTAGACAATGTAATTTTCTTATTTTCCTTGTCTCTTTCTTTCTTACGCTGGTGTTTTGCCTCTAAAGGAAGTCTGGAAAATGTGAAACAAACGGAGTCAGTCATTGTTCATTGTTGACTTTTATCAGCAGTTCTTATTTAGATACAACGATTTCATTAAGACAAATTAATTAATCAAGAACTTTATTCATTTGTAGTTTTTGTAATCGACATGTAGAAGTATTTCTGAGCTCTACGTATTGATAGTTACTTTGAAAGACTGCCACCTTTTGTTCCAAATATAACACCAATAAGTCTAAAGATTAAAGAATATTATCCATTTTCTTCTCCTAGTTTCTCTGCACTTGTTTTTCTTTTGTTCTTGTTTTCCAATAAGAATCATTTCTGGTTTAGAAATAGTATATTCTCTTCAATGAGAATGTTTCTGAGTCTTATTTCCTTTTTGCAGCTTCAGCTTTGCTTTCCTGCTGAATTAAACCTGATTTATGACAGAAGTAGTTATTCCGTCTGTTTCTCTCACCTGGTTACCGCCACTTAACCTGACAAGTGTCTTTGCAGTGTTGACATTCAGTGATGGTGTTTGACTTTTGGAGCCTTCAGAGTGAGTCTGCAATTTAAAAATCTGGATTTAAATGTCTGAACTTTCTTTATTACAGTCTGATACATTTTGAAAATGAGTCTCTGGTTGGCGCTTTAAAGGAACATTTTAATGAAAGAGAGAAGAATAGATTTATTTAAAAAGCAATAAATAATGGGACCAAACTCAAAGTGGAAAAGTTAAAAAGAGGAGAATGGAAAAATGATCGCCTCTGCTACACCATAATGATCCTAATTGCACTGAAAATCCAAAATGCATCAAGAATCTCTACTGAAAAAACTGCTCCCTCAGTCCGATAGTAACAGACTTGATCACACACAACCAGAAACCAGAATAAACCAGTCTGTTGAACTCATAAGGATTCAGTTCAGGCTAAAAAAGTAAATAGATTGTGGTAGAAACTGTCATTAAACCTTACATCAGAAGCTTATCCACGTTTTCTATGTATCCAGTCCAGATTGTCAATCTTCAAGCTTTGCTCAGCTGCTCATCGGATTCCAACTGGCAACCTTCCTGTTCCAGCCTCACTGCTGTGAACTCAGGCAAATGCAGCCCTGAAGGGGTTTAATTTACTTTAAAACAAAGCGATCCAAAGTACTGCTGGGTCCGTTGGGTTTCACAGCCAAGAAGGCTTCACATCAATAGTGATGGTTAACACCCAGCACCATTAAAGGCGCCACAAATGGGCTCAAACCAGTAGAAGAAGCGTACGATCATGTAAAAGCAGGTCTAGAAATGTTCGTCTTAGGATGCGAAGTTGACCTGGCATCTATAGAAATGTTGTCCCTGAGCAAAAGCCTGGTCTTTCCTTTCTCTCCAGGATCCCGGACCCTCACCCCCGTCCCCCGTGATGGGCCACAAACCGCTGCAGCTGATTGAGGTGAAAGCCAGGGGTCGCTTCGGCTGCGTGTGGAAGGCCCAGCTGCTGAACGATTACGTGGCTGTGAAGATCTTCCCGATCCAGGTTCCAGACTAGCATCCAGTCAGATTGAAGCTCAAATTTTCTCTAAAAGATCTGAATAACATCCGCATCTCCGCGCTCATGTGCAGGACAAGCTGTCTTGGCAGAACGAGTACGAGATCTACACGGTGAACGGCATGAAGCACGAAAACATCCTCCACTTCATCGGCGTGGAGAAGAGGAACAACAACCTGGACCTGGAGCTGTGGCTCATCACCGCCTACCACGACAAGGTACGCTCTACAGGAAAACACACACAGGTGTAAGAATGGTGCGTTTACCTGCATCCGATTCTCTGCATGATACCAGCTTGTTTGTGACAACACTATCTGTTCATTATGTTGTCTTTTGTACACTGATCTTATAAGCTCCAAAGCTTCCAGAATAAAAGTTGTAAAAAAGGGAAAAAAAAGGGGGGGGGGGAATAAAACCTCTGCATTGTATCGATTCTGTTCGAAGCCTTGAGAGGTGATCCATACAGCCAGTGGGAGACGCTGCTGTTTGTCTTCTTAAAGATTTTCCTGTGTTTGAAAGTTGGTTTTATCTCTGTTGTGCATGTTCTGTGTTTTGGAGAGTGATTGTTGTACACCTCGCTTACCTAAATTCCCGCTCAAGACCCCAAAAATGTGAATCTACATGCTTAAGAAGCCTTCATGTGAATAAAGGTTGGAGAATTGAAGGCAGCGATCCAGCCCTTGGAGGGATGATGAGTCTGATTTGTCGAGGCTCTAAAGAAGAAATAACATTAAAGAAGATATTATATCAACTTGATATTATAAATGCAGGATGTTAAAGCTTTGGCTTCAGGTGTGAAAACGCTGGACACTTGAAGCTCAGCTGTCTGAAGCAGTGAAATCAGAGTTTTCAGAAATGATTTATGTGTTTGTGTTTGATATATCTGAGCAACTTTGTGCATTCAGAGTAGCAGCAACATGCAGAGACCTGCTTTAAAGGGCCTCCAAAACTCCCCGAGTTATAGTTTTATATTTGTACAGTGTTTGAATATTAACTTTTAAAGGGATATTGACTGATTTGGTAACTAGAAAAGCAAAAGCACATAAAGGGTGGGGGGGATGGGAGGTTTTAAGCACATATTTAAAGGTATTAATCCAAAAGCAGAACATTCCCTTTATATGTTGGAGCTTGCTGCCCTCTAGCGGTCACTCCTGCTAACTGCATCTGTCTTTTGCAGAAATAACCTTGTCTTATACTGACTTGCATTATTTATGAGGCTGAATGCAGCATTTAGATTTAATAGCTGTGCACAAGACGTGGTAGAAAATGAATCTCTGCAATTTAAACTGATAAAAAAAAAGGTGATCAAAGAGCAGTACAAGAAGATGAATGAATACAGTTTATCAGAGCCGCATTCTTCATAGAAAAGCTAAAAGTGCAGGATGTTTAAAGTTTATAAAAATGCCCAGGTAGGAAATTTATTTTATCACCCTGAGGTGAAATAACCAGTCTTTGTTGCTGTGATAAGATTTAAGGCAAGCACATCTTGGATATTGTTTTTTTTTTATTGTTGTATTAGTGAGTTTCCATCCATCAGGAATATTGCTGTTACCATAGAAACATTAGAAACCCCCTTCTCTGTTTAGGTATTTAAAATCAGATCTTTTACTGGTTGAATCACTTGGACTGAACACACAAAATGGACGTTTTCCTTTATCGTCAATCATCTAAAGTCAGGAAATTGTCTTTGTCAGGGATCTCTGACAGACTACCTGAAGGCCAACGTGGTGTCCTGGAACGAGCTTTGCCACATCGCTCAGTCGGCAGCCCGGGGCTTGGCCTACTTACACGAGGATATCCCAGGACACAAGGATGGACACAAGCCCTCCATCGCCCACAGGTGTGTATGAAGTCTGCACCAGCCGTCCATTGTTAGATCTGTGTTCAAGTTTGTTTTTTCTCCTCTTTTTATTGCATTTCAGGGATATAAAGAGTAAGAATGTGCTTCTTAAGAATAACCTGACCGCCTGCATCGCAGACTTTGGACTTGCGTTGAAGTTCGAGGCTGGAAAATCAGCAGGAGACACTCATGGACAGGTATACTTTGCAGCTTGAAAGCCTGGTGTTGTTTATTTTAAGTTATTTATTAAATTTATTTTAAAATAAATAAATAAAAATAAACAATATATGTTACATTTTTAATTAATCTTAAATACATTTTTAAAAGATAATTTTATTTATTTATTTAGTTGTTTGGTTATTTTTAAATAAATCTAATAAAGGAAATTAAAAACATTTTAAATAAATAAATTTTTAATAAATCTTAAATACATTTTTAAGTAATGTTTTTTTTATTTGTTTTTTTGTTTATTTATTTATTTTTAAATAAAACTAATAAATGAAATTAAAAACATTTTAAATTAATAAATTTTAAATAAATCTTAAATACATTTTTAAGTAATGTATTTTTATTTATTTAGTTGTTTGTTTATTTATTTATTTTTAAATAAAAATTTAGTTGTTTGGTTATTTGTTTATTTATTTATTTTTAAATAAAACTAATATATGAAATGAAACATTTTAAATACATTTTAAATACAATTTTTAAATAATGTATTTTTATTTATTTATTCAGTTCTTTGGTTATTTATTTATTTATTTTTAAATATAACTAACAAATGAAATTAAAAACATTTTAAATAAATAAATTTTAAATACATTTTTTATAAATCTTAAATACATTTTTAAGTAATGTATTTTTATTTATTTATTTATTTAGTAGTTTATTTATTTAGTTTGGACTCTGATGGCTAAATACATCCTGCAGGTGGGAACTCGTCGCTACATGGCTCCCGAAGTCCTTGAGGGCGCCATCAACTTTCAGCGCGACTCCTTCCTTCGCATCGATATGTATGCCTTTGGTCTTGTTCTCTGGGAGCTCGCGTCACGCTGCACTGCAGCTGATGGTGAGTTTGCAGGTCAAAACGAGGCCCCCCCCTCAGTTTTTACTGTACATGTTAATTCACGGTGGGTTTACGTGGTCGTTTGCAGGGCCTGTAGATGAGTACATGCTCCCCTTTGAGGAGGAGGTGGGCCAGCACCCGTCTCTGGAGGACATGCAGGAGGTGGTTGTGCATAAGAAGCTGCGACCCTGCCTGCGAGAGTGTTGGCAGAAACACACGGTGAGCTGTGAAAACATGCGGTTTTATTCAGCGTCATACATGGAACCAAAGTGAAAAAGCAAAAACTTGAGGAAGAAGTTTAACACGGATGCAGACAAGTATCTTTATTTCACAAACACCATGGAGGTTTGGTAAAAGCGGCTGCAGCCTTCAGCAGAAGAGGTCAAACTTCTTCTTTCACAGCTGCTTCAGGAAGAGGAGGCCCTAGCCTTCACCAGGGGCCTCATGGAGAACGGGTTCCTCTGCATGAAATGAGTACAAATAAGTTGTGATGGACAGAAAAGTGCGATTCATGGATGTATGCGTACGTCACGCAAACTCTTGCAGCAGATCAAATAAAATGTTTTTCAATGTCTTCATTGAACATCTTTAGAAAAAATAAACAAATGTCAGATTTAATGTCAGACACACTAAATATTGTTAACATATGTATCCAAAACTTCAGCATCAATAGTTCCATCTTTGCTACGCGGATCAATCTTTTCTACATTTTCAGACCAGACTAAAGTTTAGTTCTTTGTTAAAACGGTCAATTATTTGCAAAATGTAGTTGAAGAACCTTTCTTGATTTGTGGATGCTTGTTTTACACCCAACTGTGAACCCTTACTCATCAAAATCATGTAGGTTTTTATCCATTTGCCAACTCTGTCGAGACGTGTTCTCGCATTTAGCTTTATGTCTCAAAATGCTCTGACGTTGTTGAGTAAGAAGAGAAAACTTCCAGTAAATCTGGAGCAAAAACAAACATAGAACATACATGAGAGCATGAAAAACGTTTGCATGTGTTGTATCGAAGGGAAAAGCTTTTGGCTAATGGTCTTACTGGTTTCTGCCCTGCAGGGTCTGGCCATGCTCTGCGAAACCATCGAGGACTGCTGGGACCACGAGGCCGAAGCCCGCCTGTCCGCCGGCTGCGTCGAGGAGCGCATCGGCCAAATGCAGCGCCAGGCACCCGTCATCGGCCCGGAGGAGATCGTCACCGTTGTCACCATGGTGACAAACGTGGACCTTCCCCCAAAGGAGTCCAGCTTATGATGAGCTGGCGGAAATGGATAAACAGCCAACCCTGGTCGGTTGGCTCATTTTTAGTTTTTCTTCTCGGTTCCTTTAAGTGCGGGCCGCTACTCGCGTTCAGGAAACACGCTGCGCCCACCTCGCCACATCGCTCCACATCCACCTCATTTTTTTTGATACGTGTGCCTGAGGATACGAATTTCCTGCAAGTCGAGACTCACTTATCTGGAGGCGACATCA
Organism: Pseudomugil tenellus; assembly: GCA_037177515.1. Taxonomy (NCBI): domain Eukaryota; kingdom Metazoa; phylum Chordata; class Actinopteri; order Atheriniformes; family Pseudomugilidae; genus Pseudomugil; species Pseudomugil tenellus. The sequence continues at coordinate 4,612,412 of JBAMHX010000027.1, read as the reverse complement.
CGGGACGACACTCAACAAACACTTTTATCATGTATTGTTTTTCTACACACACATAGGAGGGCGACCTGCTCTGCACGGATTCCTACGCAGAGAGAAAAACTCACATTTTAGTGTTAAAACAAAGCAAAGAGGAAAAAAAAAGCCGACTCTCGATACATTTGCTGTTTTCTTGTGTGCGTTCTTTTGAAAAGACGACTATCGTTCTGCCAATAAGCAACAGCTTCTGAATGTTTATAGTGTAATGCTGCTGTACATAGTGTATCATGGACCCTTGCAACTTGCTAATCAAGCTTATTTTAAAGGTTTGGGAGGGGTGGGGGGGTCCATTTTCAAGCATTACGACGGTAAAAAGAACCATAAACCTCCTTCAACCAGGTATACCTCAGTTCAGACGGACACAGTTTAAATGAGCTCGCGACCTCAACTCTTCATCAGGCCACGTCGGCTGTGACGCAACTGGTGGGTGAACGCAGTCGACACACGCTTTTCCTCCACTTGTCATGTTTTTGGGTTCAAACTTTTTAAGTGCTGACGAGCTTCGTTTTGGTTGCGAGAACTGGTCCAACCAAAACGCCGAGTCATCAGAGCTGTTGCTTCTGTTGTCCAATCGATTTAGAGGAAAGAAAAGCAAAAGAAGCAGCTCGGCGGAACGAGTCGCCCCTTTTTTTCTCATTTGAAGTGTTTCCAGCCTTCTCTGTAACGTAGATGAGCCAGCTTGTTTTTCTTTTCTCTCTCCTACCATTAAGACTTTCTGATCTCTCTCTGATACACCTCAGGAATCTTTGCTACTCACCTTCGCCTCTTCCTCATCCTCGCGGTTGTGAAAACAGAAGCTAGTCTTAGAAAGTAAGCTAGCTTCTCCGCACCTTCATCGCCCTCAAAACTCGACGGATAATCATCGTTTCGTGTCTTTTTTTTTTTGGTAATTTTTCCCGATACAAAGCAAACATGAGACGAGGAATATCTTTCTCCTTCATCCTGGTGCCATTTCTACATTATCCATGTTAGTTGCTCTTGTAGATGTCAGGCAAAACGGATGTATCTCTGTTTTTTTCTTGGGGGGGGGTCTTTATTTCCACCGTTTTGACACTGGTGCCGGCAGAAGTGCAGTCTCTCCTCAAGTCTCGGGGTGGTTTCGCTGGTCGCAGTTTAAAACCAGGGCTGAAATATGAGAAAACTTCTTTCCATCGATGAATCCTCATGACTTTAAAGGAAGCTTCTGTAGAAAACGAATAAAAAAAAGTGAGTTTTTAGACTTTATTTACGCACATGCTTTTGCAACAACATAGCTAACCTGAAGGAAGTTGAAGCCATCATCCTGTTTTACTCACTGTAGCAGCCAGTCAGGGATCATCAGGTCAGCAAAGCTCCCCAACAACCCCTTCAACAAGTACTACCTCACTTGCAGGGATTTCTTTTGGGGTAGAAACTGCGGCCAAAACGCACCAAAAAGAGTTAGAGACATTTTCCAGCAGTAATAAGTGTTTTTTTGTTCCCACTGAGTTTGATGGATGGAAGGAAAATAGAGTTAAAAAGAGGTTTTCTCCTTTTCGCCCCCATCTGTTCTCTTAATTGACAGCAAAATGTTTGGAGACGGCAGTATTATCCTTGTTTGTGATGCAAATTTAAACAGTATTTCAGCTGCTGGTTGACAGAAAATGCCAGCGTGAGAGATTCAGGTTGAGTTTAAGCTGCGTTCAGGGAAACCGACCCTGTCCGACAAACACCGTTCAGGGATTCAGTACTATGCTTTTCTAAGTTCTGGCGAGTTCTTATATGCAACCAGTGGCGCAAACCTACCCAATACTTCTGCAGGATCCGCTGCAGCAGCGAGTCTCGATACACACAAACACAAAAATAACTTGTAGCATTTTAATTTTCTTTATTTTTCCTTTTTAAATATGTGACCTTGCATATTGGTATGTTGTATTTATTTTCACTGGCCTGAGGTTTTGGGGATCAGATTTCACCTGCAACTCCGAAAAAAGTTGGATTTATGGTCGTTTTTGTTTGCGGGGGGGTTATAATTCAGGAAATACTTTGATTAATTGAAAAAGAAAAAAGATATAAACTGTAACGTGCTTCTTTTTATTAAGTCTACGGACAAAAACAACCGAGAATGAATGTTCTACAGACTCCTGGATCCATATATGTGTGTACTTTCGATGGATTAAGCCCCCGCCCCGTGTAAAGTTAAAGGGGCTCCGCGTTCGGCTGGTGTTGTGTGATTGTGCCCTGTGCCGTAGAAAATCCTAAAAGCCGCACCTTTGATTTCTCGTTCATGCGTCTCTACAAACATGCGAGAAGCATTTCAGTTCATCCGAAACGAACGTGCGACATCTCGTCTGATGCGGCTTTCACGCTTTTCTACGACTTCCTCCAAGCCCAGCACCTCACATTGCTGTGCATATAAACTACCAGTGAAACATTTGTGTCTTGTTGCCCCCTCCCCAACCCCCCCACACTATCTTTAGGACCTGTACAGACATACATACCTGTATCGACTATATACTCTGAGCTGAATCTTTATAAGTGCGTGTTGAACTTCAGTGTTTCCTCTACATTCATCAGCAGCAGGGCATGGTGTGGCCTCGCTGCATGAAAGTATTCCCCCCACCCTTTTCAAACACACCCCCCCACAAATGTGACAAAGAATCCAGTTTGAGCTGAAAGCAAGAAGCTTTTTTTTGCATCCAGAGAAGCACTTAAAACTCAAAGTATTGAACATTCAGCCTGAGGAGTTCCTCAAGGAGCCTGTCGGGATCCCCAAACGGTTGCTCTCAGAGAGCAGTTGCAATACCCCTCCCCTCTCCTCCCCCCTCCACCTCTATGTGATTGTACAATCATACACTACAGGTATTTTATTCCAGCTCCTCGGCCTCCGTTTCCCCCCTCTTGGTAAGAATTTTAGAGGAAACAATGAACTGCAGCGATCTGACAAGTCTGGTCGCCAGGCATGAAATTTCTACACCTCATTATAAATCATAGATTAATAATAATAAAAAACACCACAAGACTTTTTCACCACACACTTATCGAGGCTTTCAAGCAGCAGCCCTGATCTGAGATCTGCAACCTCCAATGATGCTCACAGGGTTTTATGTGTTTTTAATAAACTTGTCCCGACACATGTGACTATAATTTCATGTTACTGACTAAACAAACAAACAAAAAGTGAAAATTGAATCAACTGAAGAAAATCAGCAGCGAAAAGAAAAACCCTGAATGCATCATGGAGGCGCGATCAGCGCTGCCGCTCTCCGCCGTCGTTGGCCAACCGTGGTTTTTATCGGCTGAAGTGATCCACGTGATGTAAATAAATGTGTTTTTAGATTGTGGATGTTCATGTTTTTGTGTCGCGTTATTTGTTCAAAGAAAAAATTTGATCTTTTTTGATGCTTTTCAAGCAGAAATGTATTTATGTTGTGTGTTTTATTATTTAATATATAATTAACACGGCTAAAATAATTGAACACAGTCAAATTTTTCTCTGAAAATATATTGTTTATGGGCCACTGACGTGAAATCTAAAAGTAATTTATCCAAACAAAAAAACAGTAAGTTATGCTTAATAATAATTAAATGTTTTTCTAAAATGCGCAGGTTATAGAAAGCGTTTTAGCGAGTGCTGCTGAGGCCAAACGAGCGTTTCAAACGAGCAGGAAACTTAAAACTCACAAGTTTCACAACATTTTAACTGAACTGAAAAGTAATTTATTGAATTAGCAGAATTAGGAGCTCGTTTTTCTTAAAATCAAATCTATTCCAGTCAGAAACATGTTAACAGATTAAGTTGAACCCTTATCTGACTTACTATTATTATTACTTATTATTATTACTTGTTATTATTGTTATTACTTAGCTCCATTTCCCTATGTTGCTTGAAAACGTTCTGCTTAATGTAGCTTTTTATTTACGAGCTTCTGGGAAACTAATTAAATTGGTTTCAGTCGTCCAAACAGCTGAGACACAAAATCATGAGTTTAATTGAAAAAAACAAACAAAAAATAAAATTCACTTTGACACACTTGAAGACAAATCTGTGAAATACTGGGGGACCAGTGGAGCTGGGAGGTGGCAGCATCATGGTGTGGGCTGGGTTTCAACATGTGGTTGTTGTAAATACCAAACAAACAAAAAAAAAACTTCAGCTTATGAGAGGAAATTTCAAACGACTTTATTCATTTTAAACTCTTAATGTCTGCAGAAAATACAGGATTGATTTATTTTTGCTGTCCTGGTGGATTTTTCAGTGACTGCAGTTGCACAGATTCACCACTAGGTGGCAGCATTCAGCAGCCTGCTTTTTATTATTTTATAGAAGGAATTAAAACATAGATGACATGTATGACTTCAACATTCAGTCTGTCCCCCCCCTTCCTGTTAGGCAAACGCAGACATGGCCCACTGTTTCACATCAGTGGGACACTGCGGATACTTCTGGAGCGCCTCCATGATCTGACTGTGGTCCAGCACGAGTCTCATCAGCTGGTACTCCCTCTGAGTTTTGGCCGAGGAGCTGTCGAGCGGCCGGATCAGCTCCAGCTCGTGGAGGTGTTCGAATGCCTGCAAGGTGATTAAAAAAAGGAAATGAAACACCGTTTTCTGGCTGGCTGCTGCCGTTTTGTCCCCGTTGATCTCACCTTCATGACGACGGGCTGCTCGAAGTTGTACATGGAGTTGGACTTCCTCTTCAAGAACTTCTTAAACTCTAAAATACAGAAAATCGCAGAACATCAGCAAAGATTTTATTATTTTAATCCGATTTGAGTATTTAAAAATTAGATACCGTTATGAACCATCTGGAGGTTAAACGGCTCCCCTTCGTAGACGTCATTGAGGTGTTTCATAGCAATGATGAGGCACAGCTCTAAGATAGACAGACCTAAGCAGAAAAACGGATTTACTTTGAGTAAAGTTTGTTTCTGAGACGCTCCTCTGTTTTGGGTCGTACCGTGGAGCGTGTTGGCCTTGGCATCGACGAGACAGAGACGGCTAGCCTCCAGCAGGTCGGCCGCTTTGATGGCGGGTTTGCTCACAGAGACGCGGCTCAGACACAACATCTACAGATGTTTAAGCAGCAGTTTTAGTGTTGCAGATGTGCACGGTGATAACGTGTGTGTGTGTGTGTGTTTATCTCACCAGCAGCGACTGCAAAGAACGAAAGTCTTTACTGGAGTTAAAGTGTCTCTGCAAAATGTCCTCCACTAATTTGTCCTCACAGAGACTCTTAAACGAAAGCAGACGTTAAATGCGAGAACTTGGTGAAAGAAAATGAGGTTTGCTTCATTATTTGAGCAACAGCATTGTTTCACCTCGATCCCAGAGTTCCACTGCCGAGCGAATTTGCTGTCTGGGAAATTATCCGGCAGGCTGAGCTGAGCCCTGAACCGGTCCAGGTACTGAGCCAACATCAGGCTGCTCAGCAGGTGGATCTGACGGTGGGAAAACCGGGACTTCACGCGCTTTTCCAACAGCTCCAGAACATCCTAGATGGAAGCAAAAAAATTATAATTTAAATAATAAACTAAAGTTAATATTAAATAACTGAAATTAATTTTGATAATATTAAATAATTTGAGCATTTAAATAATTAAAGTATCTTCAAATAAAAAAAATATTTTTAAAAAATTCAATAATTGTAAAATAAAATAAGCTACATTTTTTATTATTATTAAATTATAAAATTAAGTTAAAAATCATTTATTTAAATTAATTTGAAATAAATCAGTTTTAAGAATTAACTGGAAATAATGTATTACATAAAAATGATATTTAACTGAAAAAATAATTAGAAATAAAAATAACCTCACATCAAATTAAATTACAATTAATAAAATAAAAATTAAATAAAATATGGAAATAAAATCTAAATAAAATAAAATGATCTTATCATACAATAAAATAACATTTTTCTGCCTTCAAATGTAGGACTAGGTGTGAAATGTTTTGTCAGGACCCACCAGTCTGCAGGTGATGCCCACCACAGCGATGGGTGCCTGGGCAGACTGGGAGACATCAAACAGGTTGTAGAGCAGAGTCTGGTTCTTATGGTGGGCGAAAAGGTCGAACTCTTCCAGGACAAACAACACTGGGCGGCTGCTGCTGCGATCACCTTCATCATCGACATCATCAGCGATAAAACTACAGCCTGGAATTATGATCAAATTTCTGCAAAACCTTAAATGAATCATTTCCAAACCTTTTTTTAACGCATCCAGCAGAAAAGCCAAATTTTCTGCAAAACTTCCCTAAAAGGAAACAAAATTTTATTTCATTTTTTTCACCTTTTTAGCAAAACGTGTTAATAAAACCAAATACTTACAAACACTTTATCACCGACAACATTTTCCAGCTGGAGTTGCCTGGTTATTTCTTTTAGTGCTATTCTGTCATCAGTCTGCAGTAAACCTGCAGCAAGATATAAAAAAAACTGCAGAAATGACTTGAAAAGAAGAACAAATAAAATACATTTCAAATAAAATCAAAAGTTACCATTTAGATGAACTTGTAGAAGATTCTTCTGCACATCTTTTTCTTCCAGTAGCTCTTTTAACACACACTTCAGCAGCTATAACACACACAATTATCAATTTATGGTCTTTTTAAGCAAACAAAAGCCGACTTTATTCTCTTGGACACTTGCCGTAGTTTTACCCGCTCCTCTGGGACCGATGATCAGCACCGAGTTACTCTCCCCGAGGAAGGCCGTCCGCTTCAGCAGCTCCACAAGGTGTCTGGAGATAAAAAAAAAAAAAGGTTTAAAGCATCAGAAAACATGTCCTTACTTTAAAAAAAACTACAACAACTCCAACCAGCATCTTCATTAAGGTATCGGTGTTGCAGGGAGCTGCACCTGAGCCACGCACCAGTCAGCTGGGAGCTTTTCCAGTCTACAAACTGGGACACGGCTGGCTAAAGTGGGTCAGTGAAACACACCGAGCTGTCTTCAACACATATCACACTTTTAATAAATCTGGTGCTGCAACTCTGCCTGGAAAATATGCTAAATAAAAAAAATAAATGTCATCTTTCATCAGATAAAAATATTGAAAAGATGCTCCTACTTATGTTGCGCTTCGACTCCTTCCGGCTTGTCAGTGAGCTTCTGGTGGCAGAACCGCTCCCTTAAAATCTGATGAACCTTTAAGGTAAAAGTTTGGTCATCTCACCAAACTTTTTATTATTTTTTATTTAAAATAATAAGAACAAGTCAGTGACAAACCTGATTGATGCACTCTCCTATGGGCAGATGATCATCTTTCGTTTTCCTTTTACTCATGATGTCAATCTGAACAGCAAACAGGTTAAATAGTTCAATACAGTTCCTGCATGTAGCTTCATTCACTAACTTAACCATTCAATTATGTTTAAATACTAAAAAATATACGGGGGATATACAGACATCTAATACTTAATAATATTTTAGAAATAAACATGTCATATTCGGCGCATAGCTAATGCATAAACAATCCTTATTTAAATACAGATTTTACTAGAAATTAACCAGCTGGAACTGATTATAAATCGCCTTAATAATGTACTCGATATTTGACAACATACCAGAAATTATTTGTGGGTCTTGTGGATGCCGAATTTGAAAACAACTCTTTAACTTTATAAATGTTCATATTTTATATTTTAAACAAATTAACAATATATAAAAAACAAGAATTTACTTAGCTGTCCTCATTTAAGACTGGAGTTTGGCTAAGGTTTCCTGAACACGATTCATAGATCAACACACAAAGCAGCGGAATGCTAACAAGTATTTTGTTGTGTATTTATGACTAGACGGACTTCCACGAAGCACTTAAAGTAAAATTAGTTTATATAGATGTGTAAAGATAGCAAAATAGACACACATACATTTAGAAGTAGCAGGAAAGCCTCTCAATCTTCGCGGGAATGTTCCTCCGCTTGCGATGACGACTTCCTGTTTAGGTTGTATCTTCACTCTGATTGGCTGTGACGTGTAGCAGAGTATAAATGTGTTTGTGATATTATGATCAAATGTACTTTAATAAAAGCAAAACGCCACGTTTAGCTATTAGCTTTCTTAGTACATAGAGTTTTGTAACGTAGAAGTTGGTAAAACACAGATAAAAAGTAAATGTAGAAATGTTGCCGCCTAGAGGCGAAGAAAGTAACTTCAGCCTAATTTTGTTTATTTTAAATTTTGAACGACTCAGTTCTGCCCTCTGTAGGCAGGATGTGTTATAGCGCCAATATGCTGTTTCTGGAGTTTAAACAAACATATTTTAGGAACATTTCAATTTATTATTATTATTATTAGTAGTAGTAGTAGTAGTAGTAGTAGTAGTAGTAGTAGTATTAGTATTATTATTATCATTATTATTGTTGTTGTTGTTGTTGTTGTTGTTATTATTATTATTATTATTATTATTAGTAGTAGTAGTAGTAGTACTGGTAGTATTATTATTAGTAGTAGCATTATTATTATTATTATTAGAAGTAGTAGTAGCAGTATTAATAATAATAGTATTAGTAGCAGAAGTAGTTTAGAACTAACTAAATTTAAATATAATAAATATCATAATCATTAGCTGTAATAATAGTATTACTATTTTATTATATTTAATTTTTTTTACAAATAAGCTTAAGTGTGAATTTATACAAAGTTTTATCTTTTACCAAGGTAGCATAGAATTAACAACAGCATTGTGATAATGATTTCATACAGCTTACATTAAAAATTTTGAAATAAAACAAAACTGTGTTTATTGAAACGGTTTTTAAAATGAAACATTAACATGTTTGATAAACTGACCAGGATGTTCCTGGCCTCTCGCCTGATGACTGCTGGGATATGCTCCAGCTACCCGCAAACATGAAATGGATGGATGGATGGATGGATGGATGGATGGATGGATGGATGGATGGATGGATGGATGGATGGATGGATG
>JBAMHX010000027.1:4578196-4590242 GCA_037177515.1 Pseudomugil tenellus | reverse complement strand
TCAGCTGTGTTGGAGCATGGAGACAACAAAAACCTGCAGGGACACCGGCCCTTGAGGACTGGACTCCGACACCCCTGACTTAAATGGATAAACTGAGCGGAAGACCTGAGTAGCACATGGAGCTTTTTGACTCTTTCATTACACTTTTTTTTTTTTAGCACATGTAAACTAAAAAAATTATTCTCAGATACAAATCACCACAAAAAATCGTATATAATTAGATAATTATAATTAGATGAATTAACACTGGTATTGATGGTATAGATGGTACTTCTAACTACCATTAAACAACCAGCAGCTGTGCTTAATCTTTTATCTTCTCTTTCTAACTTCATGTAAACATGTAAGTGATTCTATTGAGGCACTTGTAAATACTTATTTCCATTTATGACGTTGATGTAATTTGTGTGCAGCAGACTTGATCTGTTTAGACTGATAAATGTGGAATACGTCATAATATGGTCTGAATGCTTCTTTCCTGAGTGCTGTCCAACTTCGATGTAGCTCTCTTTTATTCGCGATTCACACAGCCGGGAGAAATATTAATGTCTTCATTTTGTTCAAAAAATTTATTATTAAATGTATTATTAGCACAATTCTGGGTAAAATGAGAATGTTTTTACCAAGAATTGATTTTTTTCCAATATGAATATTTATTCACACCAACTTTGCAACAGCTGACATTAAATATAAAAACATTAATTTTCGCTTTTCTTTTACCTAAAAAAACCTTTGAATAATTTTCCACTGTTCATTTGTTGAGAGAAAGAGGCAGATGATGAAAATGCGGTAGAATTGTGGTCTTTTTAAAAAAATGTTGTCATTCGGAAATGAGATTACATACAAGTGTGAATTTAGACCACAATTTTTTAACTTTTAATTGTTCTTGTAATTATTATTAATTATTGCAGTTAATTATTTCATAGGAACAAACTGCATCATTAATATCAGTTCTGTGCATTAACGGCATTGCAGTTGTTTTAACAGTCAGTGTAAATGTACTTTTACTTTGTTACTGTTACATTTTTTCACTCTTTCTGAAGTAATATTGCTTCATTTTTACATCTTTTTCTTGTTTTCCGTCACAGGAACCATGGGAATATCGCCACCCAACTGTGTTTGGGAGCCAATATGTTGAGCAGACTCCATGTACCCGACTGACGGACAATTGTTTTTGGGCCAGTGAAAGACAAAGAGTGAGAAACTGACAAGGACCTCCCCTTGAAAACACAGAGCATATCCTTCCCTGACCCCCTCCCTTTCAGAAAGCATCTTTCTGAGTCCGATGGCTCTGAATAATAAGATGCAGTGATGGAAGACCAGGCGTTATTCAGTACTGTAGCCATGGAGCAGCTCAAAGGGTAGGGTCTGCCGTGAGCTCGCCTCACCCTGCCCACCCACCGCCCCTTTCGCTCCACCAGAGAGCAGACTCCCACTTTGAAGCCCAACCTTGCGGTCCCACCCTACAATCTTCCAACCACCACCTCCATCACGGTTTTGGACGACGGAACATGACGCACATTGCAAAAAACTCTGGTTGATGTCTGATACGTATACCTCTGTGGTGTCGAGTGTAAAAGCAGTGGAGCAATGAATGGCGGAAAGGACTGTGAGGCGGGAGATGAGAGGCAGGCCATCCCTGTCCAGGTCCCCATTGGTTGGCAGCGCAAGGCGGAGCATGGTGGAGGTGTCGCGTATGTAAGGTAAGAAGATCGACTAATCGGTGTGCTAATCAGATATATCGCAATATTTTTATATATATCGATATGCAAAAAAACTATATTGATATTTTACTCATGAAGCAGATTTTAATTTCTTTATTCATCTTGTATAAAGTTTTTTTAATAAAAAAGAAAAGTCTTGTTTACAGCATCAATATATCCCAATATATAGTATCGCTACCCCTGTATTGTATACACATCGAATCGCCAGATTCTTGCTGATACACAAGTACAAACATGTCAGTAAAACTACATATAACAACTATAGTTTGGAGAATTTACTGTCTATTTAAAAAAGTAACATTTTTCTAAAGATAACAATGATTGGGCTGAATATACAAATAATTACCTCCCCAAACTATGCTTATTAATGTTAACAGTATGAATAACAAATGTAAACTACTGCTGGATTTGTGATTTTATTTTAATTTGTTTGTCATCATATAAAAAAGCTTAAACACAATTACGTTTATTCTGAGCAGTGATTTAATTGTTCATCTGTCCGCAGCCTAATAAGTCCAAGAACAATAATAAAAAACACATTAATTTTTTAAATTAAAGCTATTTTTCAGCACAGCCATGAGAGTAAAAAAGTAACTGAATGCAACCTAAACTAATTATATTTGCATTAACTTTTATTATTTGACATTTTAAATAAGAAGCACTAACTTAAAAAGCAGATTGTAAGTGGGATGTTGTTAGCATACAGCACGGGTAGGCAACTCTCCAGTGCCACAGTCCTGCTACTGTTGGGAATTTCCCACTGCAACACACCTGACACACATCAGACTTAATTAGGAGACTTGTGCAGAGCTTGACACAAGTCAGCTGATTACTCATTGATTTGAGTCAGGTGTGTTGCAGCAGGGTGACACTGGGAAGGTAACGACAAACAGACCTAAAGTTAAGTCCAGTAACTTCTGCACCCCAACCAAACCAGTAAGGACTGGTATTACACTGGATCTTGCTGGTTGTGTTGAACACAAGCAGCAACCTTCACTTTAGGTTTAATAGATCAAGTTTATCTTCATAAAAGCTTCTTTTTTATTTATTTGTATAACTCTTCTGTTTAGACATTAAATGTCGCATGATTATGGGCGCGTCTTTTTTTATTGACAGGTATTCAATATTTACTGACAAGAAATCAATAAAAACAAAGGCAGCTCCTCCAAATGCACAATGTGTATTGTGTTTCATTGTGACAAAACTGAACGCAGCTAACAAAACTACAGGAGTAATTATGGATGACATTTATCATCAAGTCCTTCAATTTGTGCACAACAGAAGAAATTTATGGAAATAAGGAGAGTGTTGGATAAAGAGAGGAGTGGGTGACCGAGAACATCATAAGAAAACAGATGTAGAGGTTATAAAATGGAACCAAAAAGGGATTTAATATATGCTCCTTCCTTTGTAACAATTTCCAAAGAGTTATACATTAATTTGCTTTTGTAAAACAAATAAGTTGCAACAACTTTTCCCTTTTTTTCAGCAAAAATCCTACAGCGTGGCCACACCAGCTGACTATGTTAGTAATAGTGAAAGCAGTTTAAGTGAACAATTTATTTGCCTTTTTGAGGTGACATCAGCTGCATATTTTAAAACTATTAATGAGGCAGGTAAGCAAAAATTTAGCTGTAGAAATAGTTGTTGAAAATTTTAATCATTTACTCTGTAAAATAATGTGCAGGGTCTTTGTTGGTGGTGTGAATCCAAATCCAGAAGACATCAATATTGAGTATAAAAATCAAAAGGAAGCACACAGTGAAAATATTGTGGATTAATTTTACTTTCACAAATTTATTGAGCCAGAAACATGCCAATATTCTGGGATATTAGCATTCACGGCAGCATGAAAGAAAATTGAGGTAATATTTATTCACAGGGAGAAACAGGCGGCTGAAAGGTCACATATTTAGATTTCTAATATGTTTTTAATATGGATGGAATAAATCAAACACTTGTCTTTAGGGATTATTGTATTATTACATTATAAACGAAGAATACCAGCCAGACTACCTGAAAAATATCTATCAGTAAACATCTGCAGTTCCAGCTGCACACGCCTTTTTTTTATTTTCTGCTTTAATGTTGTTTTTTTATTTTCTGCTGCTGTGGCTGTGTTAGGACATGCAGGGACTATTTAAACTGCTATGCCGAACATCGATATTGAGTCTAGATGAGCTTTATAAGCGAAAAGCCAAACGTCAGGGTTTCGTTTCAGCCGTTAAAATCAAAGAGCATCCAACAGGTTAGCTTAGCCTCCATACTCGGCCAGAATCTTTCTAATTGATTAACTATGTTACAGATTAACAGATACACGGTGGCTTTATGATGACGCTGCTTGCTGTTTTCAGTCACGCTTGTTTCTTTTTACTGCCGTACTGAAACTGTGCTGCATTTTACGTTTAGCAATGTTCGTTAACTGCTGCTCATATTTTTACACTAATTATAAAATGTAGCCTATTAATTCCTTAAAGGAGCCAGTGTTCATGAACAGAATCCAGTCAGATGGTACTACAGGGTCGGATTCCTGAACCGTGGCATGTAGGATGCAAGTTGGCGTCCTCTGGCATGTGTATTTACCAGCCACAATATATGAAAGCGGTTGACTGGTGCCGAGTTTATTTTGGGTGTTGGAAAGAATCCCTCTTCTTCTGCGACCATGGCCTGATACTGTCACAGCACACTTATATTTGCTGATGTTGTTTTACATTCCTACTGTGTCTTTTACTTTGGGGAACAGCAGCTGTGGATCCTCATGTCTTCAGAGACACAATGACTGATGATTCGCTCACTGGGTGTTTTGTTAATAAGCTAATAAGGGGAACGCGGTGTTACTATTGCTACAGCCCTGACCTCTTGACCCCACTTCTGTTGTTTACTTTTGGTACTCTTGTATCCGCTTTTACAGTCATTATTCAGGTTAGGAAAGAGATATTTAATCTATTCTTTATCTACTTATTTATTTATTTATTTTACAAAAAACACCAATAAGAGTAAATAATTTTAGCTTTTTTTCTGGTTAGATGGAAGAGAATCATTTTATAATTAGTAATTAAGGTTAAATTTGCTAATAATTTGCAGGTCAAACAAATATTGGTTGCAAATTTTGAAGACTTATTGCAAGTTCACTGAGAGGAAACATTCTCCCTGCGGCAATGGTGTCGGTGAGAGCATTGGAAAGGATTATATAATTCATTCACTAAGGTATTTCAAGGTGTTGATTGTTCCAGTCACCTGTAATTTAAATTTGGAGCTATAGTAAATAACATGTTATGTTTGTAAAAAGGGAAACAAAGCACAGAAAACACCAGGACAAAGAGCTCAAAGCAGAATACCTGCAATGAAAAATACGCAACAAATAAGTAAGCGGAAATAGGAGTCAGTATTTGTGAGAGAACTGCAAAAAATTGGCTGGAAGAAATGGGATTTACATGGGGACAAAAGCCAAAAATAAACCGTCACTAACAGCGAAACAGAAGAAAAGCAGGTTACAGTGGGCTGAGGAGAAGCAGTCATGGGCTGTGGATGATTGGATGAAAGTGATGAATCATCAGTCTGCACCGAACAAGAAGATGATGCCAGAACTTTGGTTTTGATGTACGTCTAATGAAACATGGAAAGATGACGGGCTGAAGGAAACAAAATGTACCCCGTCGTTGATGTCAAATGAAGGACCAGAGGCGATGACAGTCTCTACCTGTGAGATAAATGTATTTTATATGCTTCTCATGCTGTTAATCATGATTAAATACTCGGGTCTCGGTCAGTGACAACATTTATGCTGGTAATTGGTTGGGATTCCAAATTCTGTATTTTCCCCCATTTTGGAAAAGAAGAATAAACATAATCCAGACTGAACATCCTCTTTGGTGATTGCAGATACCGTAGGCAGTATGGATGTATTTGGGTGTGGGAGTTTAATTTCAAGGTAACGCCTGTAAAAGCTGTCAGTAAAAACAAATGTATTCCAGCATTTATCATTTAATGGTTCCCTTTTCTGTGGCGGAAGAAATTAACCTTTAAATATTTGGTTTATAACCTAACATCGCTTTGTAAGCCGTGGAGCAGCGTTGTCCTCACTTTGTGTTTTTTTCTTCTGTGCAGTCCCAGTGGCTCGGTGCTGTCCAGTTTGGAGCAGGTGAAGAGCTACCTGCTGGCAGATGGAACCTGCAAATGCGGCCTGGAGTGCCCGCTCATCCTCCACAAGGTAGTTTATGTCCTCATCCATTTTCATCACAGTGGTCACGCAAGGATATTAACACCTGCAACAAAGCGAGCTCCAGAAGGTGTGCTAATTAAAGATTGAAATAGAACATGTAGAGAGTTAGAAGTGAGCAATGCTAAACTTGTTTTTAAAAGGATTTTGGCAATGAGGCTCCTTTTTGCCTGTTTTTGTTGGATTTTATTCATTTCACTTTATCATGTCACACATAGAAACCATTTTAGCAGATAGTAAATTATGGGGTAAATAGGACAACTCTGTTTTTATTTGTATGCTAATTTACAACAATTCCTGAAGTCTGATATCTTAGCATGTATTTTAAAAGTCCAGTTTTGATCACTTTACACACAATTAGATTTAAAAAGTTTGGACACACTTTCCCATCAGATTGGTGTGTCCAAACTTTTGACTTGTAGTGTACTTTAAAATCTAATGAATATATTTATTTTTTCCCTTAACTCAATGTAAACGTTTTGGCTTAACAGATAGTTATTAACATGAAAATCACATTACGTTCGATGATATAGGGACATCTTTTCTGCCGCTGCTCAGTAGCATCTCGAGCCAGAAACGGCTCTATACCACCTTTTCATCCAGGACTTTGCGTTATGTTGGCTAGCTGGTTGCTAATCCCACCTGAAATAATTTTAGATCCCATAGAAAGGGGCTGTGGAAACTTTTTCACTATCGGATTAGCAGGGAAAATGTAACCGTGTAGACTATACACTTATTAATGGTTTTTGAGAGCTTCAGGTTGGTGAAACTGGAAACTGGAAAAAGGAGAAAACAAACAAAACTGATCTTGAACTTCTGCTGTTTTAGTAAATCTGACAATCATGAAGGCTAAACAGACCTGTGCTTTTATAACATGTATGTTAAAGTTATTTCTAAAAAAAAATATGTACTACTTTATAGATGTGTAGTTATGGTACATTATTTCTGCAAAGTAAACTTGGTAAACCGGTATATTTAAGTGTAATATGTGTAGGGATGTATTTCTGTTTTCTTTGCTACTGTACTATAATCCCTCATCTGTCTCTGCCAAACGACAGATAAGATTGATTAATTATTTTGCACGTTTTAAAACTGCACATTTTTGCATTTAAGCAAGTAAGAGAAACATTTTTAATATAGTCTAGAAATGCTCATGGATATAACAGGACGTTATTGTGGAAAAAAAGGTGTTATGACAGTGTGTTAATATTCTCCCAACGTATGATTATACGTATACTGGTGTTCTTTGAGGAACACCTTAAAAATATTCAGACTGTAATTTTTTTTTTTTACCATCGCCTCTGCGTAGTGTGGGCAAGTGGAAATTAATTTCCATGATAGTGACTCCTGGTAGTGTCAAGTTTGTTTTTTTTTTTATATATAAAATGTATAAAACATATCCAGAGAAAGCTTCTGCAACATGATTCACCGCTTTGTTCCTCATACATTCAGAATGAGGTGACATAAATTTGCCGACCAGCTCACAGATTTCTGAAGGACTACACTACAAATTACGGGTCGCAGTGAGGTGTCGCCTGTATTTTGTTTGCTTCTTTCTTGGTGCTGAATTTACCCTTACAGTCCAGGTCTGTTGGATCAGATCATTTTACTGCTGATTTAATGTTTCTTTGTCCGACGTAGAACTGTAACCCCTGATTTGTGGCATATTGTGGTAATGTGCTTATCATTGTCTTTGAATTTATTATCACAGATTATCATAGGTTGTCTTTAGTTAATTGCGGTTATTTTTGCCTGTTTTTCTCTTAATGCATCTTCTCAGTAGGTATGTTCACTTTTGGTGAAGAAATTTGACTTAACTTGGTGTTCATTAAGAAGTTTGGGGTTTTCATAAAAGTGCAATATTTCCTTTCATTTCCAAATGACGTGAATATTCCAGATATTCAAAATCTGGTACTCCAATCATTTTCCTTAGGTGTTCAACTTCGACCCTGGGGCAGCTGTCAAGCAGAGGACAGCTGAGGACGTGAAGGCAGATGAAGATGTGACCAAACTGTGCATTCACAAGAGGAAGCTTTTAGCTGTGGCCACGCTGCACAAGAGCATGGAGACACACCCACCTCTGACACTTACCAGTCCAGGAGGAGGTATGACAACACCAAAATGCACTTATTCAAACTAGAACTAGAATTAGCTTGTACATTTATCAACTGGACATACTGGGATTTCCTAACACTTCTTCCTATTTTACATTTTGGGAAAGATGAACAAAGTACACGACACAAATTATATTTAATAATTGAGCAAGATAAAAGTGCCATTTTTAGCCGATGAAATAAAATACGAAAAGAAATGGATGATAACCGAAAATCAGTTTATTTGCTTTATGACGACTTCAGTTCTTTGAAACAGAAACTCTAATGAAAAACAATATTCATCCGTCAGGCTCCATCCATATTTTATAGCAGTGGAAAAATGTTTGAAGGATGTAACCTTCTCACGCAGCTTTTCTTATTTTTAATGTCCAACATAAAATGGAAGTCAGCTTGAATTCCAGACTGTTTTCTGACCAAACCTCTGAGTTATGTCAGTCTTAATGCAAAGATTTGAGTCTTTGTTCTGTCGCTAAAAATGAGGTTAGCATCAGCAAACCACCTTTTAAACGAAGAAGTCCTAACAACAACTCTCTATTGTCAAAGTTCCAGCATCATCTCCTTGTCCAGTGCAGGACACCCACTTGAGGATTTTTTTTTGTTATGTTTTAAGTTTTAAGCTTCCAGTTTTTCCAGTGATGTTTCTGTTGTTGGTGCAACAGTTCAATACACTCCTCAAGCTCTCTGCTTTGACCGCAGACTTATTGACAAGTTTGACGAGAGAAGCTATTTGTTTTAAATGTGAAAATACAAGACGGTTGTGTATTTTTTTTCCTGAGAATTCAGTGGTTTCATATTTTTTTTTTATTTATTTTTTATGTGTGTATTTTGCTCTACTAAGCTGAAAAGAAGACAAACCAAAATTTTTTAACAACTAATCAAAATCGTGACATTATCGGAGTGGCAAGTCCATATTTTTTTGTTTTCCAAGGTGTTTGTACTAATTAAATAATTTTTCTACCCTCAGGTACATCGTCAGTGGTTGGTGTGCATTCCACAACTCAACGAGCAATAAGGACTAAACCTCACGAAGGCCCACCCAACACTGTTGGCCCCGACTGCAAGAACACGTTCAAGATGATGATGGCACCCGGACAACAGCAGCAGAGGTTGTATCCACCCCAGGAAGTTGGTGGAGCCCAGCAACCGGAGCTCTACTCTGGATACTCCAGGGGACAGAGGCTAGGCAGTGGGGAGCCTGGCCCTAAATCCCCTTACCGGGCTGGGTATGGAGGCATGTTAAGTCCACCTCCTTCCAATGCTAAATTATATGGAGATGGCTCTCAGTCTCCCAGTGCAGATACTCTGGGTAGCCCTGAGGGCTTTCCAAGGACCAATCCTTGTGGGTTTCCAGGAGCTGGTAGCCCTGGCTCAGCTGTCCTCCATGGCAACACAAGGACACCTCTATCCCCACCTAATGTAATGCTCCATGGCTCTCCCGCAGGCCAGCCATCCTGCGCAATGACAGGAAGGACTAGCACACCCCTCTCCCCTACTGCCACTGCCAAAAGCCCGGTCATGAACATGGCCCTGCCAAGGGGGAATTTCCCTCCTGGTATGGATATACCCCGTGCAGCATTTCACCATAAAACGCAGCCCCCTGTGCATCCTGTACCACACCCTCCATCCATACCACCACCCTGTGCCCTTCAGAAAAGACAGTTAACCTCTGAAAAAGACCCCTTAGGCATTTTAGATCCGATTCCCAGCAAGCCAGTTAGCCATCCCCCTTCCAATACCCCCAACCCATCTAACTTCCAGCCTAACATCCACTCTCAGGTACCAATGATGAATGTAAACATACCCCCTCCCGCCATTGTTCCCTTGCCAAGCAATTTACCTTTGCCCACAGTGAAGCCTGGGCCTGTGGGGCACGGTGGGCATGTGCAAAGGACTCAACAGGGGGGTCCAGTTTCCTCCATGTCTCCTTCCCCCGTCACATCTCCCGTCCACATGACTGGGCCTACACTCGGGAGGATGGAGGCGTCTCCTCATCGCTCACGTTCATCCTCTACTTCCTCAGATCATGGAAACTTTGCAATGCCTTCTGGACACCAAGCCCCATGTGGCGCCATGAAGGTCCCCCCTCGTTCCCCGCGGTCGGCTATGGGATCTCCCAGGCCAACCATGCCCTCAAGCCCCTCCACCAATAAAACTGACCCGCTCCACCAGTACAAAGACTCCCAGCTGCTGTCCGGGATGGGAAACTCAATTGGCACCCATCAGCACAGCAACCCCATGTATTCACCCACTTCTTCAGCCTCATCGTCATCCTCTCTGGCAACCCCAAGCGCTTCCCAGAAGGGCCACCCTGGACTCCTTGGAATGCCCCTCAACCAGATCCTCAACCAACAGAATGCCGCTTCCTTCCCTGCCAGCAGTCTCCTCTCAGCCGCAGCCAAAGCACAGCTAGCAAATCAAAACAAACTCAGCACTGCTGGCAGCACTGCTGGCATGGCTGGCAGTGGTGTTGGTATGGCAGGCATTGGGGGAAATGGCGGAGGCAACGGAGGGGGCGGCGGGCACCCTAGCTCTATGAGCGGCCCTCGAAGCATGGAGGGACACAGCACTTTAAACCCCATGCTCCCGCCAAACTCCACCATGCTGCTCAACACACCCGAAGGTCAAAGTGGTCGGGCGGCTCTCAGAGATAAACTCATGGCCCAGCAGAGGGATCCCACACGCAAACGGAAGCAGTCATCTGGCAGCGCTGGAAACCACGACAGCGCTAACATGGTCTACAGCATGCTTAACAAGCCAGGCATGGGGGGACCACACATGCTCGGACCCAGCGCCACCGAGCAGCTACGAAAAGTAGGCCGCATTGGAAACCTACACCCAAATACCTCCATGGCTCAGCTTCTCCAGTCCATGAGCTGCCAGAGTTCCCACAACCTGCCTGGAAACGGCCATCGGCCAGGTCTCAGTCCCGGCCAGGGGTCTGGCCCACAAGGAGCAGCACAGCTTCATTACGACAGCACAGGGATGGTCACTGGTGGCCCTCAGCAGAACGTTCTAGTCCAGCAGAGGCTACGAGGTCCAGCAGATGCCATGCAGAACTGCCAGAATATGGACACCCCCGGGAGCCATCTGGTCTCTCATCCAGGCCAGTTCCCTGACATGATGGCTCAGATGCAGGTCTCCACCATGAGTAATTGTGGGCCTATGGGGCCTGGCGGAGGGCCATTGGGACCTGATGGAATACCGCTGGTACGCCCCAACACTAACCCCCCACCACTGTCGCATCCTGGCCCGCACCCATCACAGCTTCACAGTATGGGACGGACTAACATGGTGGTACCACATGGAGGTGGAGACGGAAGCTGCAACCAGAGCGTGTCTGATGCAGGTAAGGCACCTGCATTCGATTTTATCTGGAAAAAAAAACTGGCATCGAAATCAGAAATTTCTGGAATTATTTAATGACCACAGCTGTCAAGTTATAACACATTTCACGGTGCTGATTTTCATTACATGTCTAATTATTTCTTTTTTTCTTTTTAGTTTTTTCATTTTTTATCTGCACATTTGAAAAATTCAAGAGCGATGTGAAGCATTTCAGTTATTTATTTGGCAAAATGTGTTTGTACCACCTGAGTTATATGTTTTATTTGTTTGTTTATTTATTTAATTCATTAAAAACAACTACAACAATTTAACATATTTAAATGAAATACCATGAATGAAAAACTTACAGTGTCTGCCCCTTATTCACAATTTAACATTTCGAATATTTCATAACAGATTTTCTATTTTATAATTTTATATTTAATAAGATATTTTTAAAAAAGGAAAAGTAAAACTACTCTGCAGTCTCATACATTTCCATCATCCAATACTTTTTTTCAACACATTCATAGATGTAGATTTACATTAAAAAAATATTTACATGGACATTTAGTTATAGTATAGTGAACATTTAGTTATAGTATAGTGGACATTTAGTTATAGTATAGTGGACATTTAGTTATAGTATAGTGGACATTTAGTTA
>JBAMHX010000027.1:4560559-4571940 GCA_037177515.1 Pseudomugil tenellus | reverse complement strand
AAGTTCTCCTTTAAATAAAGATAATTAAAAATATAGGTAGTAACTTAGCAGTAAACTATGATGTTAGAGTAACTTATGTTTGATTTAATTAAAAATATTAAATATATCAGTGTAAATTCAGCAATACTTTGAGGACAAAAGATCCTGGTAGATATTCAGATGTTTGCTGTACTCGTCTCCCTGCAGGTAGAGCCAGAGAAGCTAAAAACGCTAACACATGACTTGGAGGCACTTGACCGAGCCGCCAAAAGAGGCCTGAAGTAAGGAACTGTACACACTACATGGTGATAGTGGTGACGTTGTATGTTCATATATGCTTCCTGTTTCCATTAGCATAACTGGTTCTGCTGTTCTGTGTTGCTGTTTGTCCAGGGTAGCATTGACACCTAGTGGTTAACGGCAACACGACAATCCCTGCCTGGCAAAATGTAAATAATATCAAATGTAAATATTGTCCAACAGACCGGGGAAACTGAATAATCACTTGGAAGCTGCTATCCACGAGGCCATGAGCGAGCTAGATAAGATGTCGGGCACAGTGAGTATTATTCCTCTTTTAATTAAAAGCAGAAAAATAAAGCTCTGCTTTACCCTCCTTTTTTTTTCCTCCCGTCGTCAGATCCCGTCAATGGATCGTCAAGTGAAGCTCCCCAAGCCCAAGAGGAGGAAGATATCAAGATAACATTGAATGTGTTGGCCCAAGAACGTCCACAAAGCCTTTGGAGACTTCTTCCATTCAGCCTTGATGCGATCTGAGCTTCTAACAGGTGCTACACATGGACTTTCAGTGGTACATTGATGTTCCATAATATCAATTTGACTTTGACCACAGAAGGTGCTGGAAAATCCAATCACCTATACAGTTTTAACTGTAGAGAAAAAAATACAAAAAAAAAAACACCAAAAAATACAAAAAAGAAAACAAAAACATCAGAAACTGTTTCAATTTGTCTACAGCTCACTGAATTAACTATTTTTTTCTAGTATAAGATAGTAAAATAAACAAAAAAAGCTACAAGCATTACCTTACATATTTAAGAAAATAGACAGTCCAAATATTTCTGATACATTTTCAATATGTATATAGATAATCCTGTAATTTCACGCTATTAAGAATTGTATGTAAATAATGTACAATGTCATGTAAAAGCGTACCTAATGCACATTTTATCTTTTATTGTACAAATCAAAGCAGAAGAAGTACCAATGTCTTGGTTTCTATTCAGAAGTGCGGCTGCATACGGCCGCTTGCATAGGATAAACAAGAACACAGCTTTTATATGATGAACTGTGCTGTTTTTGTTCTTTTCTTTGCTTTGTTTTTGTAAGGGAACAGGCATGAATATTTAAATTCTCCATTACATTAGTCACTTCACCGCCAGTTAAGTGTTTGTACTTGGGGATAAAACGATATCAAACAGAATGAACTTTACCAGCAGGAAGCGTGAGACAGTTCAGTCGTCCTCCGCTCCACCAGCCTCACCAGACAACTCTGTTATCTGCAGGTTTTCTTTTAAGAAATAATCTGTTTGGCTGATGAAGTTTTGGAGTTTTCTACTTAAAAATCCACCGTTAGCTTGTATTGCTAGTGACAAAGACGACTTGGAGCCTGTCATGAAAGCGTGTCGAGTGCTTTGGACACTTCTGTTGATTTTAACTTGGATATTTTAAGCGGATTTTTCCTTTTTGAGGTCACACAGGCTGTATTAATGTTTGAAATATGGTTTCTGTGATTTTTTCTTTTTGTTTTTTTTTCCTCTGTGTCATCTTTTCCACAACTATAGCTTTAGGTAGAAAAGCAACCTCAGAGTTGGAGTCTAGATTATGAAAAGGAACACTAACTCCATGAAAGCATTTCTTGCATTTAGGGGCCTTTTGTTTGTCTTGCTTGTTGATGTAAATTATTTATGTACAGTACTCCATATTTATTTCAAGCTTTACAAATATACTAGATGGCAATAATACTACCATGAGTTGAGAACTCAAGCCTTATATGTGTATATGTATGTTTTTCAGTTTTTAACAGGTGAATTGATCTTGTATCCAGAGGTGATAACAAATGTCATATTCACTTTTTATTTAAGAAATGAGCGTTGCAGATAACAGTTATTGTTTTTTTTTTTTGTTTGTTTGTTTTATTCACAGCAAGGTTTTCAGGTTGCTTGTGTTACAGACTGTGTCATGGGTTACTTGGATAAAAAAAAACATGCTATTTATGGAGACGTACGCCTCAGAAAAAGCAGTTTTGGAGGTCGTAAACGCAGTTTTAACGCTACCAAGTGAAAATCAGTGACAGTACTGGGAACTCTGGATCAACACGCGTGCAATGGATGCACGCAAACAGCTGCTCATCCAGATCAGAAGCAACCAACAGCAAAGTGAAATCACTACCGAATTATCAAGTGCAATAAACTGACTAATGGCAAAGATCAACTGCTTAGAAACACTGCGTCTCTGATTGTTTTAACTCTGTTTTTTTTACACGTCTTCAACAAACTTTACTCTCATTTGTGCCTATTTCTCCTTTA
Organism: Pseudomugil tenellus; assembly: GCA_037177515.1. Classification (NCBI taxonomy): domain Eukaryota; kingdom Metazoa; phylum Chordata; class Actinopteri; order Atheriniformes; family Pseudomugilidae; genus Pseudomugil; species Pseudomugil tenellus. Next base: position 4,569,412 of record JBAMHX010000027.1, on the reverse strand, counting down.
ATTATTTTATACTTGAGTTCATTTTGGGTTTTTATGCTGGAAGAAACTTCTGGTAAAAATCCCAAACAAGTGTCAGAAGAACCGGAAACTTCACTCAGTATTATTTTATCTGAAAGAACTCCTGCTGTCATCTTATGTTAAAGTGCAAACAGCTTTATTACCTTAAAGCCAAATAATACACTACTAAAAAAATGTTTTTGCTTTTTTATCCCCATTTCCAATTATGTTAAAACACTAAAATCAACACAATTTTAACATGAACACATTCAGCTTCTTTCACAAACACTTAAATCTATCAGATTTAAATCCCTCTTTGGGAAATCTTTAACAAACTTGGCAAAAAACTTCCAGCTGTTTTTTAAAATGTAATTAAATGGGATGTTTGACTTCGAGAACACATGAGCTCTTTTGGTAAAGTTCATTCTGCTCTTCTGCCCCGTTCTTTTTTCTTTTTTCGTGCAATGACATGCAGGAACCTGTCGGGAACCCATGTGTGATGGATTTGCTCTGTTTCATGCCGTTTGTGATCAAGAGTTCAACGCATTTTTTGTGTTTTGAGGTGGTCCGAGCAGTCTATTTTTTCCTTCCTTCTGCCTGTGATTGTGTGTGTTGAGGTGCGAGTGTGATTTTAAGTTTTTCTAAGTGAACTAGTTGAATTTCATCTTCCTCTTCCACCCTTTTGTTGTCAGTATTTTGTTTCTTCAGCTTGTAATTAAGTATATATTTTCTGGATAATATATACTTTACAAAAAATAGACTTGCGTGAAGTATGATGTGCACTTGATTGCTCTTATTTTTCTTTTTGCATTAATGTGGGCTAGGGATAGTTTGTCAGTCCGTTATTTTGAGATCGTTTGGACTTTTTTTTAATGGTTTGATGTAAGCAGCATTTTTTGTAAATATTGTAAAACATTACAGGTCATGCAGTGATGTAACATTTTGAATAATGTTGCACAGATGTTTAAGATATTAAAAACATGTTCACTCTTACTTGAATAATGTGGTTTTGTAATAAATTATTGATACTCCTAATGAGGTTTATTTACACCGTTTTCTATCATGAAAAGTTGATTATTAGTGTACAAAGTGTGTGAACAGGTTTGTTGTTGCACACTGCCCTCTAGTGGCCAGACATGTCTTTTGGGATTACAACTAGATGGAAATAAAAAGCAACTATTTAATGAGAAGTGACAAATATAATTACATTATAAATGGTTTTAAATAAAACATAAGTTAAGATGCAATTCTTAGTTATTTTTGGTTATTTAAATCAGTTTTTATCCAGTTAAATTGCATCAAACAGCCGTATCTGTAGCTATAATACATATATTTATGTATGCTCTTTATATCTGACATCACTGAGTCACATGACTTTTGTTTATCCGCCATATTGGATGGCAACCCGTCCGATCTCTAAACCAGTTAAACTCTGAAAGATTGCATTATGTGGGTTATTCCTCAGAGTCAAGTGGTGATTTAATGCTCCGCATTCTGGTTTAGGAACATACAAACGAACGGCTTGTCGTTCTACAGATTAAATCGAGAGGCAGAACATACGGATTGTAGATGGGAGATGATAGAGACATCTATTGAGCACCCATTACGTTCAGGCTGCACATAAAGCTCAATTAGGGTTATTTAGTGGATACGTTTCCAGTTAAATGCCGACATGTTTGTGATCTTCTGTATGAACATTATACAGACCAAAAGTGTCCTGCTTGATTAAAAAACCACGATAAAGATGCTACAACGCAGTAACAGCGGAGCATATCTTGCTATTTTAATGTTATTTTCCAGCAGCAGCGGCACATTTTCAATAGCATAGTTTTAATAAGATTATAAAAGTGGAGAGGCTGGATCCCAGCGCCTTTACAGATAAGTTTATAAATAATTTTCCAAACAGAACCTTCATGTACGTTACAACCCGCTTCAGCTATGTCAGATACATTTCGCCACCACAGTCTGTGTATGCTAGCAGACGAATACCACTAAACACATTTTCTTGATAAAAATCTCTATAAAAAATAATTTTACTGAATTCTGACTTCTTTATTTGAGACTTATTGAACGCATGTTTCAAAATTTACTATGAGAAAGTTTTATTAAAGCTGGATGCTAACCCTTTAGCTATAGCACAGATAGAAAATTATACAATTAAAAGATCATTTAGGCTCATTTATATTTTAAAATCATATGAAATGTTGGCTTTAAGCAGTTTTGGAATTAGTGATGATGTTTTAAAATATGGCTTTGAGCTGGTAAAAGTATATTTAAGGATGAATATGGTTAGCTACCAGTAGCCTTACGGTTTTGTAGAAAATTTATATTTAATAAATGCGCCAAAAGTATTTACATAATTTAATAGAAGCTTTTAATTGTACAATGTTTGTAAATATGTTAAAAGAAAATCTAGAAGAATTAGTCTGTTATGTTGTAATGAAAATGGGGGAAAGTAAAGGTTAAAGAAGTGACGCAGCATGTCTGTGGGGGTTAAACACGCGCAGGCACGCGCCGCGGCATCAAGCGGGAGCGCGCTCTCATCACCGGTCCGGACGATGCGGTTGTCCCTGCGTATCCTCCCTTGACTCGTTCACCGCAATATAGGCTGCAGCCTTGAGTGTTCCCGCACCGTCACGCCACGCGGTCAGCCAACTTGCGCCACAGCTGGATAAACCGCAGCAGGAAGAAACGCAGACTGAGATGCGACGCAGCGCTGTGGCGCATCCCGTTTGGCCATGGCGCAGATAAGGAAAGTCGTACCTACATAGTCGGTTTGCATAAAGGACGTTTTGCGCATTGGATGATGCTGCGGGGGGGCGTTTTGGCTTCTCTTTAGGTGGGAAAACTGGGAATTCTGATGTTTTAATCCAAGGAGAGAATCATCCAAACAGCTTAAAGCAAATTAAAAACTGATTTGGAAGCAGGTGCTTGGTTACTTTTTTGCACCTTTGTTTGCAGCATTTCTATGTTGCGGGTGGTGTGAAGTGTAAACAGCAGCATGGTGGATGCGGCGGAGTGCGGGGTGAGAGTCATGTGCCGGTTCAGGCCCCTGAACGAGGCCGAAATCACCAGAGGAGACAAGTACATCCCGAAATTCAAGGACGAGGACACCGTGGTCATAACGGCAAGTCTGTCTGATTATGTGGGTGCAGGTGGGCTCTGTGGGGGGAAACACTGGAGGGAAATGTCCAGAAATCATTCAGGAAAATGTTTTATTGCAAAACAATAGAGATATAAATTATGTGCATGATGTGAAGAGTCACGTGACAGTAACACAAGTTCATTCAGTTCATGCAAAGCAGCATAAAAATGAGAGTTTTGGTTTTGATTTCATTAATAATCCAGTTTCACTGTTTATGCTGACTCATCATTATAAAGAAAATGCTGATACCTGACAGGAAATCTCTAACCACGTGAGTGTAGTTGGTCTTAAATAAAGTAAATGCATTATATGTGGTTTTTTCCTGCTCTGCTAGCCTGAGATTTGGCTTCTGCTTGGTTGTTTTCTACTCTGAACTTCCAGCAAAGAAAAAACAACAACAAAAAAACCCAATCAGGAGCAGAAACAGCTGCTTGTTGGCAAAAACAGCGTTAGAAAACACATTTATGTGAGCTGAAACTTACTGAAATAATTTCTTTTGCTTTGTCCTTGTACATTTTGAGTTGAAGCTTTTGTTTTATTTATGTAAACAGATGTTTAACACATGAAACATCTGGTTTAAAAAAAACACTCAAATACTTTGTTAAATGTCTTTTATCCAACCACAAATCCCAGATAAAGCAAAATCCTTGCAGTCAGCTTTGTAACCAGATTATAATATGAAATGAAATGAAAAATGAATGAAAAATACGTTATTAATCCCAGAAGGAAATTCAAATTCAGTCATTTGGTTCAGCTGGTTGGAGTTTGTCAGGAACTGGGACACGGCAGGATGTTTTCCACATCACTGGTATTCTTTTCAACAGATGAGAATATGTCACAAAGGAAAACTTTCAGACAGCTTTTTGTTTTTTATTAGAGCGATATTGTAATAAATCACACCGATGGAGGATATAAAGAAAAGTCTAGATGATGAAAACATGACTCAGCAGTATTACTTTGTTTCAGTAACAAAAATCTCTTAAACTAAAGTGTCTAAAGATTAAATCAGAATAATTAAATTTGTATTTATTTTTAGTAGAAATAATATGAATTATTTTAAATAGTAATTAAATAATAATTAACAATAATATTAGTATCAATATTAATATTTATATAATTATTAACATCATTATATAATTATAATAAATATTTAATATTCAGTTTAAATAATAAATCATTAATAATAATTAATTTATATTAATAAAATATTAATTTATATTAATATGTGGAAAAAAGAAATATCTTTAGCAGCTTCTCAGACAATAATAATCAGGACAGAGTTGCATTATCACAGAGAAGGTTTCCAGGCCCTGTTGAACTATGTCCTACATGGTGACTGGTATTCTTTTCTGACTCAGACTGGTGTTGAACTGGTGCTGGAGAATCGGACATAGTTGTCCTGAGCTGGGATTTCTGGGACTGACACCAGGAGATGTGGAGGAAGATGAGGTTGTGACTCAACTCCTCCCTTTAGTTTTCCACTGAGTAATTTATTGCGACGTGCACAGAGCGTCTTGAAGCAGCGTACAGACGCATTACAGTCTGAGAATTGTTCCCTCAGCACCTGGAGCTCGTTAGTTTTGTTAGCTAGCGAGCTAACGTTACCCATAACAACAGTAACTGTTTAAATCTCCCCTGTTTTCTCTCTGACGGACTCCTGCACTGCGTCCTCTTCTCTTTCTTTTAACGCCTATTGAGATTAGAAGTGTTATTTCAATGAGAATCTTGAATTTGGAGATCATTATCAGTCGATCTCTGTGGTATATACAGTAAGTCTTGTTGCCATTGAGACTCAGCATAACAAGTCTTAAAACAGCAAAATAAAATATCTGTCCAGCAGACAGAAACATGCAGAGCAGTCACCTTCATCACCATCAGCTTTGCTCATCCTGTTGCATCATCAGACAAACTGCATCAACTATCACAACTGCTGTAGTACAGACACTGTTTGTGTCAGTAGTTTTTCTGCTGTATTTTGGAAACAATGTCTGGCAGCTTCTTTTTAGCTTCTTTACAGAAATGAGGATTTTCTTTCCGAGAGAAAGAATCCAGGGTTGGAGAGCAGAAACACATTTCCTCTTTATCTTTACTAAACCTGACTGGAGGGCAGTTTACACACACTGCAACCTTGTAGTAAACAAATACTGCTAGTAAATGAAAACCATGTTAGCTTTAAAGACATGGATGCTGCTGTAGATCTGCAGTAACTCCATATATCCTGATATAAAACTGTTTTAACTTGTTAACTAATAAAATTATTACTATAATTGTCTAATTTGCCTCCTAAATCTGTTGCTTTCATGCATATTTTCTAATTAAATATGGATTTATGTATGTAAGGAGTAATGCCGTCACATGTTGGGTGTATCTGGGATGAGAATAGTTTGCATTTTTTTGAAGCAACATCGTTGAATTGCCCTTTAAAGCACTTGTGTCAGACATGAAGTCAATGCAAAAGTACATCATCTAGTACATTTATTAACATCTAACTTAAATCATTGAAAATGAACACAAAAACATGGATGTGTTATTTACAGGCCAGCTGTTTGAAATGTGAAGCATCTTGTTTGCATCTTTAGTTTGTTGCTGATGCGTTCATTGTGATCCGTGCTGGAACAGGGTAAACCATACGCATTCGACCGAGTGCTGCCTCCCAACACGTCGCAGGAACAGGTGTATGACCAGTGTGCCAAACAGATAGTTAAAGGTGAGACTTCTGAACGGAACAGAAATCCTTTGAATCATATTGTAAAGAATTTTTTAAACTATGTTTCTGCCACATTTGTGTCGTCCTGTTGATTCCAGATGTGTTGGGCGGTTACAACGGGACCATATTTGCTTATGGACAGACGTCGTCTGGAAAGACACACACCATGGAGGTGAGAGATTACTCAGCATCTTTACTCTGGAATCTAATCCAAATCCCTTTATTTTCAACTTTCATCAATGTTCAGAGGATTAAAGGTTGCGTAACACAATATTTGAAGTTTTTTCATGGTTCTGAGTGAAATACATATCTTTAGTCAAGCGTAAATGATTAAATCCACAGATACAGAAACCCAAAGCCTCCTTTTAATTCCCTGATCTCTGCAGCGCTGTTACATAAAGTTTCAATTCTTCATTTGACCTCAGATTTTTATCAAATTCATCCTCATTTGCCTCAAATGTTTCCCTTAATTGATATTTGGAAACAAGGATAAAGGATAGAAACCTCTTTGTGCGTTCAGGGCAAACTGCACGACCCCCAGCTGATGGGAATCATCCCTCGCATCGCCCACGACATCTTTGACCATATCTACTCCATGGATGAAAACCTCGAGTTTCACATCAAGGTAAATAATAGTTTAAAGTTGGATCTGTGTAGACCTCAGCTTACTATGCTGGTTTTGGAGGTTCAAATAGTTTAATAAGATGCTAATTGAAAATAATCTATTGGGTATTATCATTTAAAAGCTGCAAAAAAAATGCCGGAAAGCATATTTATTTATCTTATTAATCTAACCCCATTAGTACAAATTCATTTATAGTACTCTGATCTGGTTTTCTGTCAAGCAACACAACAAAAATGCATTTAAAGTCTCAAAACAGTCTTATTAATGTCACCGTTGTGACATTATTTGAGTTTTTCGAAGGTGAGCAGACTTTCACCAGGTCCGCAGACAGATCGCACGTTGGAAAAAAATCAAATATACATGAAAATTAGAGACAAATATACTTTTTTTTTGCTCTAAAAAGAAGGAGAAATTGTTTATTTGGTAAAGTTAAGTTCTCTCTGTGCAGGTTTCTTATTTTGAAATCTATTTGGACAAGATCAGAGACCTGCTGGATGGTAAGTCCGACTTTCTGCTTCTACATGAAACTTTTACTTTCCACTTTGTGGAATAATCACAGCTGTTTTTATTCTGTTTAAAGTGTCGAAGACGAACCTCGCCGTGCATGAAGACAAAAACAGAGTCCCCTATGTTAAGGTTGGTAATATGGAAGAGTTCAGCAGGTGTTATTAGTAGGTGTTCAGAAGATTAGAAGAAGTTCCATTTACAAATATCCATCCGATAAGTAAATCTGGGCCAACATTAACAACCGGATTTTTATTTCGGGCTACTTATGTATGTGTCAGGAGATGGAGGGACATGTGATAGTGATGCAGCACAGCATTGTGAGGTCTTTAACTGTAGTAGAGAAGCAATGTCAAAAGCGAAAGATACTTGATAAGTACCTGCGATACTTGCAAAGTTGATGTAATGCGATGAGAATGTAGCTTAGTAAATCATTTAGCACCACCGATTTTATAGAATCTGAAAAAACATGTTTGAGAAGTGCAAAAACAATGGCAGGAAGCTCCTGCTGATAATAAAAACTTTTATTTTGTACAGAATTTAATCATGTTAAACATTAGAAAAAGAATTGTTAGCAATAAATATTGTTTATCGGCCATTGCAACAATATTATTGGATATTGTATCGGTTAAAGTTTTTTCATATAAATAATGAAATGCTTATAATGTTTAGCATGTTGACTTGCGTGTTTAGAAATTATTATAATCACTTTATAAAAATCAGGGCTGCACTGAGCGCTTTGTGTCCAGTCCCGAGGAAGTGATGGACGTCATTGACGAGGGCAAAGCTAATCGCCATGTAGCAGTGACGAGTAAGTGTGCCTATGTTTTCATTTCTTTTCTATCTTTGATAAAAGTAGAATGAAGTGACAAATGTTTTTGTCATTTACCAGATATGAATGAACACAGCTCTCGCAGTCACAGCATCTTCCTCATCAATATCAAGCAGGAAAACATAGAGACAGAGAAGAAACTGTCTGGGAAGCTTTACCTGGTGGACCTAGCTGGTAGTGAGAAGGTTGGTGTGAGTAATATCAGAGGTGTAGTTCATATCTGTGGTTAATATAAGCTGTGAGTTTTTCTGTTTATCAGGTCAGCAAGACTGGAGCAGAAGGAGCGGTGCTGGACGAAGCGAAGAACATCAACAAATCTTTGTCAGCGCTGGGAAATGTCATCTCAGCTCTGGCTGAAGGAACGGTTAGTTACACGTACCTCTGCCTTCTTAAACGTCAGCAAACGCGTTGAAATGTTGGAAAAATCAGCGATGTGTTCGTTTTTTTAGAAAACCCACGTTCCATACAGAGACAGTAAGATGACTCGGATCCTGCAGGATTCTCTGGGAGGAAACTGTCGCACCACCATCATCATCTGCTGCTCACCGTCCATCTACAATGAAGCAGAGACCAAGTCCACGCTGATGTTTGGACAGCGGTACCTCTGAACTCATACACTTCTGTCCTGGTCTTCACTTAAATGTCCTCTCGTTTTTTTAAAGGAAAAATGTAAAGAGTAGCTTTAGCAGCTTTGACCAACTTTTCTGTCATCCAGCTGAAAGAAAATAACTTCTTCTGCCATTTATCAGCTCAGTAAATAAGATAAATAATTGAAAAATAATATATTTCAGGCCAGTCCATAACTAATTTGTCAGCAAACCACAAAATATAATGATCTGTGATAACATAGGCTTTATCTGGCTGTCTGTCTGTAGTTAGCTAGTTATCTAGCTAGATAGAAAGTTAGTTAACTAACTTTCTAGATATTTAATCACCTATCTATCTATCTGTCTGTCTATCTGTCTGTCTGTCTGTCTGTCTGTCTGTCTGTCTGTCTGTCTAGAAAGTTAGTTAACTAACTTTATAGATATTTAAGCATCCAT
>JBAMHX010000027.1:4527941-4538537 GCA_037177515.1 Pseudomugil tenellus | reverse complement strand
CAGTCAGAGTCCGGAGAACGTTAGCGGCCGGAGCAGTCAGAGTCCGGAGAACGTTAGCGGCCGGAGCAGTCAGAGTCCGGAGAACGTTAGCGGCCGGAGCAGTCAGAGTCCGGAGAACGTTAGCGGCCGGAGCAGTCAGAGTCCGGAGAACGTTAGCGGCCGGAGCAGTCAGAGTCCGGAGAACGTTAGCGGCCGGAGCAGTCAGAGTCTAGACAACGTTAGCGGCCGGACCAGTCAGAGTCCGGAGAACGTTAGCGGCCGGACCAGTCAGAGTCCGGAGAACGTTAGCGGCCGGACCAGTCAGAGTCTGGAGAAATTACCTCTAGTCTAGTCCACTGGTAACATGAAGAATTTTCTGATTAAAAACAAAAATCCCTCAAAATTCTGCTCAGAGTTTCTTGTAAATTAGATGAATAATGTGTGAAAAGTATCTTTGGTTTTCCAGTCTGTCCAAACTGGGAAAAGGTGTCAGATTAGACATGACCCAGTTTTGTTACAGGGAAGGAGTTGTGTGAGTCCATCATATTGCCGTGATCACAGATCTAAAGGAAGCCTCTTCCTCTTATAAGACTGATGAAGGTTTGTCTTCACTGGGAAAAAGTGAAGCAAAAGGATGAAAAGTTAAATCTGGGACTAAAACCAACATCCATTCATCAAGTTTCAGGACAGAAGAATCCTCACGTCATGCGCAAAAGCGTCTTCATTTACTAACCGGCTGGTCAACTTTATTACGATAGTGAAATACCAGATTAAAATGTTTATATGTCCTTACCTCTGAAACTGTATGTGTAAGGAGGCAGAGACAACATGATCATTGTGATCATGTGACTTGTAAAAGAAAAAAAACAAAACACATTGCTAGAAGAAACAAAACCAGATGTGTGATGGTATGAATTTGATATCATGTGTCTGGGTGTGAAAGTGGGATGGGAAGGTGTTGCGTCCTTACTTGTTTAATTTCAATAGTATAATTATTTGTGTATATTTTGGGCTCAAAGTGTAAAAAAAATTTCAGGTGATATTGTGAGGTTTTGAACTTTAGACTTTAAGTCTAAACATCAGATGTGGCGATAAGTCTACGATAATATGCCACGAATGAATGTGATAGTCACTTAAAATGTATAAAAGCAGAGTTTTATCATTTAATATAAATGTTTTCTGAAGCTGACTGTAAAAGTTAGATGCATTTCTTCATTAGCGGTAATATTTTGCCCTAACCAGTATATGAGAATATGTTCCAGTGTGCTTCAGGGAGTAAATGTTTGATGGTTTGGTGGGTTACTCAGTTATTCCAGCAGCTACTGATCTTTGTGCGTTTACAGTAGAGGCGGATATAAAAAACATCTTTCCTAATTTTTCCTATCCTGTATGATGATGCTTTTTTATCATCTAAAGCAAGTTTGTGACATCAGCAATGGCTCCAAACTGGTTTTCCAGACACCCAATAAGCTTCATCACAGATTCAAACCAAAGTTTACAACGATCCAGATGAACATTGCAAATGTTCATATCTATGGATCACCAACTCCGATCCCATTAAACATTTATTGGATGCATTTCCACATAGAACTGGGCTTTGAGGCACAAACCGCTCAAAGCTGCCATTTCACAGCGAAGTATGGTGGTGGCGACATTATGCTACCGGGATGGAGAAAACTCCCGAAAACAGAGAAACTCCCGTGAGGGAAAGAACTTCATTTGAGATTAAAACAAAGCTAAAAAAGAAAAAAAAGTAAAAAACACTCTTTGTAAAGACAGATAAACAAATGTTTATATTTGCAGAAAGAATCTGCAGTCACACATCAGCTTCAAGAAGCATTTCTTAGACTCTAGAAGCTTCCGTGTTGAACATTATGTGTGGAGAAGCTGCAGAGCTGTCAGCGCCATCCTGTTTCCAAAGCACATTATCTTAGCATCTGTCCCAACGACTGTGCCGAGATCTGCTCTGTCAACACCGTGTGCTGAATGTTTAAGCCGCTGCCGCTCTCACCTCCCACAGCAGAGCCGATACGCGGATTAATGCGCTGACAGCCAGTCAGACGGCGACACAGACTGACGCTCAGCCAGAGAGCCGCTTCAACGGCCAACAGGCATTACTAGCAGGCAAACGCCCACACACACATCACAGTCGGAGTTCAGTGCATAATGTTGCCATTAAAAGCCTGGTTTTTGTCCTTTTCTATGCATTTACAGTGAAAGAAAAGAATCCAGGATGATTCACCTTTAAAAGGCACATTAATCTCTAAAATCTCACTGAATTCAGGCAAATTTAAGGACATCAGTAAGCATCTTCACTGATTTTATATGTTTCTTTTATAAACAAATTAAAACATTGTCTTTACAAGCATCTGATGGACAATTAAAGCTACACAGTTTGAAAGGGTCACCATTTAATCGTGCAATAAAACACAGCATAAACCTGCAAATAGCCTCTGCATATTTACAGCTAATGGGGGGAAAAATGATACAAGTCGAAGCCGTTTTACAAAAAGGCTACATCCACAGAGATGGATGTTTCTATGAAAAGCAGTTTTCTGTAAAGAATTGTTTCCATAAATTTCACATCCACAAAACCGCACGCCCAGCCTGTAAGCGGCGCTGTTAACGCTGTTTATCCGCAAATATGGTAAATAGGTGAAGTTTTTTTTATGGTTGGCTTCAGGTCAAGCAAGTAGCTACTTGCTGTTTTAGAACAATGGTAGCCATAGAAGAAAAAAGCTACACCAGCCTATTTAATTTTCATTAAATTTGTAACTTGGAGGCCAAAAAAGCACAAGATATGATGAATTAGGGTGAAAGTAAGAAACAGAACATATTTCCTACCTTTACAGCGGTAACAAAAAGTTCTGAAAACATGTGAGTAAATTGGTGAATCACCGCAGCAACACATGCTAACGGCTAACCTGCTCTGGTAGCAGGTTATGTTCTGGGATAAGAGATCAGTGAGTATAAAAGTACCACCGCCTGACCGGTCAGATCTCATAAAAATAAACATCCTACCTATTGTTGTCACTCTAAATTATGTTTTTATATTTTAATCTTACTTGCTCCCATGTTCTTTTAGCTCCACTTGGGTCGCATCTAAAACGGAGGTTTATAATGGTGGTACTGGTTTCCACACATAACTTAAATTACATTGAGTCATGGTACAACTATCCTGCATTCATGGTGGCATTGATAAATATAAGACGCTCACATGGGAGCAGATCATTTAAAGAACTGGGAAATATGACGTAAATAAAACATTCCCAGTAATGTTTGTACCGTAATACAGTGATCTGAGTGCTGCCACTTTATATTGTCCCATTAATTAATATCAGATGATGTGATGAATTTCTGCATTAACGGCTATTTTCTGCCTGCATTCCTTCCTGCTTTTGCTGCAGCAACAGTTTTACTTTTGCTTATATTACATATATTTTTAAATTCTTCGTATTTGTGTAGAATGATAGTAGCTCCTCCACGGTAACATACGCTGCTCTGGGTTCGTCCATGGTTGTGATTGCTCAGAACCTCCGAGTACCACCTCTTTTATGCGAACACGCATTTATCTTAAGTGGAAACATCTGGATGGAGTTAGCTTTTCCAAGTTTGGTTGAGTCAATCCAGAGAACGGAGATAAGTCCAGGCTAAGTTAATCACGCTTCATAGTACAGGCCTCAGCTTTTTGAAAAGGTCCATTTCTCCTTATCCATTGGACTAGAGATGGACATATAGAACTATAAATTTTAAATATTTTTTTAAAATTCTTTACTATATTGGTACTATGTAGTCATTTCTCAGACACAAAGACGTTTGAGAGATGCATCACCCCTAAATAAAATAAGCCCAGAGCTCAGTCACACGCCATCTCTGGCAGAGTGAACAGCAGCAGACAAGCTGGAACAACATGACTGGTTATTTTTGGAGTTTTTAATGTTTTTTAAAAACAAAAAAAAAACCAAACATTTATAATAGTTAGACGCTTTATATTTTAACCCATTATCACCAAGACATTTGTAAACATTTTCAAAATGCTGTTTTTTTTATACATAAAATGTATTTTTCCTCTTTATGAGTCCAAAGATTTTTTTTAAACATTCATGTCCTAATTAATTTTATAAAAGCTCAATCTCCTAAAAAAAAAAAAAACATGTGAAATACACGATAGTGAGTTACGAGTATTTTGGGAGTTATTTTGCGATACACCGACATTTCCTGAGGATTACTCCTTTCTTAAAAACACCCCCGACTGGGTACAGTTTGCTGAACAAACACGAAAACAGTAAACCACAATAAAACATCTGAGCGACGTACCAGTGACCAGCTCACGAACTTCATTGTCGGTGGTTTTCCTGAGGAGTCGCAGGAGAGCAGGGACCCCCCCACAGTTCCTCAGCGCCACCTTGTTGCTGTCGGTGGCCTTTCCATACACCAGGTTCCTCAGGGCCCCGCAGGCGCTCTTCTGAACCTCGGCCACCTTATGGTCCAGCAGGTCTACCAGGTGCTGGATCCCTCCCAGGTGGCACACCTGTGGACCGAGGACCAGACACTCCATTTACATATTTAATGTTTTTTTGTTTTTTTAAAAAAAACCTTGCGGAAAATTTTTGGTTTGTTCTGATATTTTATTAATTTTTTTTTGTTTAAAAAAAATTTGACATGAAAACTTGTGCTGTCTCTAAATAAACTCGTCTCAGGAGATCATCTTCTGATTCAAGCCGCCGCTGAACACATTATTTGTGGCTACATGAGCAGGCGTGCGTCCAGGCTGCTTCAAACACCAATTAAAATCTCATCAGCACACAAACCAAAAAGGCACAAACGGCTTCACGTCACGCCGCCGGTTGCAGCGGGGGAAGCAGAGCAAAAAGAACGTGCGGTACTTCAGTGCGTCTTCCACACTTGGCATCGTTGTGAGTTTAAGTTTTGTTGGAGCAGATGGCGCTTTAGCTCAGCGTCTGGCTGTTTGCACCTCAGAGAAAAGTCACTTTGAAAATCCTAGAAAAGCTGATTTTTCTCCGAGCAGGAATGCAAAGAGAGACGATGTTGAGGGAAAAGCAGAATGATTTTCTGCCGTCATAAAACGCACTTTGGTGTTTTTAAGCACACCAACAAGGAAAAATATCCAACATACATTTATATATTTAGCCGTCTGTATTGTCATGTTTGATGTGCAGCATCTTCTCATTTAACCATCTCATTATTTTCCTCCAGACAGCTGCTCAGCAGGCCCCGACACCTTACCTCCACCTTGACCCTGTTGTCTCCGTAGCACAGGTGCTGGAGGTAGGCTGCAGCATTGGCCTGGACGGAGGGGAAGTGATGCTGCAGCATGTGGATGACTTCTGGCAGCTCTGGGTCTCGCCATGCAAACTCCCTGAAGGGAAAACAGCTTTTCAATGCAGTGATGGCATCTTCACTGAAAAGATTTTAGTCATATTGATAAATAATTAAGTTTTACAGGCGAATACTACTTTTGGTTTTTCACCTAAAATAATAAAAATCTGAAAAAAAAAACCAATGCATTCATTAACTCCAGTTCTCAGCAGGATTAAACCTCCATGTCAGGCTGCAAAGATCCACAACTCCAAACGAGGTTTATGTTCTATTGTGGATTTTTTTAATGCAGCTGGAAAACCTGGTTTATGTATTTGGGAAGGAAACACTTTTATTGTTCTCACTGATTGGTGATAGTTGCGCATTTTGTATATCTGAATATTGTTTTTATTATAAGTCTGTTTTTTTTTTACTTGTAAAGGACTACAGATGGAAATTAGCTTTTGCTAAATCTGGTTTAACGTACCTGCATGGTGTCCTTTAAAAATAAATGAAAATTAAATGACTAGCTGGAAAATGACACATTTGACACATTAATCTAAACAAGACATAAACAAACATAAATTCAGTTTAGCGCTTCCTGGTTAAACTCATTTTATGCAGTTTTTATGCATAAGCTGAAATATTTAAGAGTTGTTCCTCCTTTGTTCATAAACAGATGATACAACCTCATTTCAGTTGGAACGGACATTTTCTTAAAGATTTTATATGCTCATCACTTCAGAGCCTCACAAATCATTGACCTGATAAATGTTCCAGATTAGTTCCAACGTAATTATAAATCTATTACAATAACATGCGTGATCATTTTAATGCTTTGGTCACCCAAATCAGAAACAGGATTTCATTTTACTGATTTATTATAACAGACTGGTGGAACTATACAAAACTTTTAGTTACAATATATTTATATTAAAATTGGTCAATTTTTGCTTGTCAAGATCCGAACCAGCCAATCACATGACCTCTCAATGCATTTAGTCATGTAGAAATGGTGAAGACGACCTGCTGAAAATTTAAAGAAAGAGGATTTAAGTGACTTTAAATGTGACAGTTGTTGGTCTAAATATTTTTAGAAACTGCTGACCTACTGGGATTTTCTCACAACCATCTGTAGAAAATATCCAGTAACCTGCAGCTGTCTGGACCAGAAGGTCGTGTTAATGCCAGAGAACAGACTGGTTTAAAATGCTACAGGAAGTCCAATAATCAACTGGAAAAGCATTTCTGAACACAATATGTCCAAATAATAAAATAAATCCATCTTTAAAAGGAAGTTTTGAAGTAAAACTGGGTCCAATCTGGTACCAGTAAGGTGGTTCCCATGATGCTTGTTCCTGAGGACCTCTCATCTTCCGCCCTCTGTTGAAGCCATGTTTGGCTTTATGCCTTCATTTACTGCTTGTCAGCATAAATGATGCCTTCTGGTTGACTTATTTCTCAGAATAAAACCCCACGTTTGCGTGTATGTATTAAATTAGGACTCATTTAGATTGTGGCATTAATAAAATGGTGCTAACTTAGTGTTGTCAGGCTCCATGTGAATAAAAACATCTAAATTATTAAACATTTTTCTGTGTGAACATGGCCTTAATTTGAACCAAACTGGAACAGGGACCCCAGGTTGGGAACCACTGCCTCTACTTTGAGGCCGTTTCTGTAAAGGGAAGAAAAAACAAGCCAAACATGCAGCCAAAGTCATTTAGACCGTTTCCAGTGAAAGAAAACACACAACGCGGCAGCAGATGGTTTGGCAGAGCCCAACAAAACACTGCAGTAAGATCTCCAACATACTTTGACAAAACAAAACGTGCTGCATGGATGTGCTGACTGTTGGTACCTCGGGTCCTTATGGATGCTTTCGATTGACGGGGTTCGGGTGACGACTCGGTCCACCATTGCAGAGTGCCTGCGGGAGTAGACGGGCTCAGACACCCTGATCGGGTCAACAAACACAGCTGCAGAGCTCAGCCCATAGCTGCTTCTTTGGTACGGCAATGTGCCGCAATGGCTTGTGGTCCGAGGGAGGGTCGCCATACCTGCAGATGCAACATGAGGTTAGTACGCATGTAGATCAATCTACAAAATAATCCTCAAACCCAACAAGTTTCAATCTGAACCTCCACCATCAACCTCTGCAGAGCTTTAAATCATTCTGCAAAGACTTCAATTAGGAAGCTGCGACAAACATGAAAGCTTTCAGCCTAATTAAGAGCCGACCTCGGGGAGGGATAATGATAAGTTACTCTGCCTGTTTTTTTTTTCCTCCAGAAATTATCTTCAGATGCGAAACTGAACACGGCATTGACCTCGGGACAGCAGGCGCATTTAATAACAAAAAAAGGACAAAAATAGATGCTTTAAAAGAAATTCCTTCTATAAAATGTCCACATTTATGGAGCAAATGCAGTAAGTTTACGATACACATTCAGGCGGATGAAGAAGAAGAAGTGCAGTACCTGCATTAGTCCTGTAAAGGGAGGCCTGGGGGTCGTGTGTGGGGCTGTGGTACAGCGGGCTTTGGAATGAGCGTTCATCAAAAACAGGCGTCATGTGGCAGTCTGGAGACAAGGCCGCCCTCAGCTCCGGATCCATCTGCGCTCCGTGACCGGCGTATGAGCTGTGGAGCCCTGCAGGTGCACAAATCAGCACCAACAAAAAATTATTTATGCAGCACAAAAAAAGGATTTTCTCCATCAAATTTGTCATGATTTCCTTTAAGCAATAAAGAATAGAAGAGACAACTTTCTTAAAACTAGGTCAGCTATTAAACAAAATTAGATTAAATTCATCAGTTCTGTAAATCCAGATGTGGTCAAAAGTCAATGCGATGCAGAAAACCAATGTGCCGGTAAACCAAAACCAAAACTGGGGTCATTTGGAATAAAGTAATAAAAACGGGAACGAGGGTTTTTTACCGATCAGCTCAAAGTGAGCTCCGATTTTAAAAAGAGCCTTCAGGGCAAAAGATTTGCACATTATAAATAAAGCCATTTGCACCCTTTTATTCATCTAAATAAACTGCACAGTATAAAAAGATTAAAATACGGGAAAAAAGTACAAATCTGCACGTAATATAATTGACAATCTGAACCTTTGTTTTCCTCTCAGGCTCTTCAGTAACTCAAACTTTGACCTTCAGAGAAAAATAAAGCCAGCAAAACACAAAGACAGGAATCAGGCTTCCAAACACATTTACTGTTACAGCAGCTACATAAACTGTAGATTAATTCTGTAAAAACCTGATAAAGTCTCGCCAGTCTTTAAGAGCCACACACCGCTGCATTAAAGATTGACGTCCGGCATCATTGAGTAGCATATTTTGTTTTATATCGTCCACTTAAACAATGAAAAAGTTTAGCTATAGCTGGTAAATTTAATGCATTTTCATGGCCTTGTGTCAACATTTTTAACATGTCTTATAAACAAAACTTGCTCGTGTGGCATCTGAAATACCTGAGATGATCAAAAATGAAGTGCAGAAATGTGAAAATCAACATGTTTCAACACTTTACTTGCAGATCGGAGTTTTTTTTTCTTTTGACATCAATATCTTCACCTCTTCATCAACCCAAAGGTACTTGGATGTGAGGAGCAGCATGCACTTAGGTAACAGGCTTTAACTCTGTTAGAAGGAATATGTACAATTCCAGTTGCAGGAAAGCTTGGACACTAAAATCTACATAAAAATCAGAATGAAATTAACTCATTTTATTCCCAACAGAACAACAAATGTTAAGACATTTTACCATTTTAATGGAAATATTGGCTCATTTCAAATGTGATGGCAGCAACATGTTGATAAGAAAGTCATAAAAGAGGCATGTGTAGTGATGGCAACAGGGTTACCAAACTGTGTTTAAGGGTCCCGACATCACTGGTTAAAAGAAAAAAAAAAAAATCTCCCTCACTGCAGAAATCAGCAATTCTGGACATCTAGAGCTACCGCCCTGCATGTCTTAGATGTTTCCCCTCTGCAACACACCGGAATGACATCAATGGGACATTAAGAAGCTTGTGTCAAATTCAGTGTGATCTCTGCTGTGCAAGAAAGCTGTTTGGAATCAGGAAGACTTCCAGAAATTATGCTGCCTTCATGTTGTTGTGGAAATTTCATATATTAGCTTAATTACCTTAGTCTTAGTTAATATCTAGCTGAAAGGTCTGACATAATGCTCCTAAAGTGATGCCTGACCTTAATAAACCATCTGACGCGCATAACCAAAGTCTTTGAACGAAGGTGTCTCTAAGTGACGGGGCAGAATTACTTTGGACTTCTGTGTGACCACAGATCTCTGAAGGGATTCTCGCCGGGTTATAACCTCGTCTGTCTTCCATTTTATTGTCATACTTCTTGTTTTAATGTATGTTCAACTTATTTTATTCCTCATTATTAAATTTATATTCTTGTCAATCTAAGAAACCAGTCTCCTCGTCCTTGACAGGAAAACTGGTCATTTCAATGTGCTGTGGAAAAGATGATATTTTCCACTTGTAAATAGGAAATTACGAATTGTTTTGTTCAGTGATGTTGTGAAAAAAGGTGGACAGAAACTTTTTGATAATCTGCTACTTGAAAAAAACAGTCCTGGATGTAAATTTATGAGAGAAAAGTAGCTTACAGAGTGGCTAACTGCTAGCTGTAGCTAGCATCTGCTTTGCTAGCTTATAACAAAAAAAACATAACTGCATTTTATATGACATGAAGGGCGATATGAATAAGTTTTTTATGAAACAAGATTAAACAGTGAACCGACACGTCTAAAAACTTTTAGCCTGCATATTTTTTAACATCCACAATTTCTTCACTGCTCTCCGCCATTTTCAAAATTTAAATCCGACCTTTTCTCGGTAACTCAGGAATCAAAATAATTTGAGTTCTCCAGTGGAAATTACGCCAAAAGAGGGTGTTTATGTGCAAATTTGACCCCGGAAAGTGGTATTTTTCATAATTCCCATACCACATGAAGGCAGCATTAGTGTCTGAACACAGTTCATCCTGCAAACCACAAGAACAGGCTAAAGTTGTATTATGACCAAAAGAAAGCGTATGGGAACAGAATCCAGAAATAGTCAGCGTGACATGAGCAGCTTCCACATCTGTGAAGCTCCATCAATGCTGAAGAGTACTTTGAGGTTTTAGAGCAACATCTGCTCATATCCAGATGTTTATTTCAAGAAAGACTGAACGCTGAACTACAGCCTGCATCCATCAAGGCGCTAAAGAAAGGAATGCAGCAACCAGGACTTCTGAGTAGGAATCCTGCATCAGACCAG
>JBAMHX010000027.1:4485071-4496401 GCA_037177515.1 Pseudomugil tenellus | reverse complement strand
ATTTATGCAAAACAGCAGCACGTTCAAAGCACGCTCATCAAGATTATCAATTGGCAAACGTCAGAACATAACCTGGCCCCATATTGTGCATGTAGTCCATTAAACATTCAAAAGACAAAAACCTGATCCTTCCATCTAAATGTATCACATTTAAAGCTACTTTAACACCCTAAAGTACCTTTAATAAGTCACGTCACCACCACAACTTCAATCTGTCAACAACCCAATCAAGATGAAATCCTTTGGTCTCCCCAATAGTCAATCACAAGTGACAGAGCTGCCCTTGACTTAACCCTCCTGCTCATGGATCATTTACCCACATCCGCTTTAATGCATCGCATTTCACTATCTCACCAGAATCAACTGTAACACAACCACAACTACACCCAGTGACAGGCGTTGCTACTACACAGTGTCACCTTTGCTTCCCAAGTTTGGACACATGAGTTGGTAAAGCATTACTTTGTGTAAAAAAGTGTCCCTCTGGGCTTTCCGTTCCTGCACAAACTCGCATTCTGCAGCTGCACCCCGTTGCAGGAGAAAAAACGATGCGGCGGTCGTGGAATCCCACGCGTCAATAAAGAGCCATTCATGCACTAAATATGACTCAGTGGTGACAAAATTGTTCTTTGAAAACCAAAGCAACACAATCAGGGCAGCCTGGGATTCAGGCACAATCTGCAACCTCACAGAAACAGCAGATTAAAAGTAAGAGCTGCTTCTTTTTTCTCTTGGACATCATAAGCCTTTAAATAGCAGTTTGCCTAATTCAGAATAGCACATGCAGCGAATGAGTTGAGAATATGGCCACTGTCCAGGTATAATTAAGAGGAGGAGAACAGAGAGGCCATCATGCTGTCGGGATAGAAATCAGCATTAAACTTAACAGCAGGGAAGGGAGACAGACGGAGTCTGAGCTCACATGGGTTTCTGTTGTTTTGTTTTGCCTGCCGGTTTGCTGCTTTTCAGGAGTTTGTGTTAATATATGATACTGTTCAATGCTCAAAGGAAACAGGAATTCATTTCACTTCACACCTGCAAAACAAAGAAACTGAAATAAGTGGAATAAGTGAAGAAAATTAGGTACATTTGGGTGTAAATTTATGTGAATCGGCATGAAAATCCATCACATTTTATTCTCATTTGGAGATTATCCACTTTATTAGCTCTGCCTATTAATCCTGTCAGGAGGGGCATGACCTGAAGAGTGGCAAGTAGAGGAGTTGAAATCTGACTGGCATTCTAATTCAACCTTAAGGGGAAGCAAAATGGCCACTACTACCATTTAATTAACAAAAAAGGGATACAAAAAGAACATAAATACACATCAAACAACCAAATAGGGATAAAAATAATTGTGAGAAGCTTTGACAGATGAACTGCCGTCCTAAAATGTCTAAGGATGTATAAATGCAACAATCTGTGGAACATCAGCAAGTGAGACTAAGTGGCAGCACCTGAGCATTTACTGCTGCTGAGGAAGGAGTTTGCATTTTCACAGCCTTCTCTAGAGATTTAAAGAAAATGGCTGAAAATGTTGTAGTACAAACACTATGTCTGAAAGTGGTGAGCAAAAATGCATTAGGGTAGGCTGACACTTGCATGACTTTTGGCCACGATTTCGTCGTGGCAAGTCGTGGCATTTTGGGGCGCGAACCGGGAGGCTCCTGCACTATTCACATCTAGTTCACGACAAGTTCACAAATAGTTGACAAATGTGTGCCCATCAGTGTCCACATTGACATGAACTGGCATGATGAGTCCATGAATAGGTTGCGCATAGTTTACGAACTTCCCGCATTGGCACGAAGAGTTTGCGCAATTCAGACAGTGTTGTTCCAAATGGGCATCCCGTATAAAAAGGGGGGCTCCCCAACCCCAGGTCAGTGGGAGAGAACATGCTGAATGCCAAAGACACAGTCATTGCAGAGAAGATGCCTATTTCTGCACTGGCACGCATCCTCCCGCATCGTTCCAACGACTTCATGACGCGTTCACGTACAGTTGGCGTGTAGTTCACGACCTGGTGGCGAAATTTTGTCGTGACCAAAATTTTTAACATTTCAAAATTCTCATCCTGACATGGGACGCAGTTACGACGGGTTTACGCACTATTCACACCAGTTTATGACTAGTTTGCACCGTGCCAGTGCAAGCCACAGAATTGTGCAAGTGTCATGGCGTCCTTAGATGTAGATAAAAAGGCACACTGCAAAAAAGCTGGTCATATTGATGGTGGTAGTAAAGCTTTAGATTGGTTAACAGAATGAGGCCTTCCGAGACAATGTGGACCAAACGTGGAAGCACAATAGAAATTTTACCAAAGCTCATATTCGTGTGGCCTTAGATATGTGCTTTTATATCAGCATGGCAGCTGTTTCAACCTCCCAGGATACATAAAATCTCAGACGAGGCGCAGCAACAGAGCAGATAAAATTATTCGCAGATTCACCTGAACATTCAAAATGATCTCAAACACATGATAAATTATTTCAAAGTATTCCTAAAAAGTGGGGACACTATAAAATGTAAATAACTTGGTTAATTAGCAACAAGGCAGAGCCTCTCAGGCGTAAAGATGGGGAGAGTCACAATTCTGTAATAAACTGTGTAAAAGAGTTATGGAAGAATCGTAGAAAAGTGCATCAATGTGAAACTGTCACTATAATGTATGAAAGGCGCTTAATAAATAAAGTTTTGATTGATTGATTGATTGCTAATATCATCAAAAGATTCAGACAGGAAGGATTTCTGTGTGCAAAGGGAGAAAGTCAAAGCTAGATGCTGATCTTTAAGCTAATCTGAGAGAAATCCAAAAACTGTTTTCTAGTCAAAATGAGATTTTTTTGTGGATTTAAAAAAATAATGTAAGATTATTTCAAACAAAATGCGACATCACCATAATGAGAAACAAAACAACCACCGAGACATCCATAACGTCTTCAGAGTCATTCTTAATTACTTATAAGCTAAAAATGTGATGCAAAACTGCCTTAAAGTAACAAAAAAAAAACACAAAAATATTTAAAATATGAAAAACAAAATGACCACTAAGGGGAATAAAATTTCTGAGAAGAGGAGAAAATACCATAAAAAAGATGGAAAATGACCTTACTGAGCAATTATTAACACAAAAGGGGCAAAAAAACAAAGATATAATTCAAGATTGCTTCAAAGAGGCACACAGTGACCCATAAAGAGCATAAAATGAACACAAAAAGAAGCTGAAGTGGAATTAGACGCAGAATGTCTGTTAGACGCAAAATAACTACCAGGACAAACTAAACAGTCTAACTGGATTCGAAGTAGCCACAAAGAACAACAAAATATTTAAAAAAACACACAAAACTAACAAAAAAAGTTGTGAAAGCGAATAAATTATTTTGTCAATAAGACACGTAGTTGTGCACATTACAATTTTTGTAAAATTTTTGTCCTAAAGGAGGTTATTTACATCCTGGAGAAGGAAGCTGAGAATAAATGAAGAGATGTCAGGATGAATGTAGAAAAAAATGTTAAAAAATAATTTAAAAATGAAAAAAATATTTTTTTTTTAAAAAAAGGATGAATTCAGAAAAAATAAAAGAATTTAAAAAAATAATTTAAAAAATTAAATTAATAATAAAAAAGGTAAATGTTTTTTTAAAAAAGGATGAATACCAAAAAAATGTAAAAATAAAAATGAATAAAAAATTAAAAAATAAAAAATATATATAATTTTTTAAAAAAAGGATGAATGTAGAAAAAATCAAAATAAAAGAAATGTAAAAATAAAAAAATGTAAAAATATAAAAAAAAATGTAAAAAAAATTATTTAAAAAAGGCTGAATGCAGAAAGACAAACTGCATGAATCTGAGAGTAAATGACCAAATGAGAGAGAAGCCGTCGGAAAATAAAGCTCACACACTAGTAAGGGTGTGACTGCAGCATCTCTTGCTGCCTACCTGCTCTTTGACAGAAGCCAGGAGGTTGGTTGTGGTGGTGCTGCTGGAGTCCGACGGGTGGCTACGACCGCTCGGCCCCTCTCTAACCGCCACGGGCACTTCCCCTTCTGCGTCTCCCTCCTCCATCTCCTCCACCTCTCTGCTACACTCCAGACCCGGATGGCTGCTGAGGCACCCTCTCTAACCCTGCATAACAACAAGACGGTTAGGAGGCTTAATAAACTGGAAATCACTTTCACACCAGGAGCTGGGTCACAGTGGGAGTTTTAAGGGGCAACATTGTGTCTAATGTAAAAATCCAGCCATGTTGGTTTGTTTCTGTGATATCCAGGCACACATACTGACCTTATGGCTCACACAATAACACAATACAGGCTCAAAGGGAGATTTTTTTATGCACCTTCACTCAGTAATGAGATTATGGTGTTTTCCCTTTCACATCTTTTTAATCTCATGTGCTATTATGAAGCTGTTCAGTGGGATTAACCCCCCCACCGAGGCATGCAATGACTTTTATCTCCATTTATATTTTATATACAGTTGGAATAGTTTTACCTGAAGGTTATGCATGTCTTTTGCAGGCGCGTGCACGCAGCATGAGATGCATTTAGCAGCATGTCACGTTCATCTTCCTCATGTTAAACCCTGAGCAAGACAAACCTTCATCATCTGTCAATCACTCATCCTCTCTCTCATCCTACAAGGACGAGGTCACAGCGACCCACCGGACCTGAAACCTGCTCTCGAGCCGGGTCTACACGCGCACACGCAGGAGTTCCCCGTCCGCCTGCCAAGCGGCTGTCAGCGCGACTCACCGGCCAGATGTTGCTGTTAGAAGCAGGCCACAGCTGGCTCAGTCTGTCCTGTTACGCGTCCATCCTCCTCCTGAAAGCGGCTGTGACAGCTACATTTCCCATCCGGCGACGTCACACAAACAATCCCGTGCACGTCCACGCGCTCCTCTTTTTTTTAAAAAAAATCCTTATTCAATTCCCCCCCTCCCCCCCCCAATCCAGAATGGGTTATAAATGCCACCTTCCACCTTTGGCGCTCGCGCAGCGCCCTGCCACCCACCGGCCAAGCCGCCCAGCCGCTATCTGATCAGCGGCGTGACGTCACCATGCGGCTATGGATTATTTTCCGATACGGGGATCGATCAGGCGCCGATGCGCACCGCTGCATGCGATGCGGTTGCAGCTGCGGAGCTCGTGCGGCAGCCGCACGCGGGAGAGGGAGGATGCAGCCTGCAGCGTCCGGAGCGCGTGCGTGTATGTGTGCGCGTGCACGTGTTTGGACGAACTGCTGCAAGACAAGTGATTTTTTATGGAACTCCAAATGGAAGATTTAATAGTTTAAGTTATTTAAGTTTGTTTTATGCAAACAAATTTCTGACCAAATTATTACTAAAGCTTAAAAAAAATGTAAAAAAAAAAGTCACATAAAAAGATAATAAATAAAATTATTTCTAAATATGAAAACTGTAAATTAAATTAAATAAAAATACACTTAATATTAGCTGTTAAAACTGACATTTTACCATTTACATCACTAAAAAGCTGCAACAGAAGATTGAATTAATAACTAACAGAATAATAATAAAAAAAAAAACTTAGAGTATTTGACAACTAATTGGGTCAATTGGCAGGAGCCAGGAGCTAAAAAACTGGAACAATTTCACAAAAATGGTCAAAATTAAATTCAAAGACTTGGTTAATATTTTCAAACGATTAAAAAAATCAGGAGAAATCGTTGGATCAAGAAGACTGAGGGGTCGAAAGTGAGTGTTTGTGGTCTTCAGGCCTTAAGAAGCACCATGTTAAATGAGAAACGGTGCACATTTCACCCTGAAACCTACAGATTCGGGTTAAATCCAGGAAAAAGGCCAAAACGACACAGAAACACCATATTTTCTGAGCTTATTTTAAATTATCCAGACAGAGAAAAACTTATTTGAAAATAGTTTTGTAAAGTTTGGCACATAAATGAAAAAGATTTCTGTAAATATGGAACCAATTCATCATCTAATGATCAGTTATCTTGTTTTAATCACCGCTGCACTTCTTTTCTGCCGTTTACCTCAACACATCTGTGTTGTTCGTGACTTTTACATCCTCTTCATAAAACATCGTCCACACAGCTGCTGAGATGTAGAAATGAGGCGTTTTCATTGGAGCAGTGACGTAACAGATACAGTTACTGATCCAAAAGGTCAGTTTATGCGAAATAAATGTTAACTGGAATTTGATTGGGTATTGTTTAGGTGGTATTCTGTGCTGCTCATCCTTTCTGACATAATAAAATAAAATGTATTGAAAGATAAATGACAGAAAACCTCATTTGTATGAATGCAAACATTACAAAAGTACTTTTAGTTAATATCTGTTAAAAAATTAAATAAAATGTATCTTTGGTGATTCCTTTTGTGTGGGTGTGTGATTCTTTAAAAACACATTTCTACATATTAGTTGTTTTAGGGGGAAAAAAGCACACAGGTCCATGCACATGCCCATTTATTTAAATGTCAAGAGTCTGTGAGCAGTCATCAACATAAGCAGGGTGTTACACCGAGGATCATCAGGTGGGTTTCTCCTCTCTGGTACATCTCCATTAAAACCATTTAAAGAAAGCAAAACAAGTGATGGGACTTTGCAAAGTTAAGCCACTAAAGGTTCTCACTTCTTCTGTGTAAACTGTTCAGAGGGAGAAACACGACTGGAATATTTAACAGTTCATTAAAAATAAACCCGTTTTCATCGGAGCGAAAAGGACAAATCACAAGATGATACATTCATCTTTTCATGTACTGCGCAGTAAAAGCGTCGGTGCAGGTTTAGATACAACACGCGCATCGTAAATGTGTTGTCTTGGTAAAATATCAAACCCCACAGTTGTTACTGCTGCAGCATCTCCTCACAGATGAACAGAATAAATGTATTAAGATAAAAGCATCACCGTCGTCCCTCCACTTTAACAGTTTAGTCCAGCTAGACTAAAATGACAAAAACCCTCCTGAATGCAAGGAAAGAAGACTTTATGAGTAACCTGCTCCAACTTAAGACATTTGATCATTTCCAGCTGCTTCTTATCTCAGTCGATGAGTAGACGGGATGTTCCTGAAGATGCTGCAGCAGTAAATCATCAGCCAGTGGAGGAAATCCAGGCTTTGCACTAACACTCAGAAACAAAAACCGCTTGGCGTGTTCAGAACTCATTTTTTCCTAAAGAAAAGAAAGAAAAGAACCCGTCTGCCTCGAGTGTTCGGAGGGAATTACACAGGAAATGAGCCGTTTCAGACGACATCATGAAAGCGGCGTGGGTTTGTTGGTCTACAGGAGGAAGCGCTTCCTGCTGTCGCAGTATGTCTAACCGCATAAAGTGAAGTGATGTAACAGAGGTACAGGTTTGGCACTGTTAAAATCTTTTTGACATTCACTCGGTTTGTCTTTTTGACTCTTTACTTGCGCAGCTTGCAGAGTAAAAATGAAGCAATACTCCGTCGCATTTTTAAAAGTTCTGAGTGGAGCGACCTTTTGTAGAACAGCAAACTAAAACTAAAAATGTTTATGGGCCCATTTTCACCAAATAAAGCTGCCGGGTGGCGTCCACCCCCCCCCTCCGACAGCCAAAAACCTCACATCTCTCCAGACAGGAGCCCTTTGTCAAAACAAGTATTTCACGTCACTGGAATCACAATTCAAAAGCACAAATACTTTAAAACGTCACCGTCTCGATTTTCATACAACCAGGGAGGGAAAACTAACAGCTGGTAGTTTTCGGCGCCTCACATGACTCGTCTTTCAAATCGAGAAAACAGAAATGAAAAAAAAGAAAATACTGCCAGCACCAACACGTCTACTCATAAACAGCTCCGTTCTCCTAAAGACGAACCAGAGCAAATAAATAGAGACAGGAGCGTTGCATAAACATGAGTACAAAACCAAAAATAGTCAGTGGATGTACAATAAATGTGAGTGGATCCTGGGGGGGTGGCGTGTTGGTGGGTTTGTGACACCAACCACCTACCCCCCCAAACGGAAACCTGAGCGCGCTACTCCAGATCGTCCACGTCCTCCGTCATGACGGTGCTTGTTTGCTCCGAGGTCACACCTGGAAGGATAAAACAGACGTTTCCTCCTGAATAAGATGGATCCTCTTAAAGACACGGAAAGTTCAAGCGCCATACTTGAGGTGTCATCGTCGTTGGGAGACTTCTTCTTTTCCTCCACGTAGCCATGGCTGAGCAGCTTGGACATGCTGACCGGAGGAGCCTTCTTATCGTAGGACCTGAGGAGGAGACGACACTTATAAACTATTCACTTCAAACCAGAACGACTAACGATGCTGAACTTTCTTACGTTCTCTTGTATTTGTTGGTTAGTGAGAGACCCTCCATCTGATTGGCGGGACCATCTGGAGACATCTGCCGGATGGAAAAGTCACCCAGACTTATTAATATCTGTGAAACGCTAAAACCTGAGATGTTATCGAAGAAAACCAAACGTTCAGCTGAGGAACGACGGTACTTTAGGAGAATTAACAGACCAATCACCGGATGTGGAAATCAGAGCAAACGGTGGAGTGAGGGAAGAAAAGTTGAGGTGGAATTAGTCATGCGATGGAAAATTATGCAAGACTTTGCCGTGAATGAAATCAGCTCAAAATCAAACGAAAACAATTAAATTTTTGCTTAAAAGCAAAACAAAACTACATGAAATTTGTTCTTCATTTTAAAAAATGCAGTTTTAATTTAATAAGTACAATATCAGCAAGAAGTGAGGGAACATTTTAAAGAATTTTGCATAAAAATGATCTTTTTTATAATGACTAAAACCGTCTACGGACCGGAAATGAACCACTCGCCCACAAACCGCTGGACGGAAATTAAACCTACGAATTAAAGATGCGCAAAAAAAGCAAAACCAGGAGAAAACGGAAGGAAAGATGATGGTAAAATTGAAATAATGACAATTCAAAAAAAGATGGAGGAAGTCAACATGGCGTGAATGTTGGGGGTGGGGCTAGTTTGTTCCATTCACCTTATCTTTACCATGGGAAAAGCTATCAGCCTCTCTTTCCCAGGACGAACCGTTATCAGTGCCAAACGGTGCAGCCAGAGGCTGCCTGCTCGCCTTCATCTGGCTGTCAGGAGACGTTGCTTTGCTCCTGCTGTAAGCACAAAACCACGGTGACATGCCACGTCAAAGCACTGCCAGCTCTCCTCACATTCTGGGAAAATATCGGCTGAAAGCGGCGTCTCCAACATCCATGTTTTATCCCACTGATACCACACTCCAAGTATTCAAGCGGCGACCATTTTAATGCAGAATCCTCTCGTGATGCGCTTCACATTTGAAAAATCAATATTCAGGCGCTTGCATTGATAGTTTATCACATTTTCCATCTGGAAAAAAAAGACTTAAGACTGAAAACTAGTGATGCACGATATGAAAAATTTCAACCGATAAATTACCGATATTTCTATGTTTGCTATAATCTGCAGTGATAGAAAACTGATATTTAAGGAGCTCCGGCGCATCTGTAACACCAAACAAACGTACGATTTATCTCCAAAGTTATCTGTGTTTAAGTATGAAATTATATGAACTGACATAATAAATAAATATCGGTTAATAATATCGTCCCAGTTTGCCGATAATATCTGCCGATACCGATAAGAACACCGATATATCGTGCATCTCTAATGAAAACCAAGAGGCAAGCATGAGTAGGAAGGCTAACTTTAGAGTTACTGCACACAAACCTGAGTCTTCATCACTCTTACCTCTTTGACTCGTCACCTCCAAACCAGTTGGGTGGGTTATATGGTTTCGCTGGTTTGTCATCAGCGTCAGCATCATGACTCAACAGCCCTGCCGAGAGACGATATTGCAAATGAAATGCGAACACTGCAGGCGATTTTGCCGCGCCGTTATTAAAAACACAATGTGGCATTTAACTCGCAGCCCATTCAGCCGAGTGGCTAAATAATTACTCAACCACACTGAGTTTGGACTTTTTCCTTTAAAGCGGCTTAATTGCCAACTCATAATGTTCCTCTTTTGTGCTGTCATTTCCCAAATCCCTGCCAGTCTCCCGCACGGCTACCGCAGCAGCAATTACACAAAAAAAATCCTCATCCATGTGGACAATAACATGAAACGTTTTACATGTTTAGGTAAAAACAAGACTGAAACTAACTTAACCCAACATAACGTCATGTGTTTGTTAAGCTTTAAAACTTCTTGCCAAAAATGCATGAAGGAGTTTAAGGTGATTATTTTTATTCTGATAGGATGCACGATTGGATGAAAGGTGCTCCATGTAAACGCGGATATTGTTACGCTTTGAGGGAAAACGTGAGCATTAAAACAGAAACACAAAATAAACTATTTACTCATTTTCTTCACTGCTTATTCTAATTAAAGGTCGTGAGGAAGCTGGAGCCTATCATGGCCTATAATGGACAATGTCGACTAATCACATTTGTCTACGGTCATTTCTATAGTCGACGCATCGTATGTTTTGACATTTACCGCAATTTTCTTATGTTACTTGGGCGGACACTAGGTGGCGGTATTGCACTTTCTATTAGTTGCCAACTGCTATTAAACATCCAAAGAAGAACAAGTAGAAAATGCATTCGATGAAAAAGGAAACACAAACGATGGCGGAAAGTCAGACTGAAGCGGAGAAAAGAATAAGATCAAAACATTCAAAATAATCGCTGACTAATCGCCTACCAAAGTAATCATTAGTTGCAGCCCTACCCTGGACAGATCCCTAGTTTGTCGGAAACTATTTATTTACTTTGACTCTTTTTTAAGTTATTTAACTACTTTCCTCATAAAACCAACTCAGATACTTTTTTACATTTTGTTCTCTTTATTCCGGTCATAAAGGAGGATATTCATTTTCTTATTTTCACTTTATAGGGTCGTCGAAATAACCGCAATTTCGTAATACGCAACAAGCGTAATCGCAGGACATGGCGAGCAACCGCCACCACCGCAGTATGTCTAAGAGTTGGTGCAGATGCTGAACTTACACGCTACCTGCGGGAGGAGCCCATCGATAGCGACGCAGATCTACTCGCCTACAACCAGAGTAGATTTCCCTGCTCTCTAAAGTCGCCGGCGACTACATGTGCATTAGAGTTTTTAATGAAGCTGGAAACATTTACTCCTCTCTGATCCTCCCTGATACCACACAAGGTGAACATGTTGGTTTTCCTAGCGCGCAGAAAGGTCATGTCTAAGATGTTGGTCTTTAGGAGACTTTATATTTTATGATAAAGAAATTAATACGTCCTTCAACACATCCTGCTGTTTCGCATTGCACTTGTTTTGCGTCATTCCTAAGACAGGCTGTACTTTTCCTTTGTTCTA
>JBAMHX010000027.1:4465298-4476415 GCA_037177515.1 Pseudomugil tenellus | reverse complement strand
TCTACCTTTTCATCCATTTTGGGATTTTCCGATAATGATGAAACACCAAGATGGCGACGGTAGGACCCGCCTATTGGATTCAAATCCGCTCTTCAGAAACCTATGGGTCACGTGACGTACGCGCTGTCCAGTAAATTATACAGTCACTGGGTGTGATGACACTAGGGCTGTAAAAAATATCCATATATCGCAATATTTTCAAAGAGACTATATATCGATATGCAAAAGAACTGTATCGACCTTTTTATGAGCATATTTTTACTCATAAGGCAGATTTAAATTTCTTTATTCATCTTGAACACAAAGAGATTTCTTAAATAAAATGTCCAGTTAGTTGTGCATTTACTAGGCTGTGATTTTTTTTACTATTAAATTTTAGTAAAGAAAAGTTGCAATTTATCACCTTTTTAAAGCAATACAATATATCACAATATATTGTGGTGCTACTGTATTATAATACACATCCTATCGCCAGATTCTTGCTGATACACACCCCTAGGTGACACACACCATCTGCTTTACAAGTAGTGCTTGTCATGAAATAATGACACTATGTATTATGTTGTGTGTTGTAAAAGCTAAGAATTACAAGAGGATGCACTTTTTTGTGCAACTGTGTTTATATTTATCATTTTATAATTGTTTTTCAACATCATTTGGTATTTAATGAGGTAGTAACACTAACTTATTCAAAGTAGATTTTTAAGACATTATTTACTATTATTATAATTGTTGTTGGACTTTTACCAATTGTGCTCTTTACCGCATCTGACTTGTTAACTGTTTTATGTTTTTATAACCAATGACTCTGTTGATTCGATTTTATTTAACTTGGTTCTTTATAAGCTTTGAATGTTGCATGTTTTTATGGGTGGATGAGTGTATGAATAAGCTACGAGTAACTAAATTTCCAAATGGAGTGAATAAAGTTATCTACTGATCCCAAAAACACCAAAGTAATTTATCCAGCTTTGTACACAAATGAATGAAGAGGCTGATTACTGCCTTGTGGTGCCAAAGCAAGTTGTGCATTATTGTTGCTACTGCTTTAATTACGCAAATATGAATAGGAGTATCGTACACAGCTAAATGCCACAACTAAACAAATATTCTGAATCAATGACTAAAGACGGCAATTTTCTTCATGAGTGACGCAATCAGTTTCATCTACAATTACTAATTACTACAATTACTAGTTTAAGATATAAGAATTTGCTTGTGCCAATATGCTAAATATGAAAAAAATAATTAGCATCTTGATAGAACATTAGATTAGAACAGAATCCATAAGCTCTCTTTTCTTGTATCATGTTGAGCATTGTGTGTCTGTGTCTTTTTGTATATGTATATCATGTTATTGTTTGCAACTGTGGCATGGGTGTTTCGCCCAGAACAAATTTCCCACTTGCATGACAATAAAGTTTATATTATCTTATCTTATCTTAGTGGTGTATTTTACACTATTATTACCGTATTTTCTTAAATCTGAGATTTCCTGTGAATTTGATTGTTATCAAACAATCATTTTTTAAAATACTTCATATAGGGGGAAAAAAACAGTCGTTATAGATGGCTTTTGTTATGAAAGTAACCGTTCAATGTTTCTTTTTCCGGTTTTATTTTGAAATACAGGAAGTGCTGGTTTATTGTTGATTTTTAAACTTAACCCGGAACCTTTTGAAAACAAAAGCACTTCACATTTGAAACATGAATCTCTGACATGACCAAATATCAAAAGCAGCTGTCCCGACGGAATATTCACGCTTACGGATATGGAGGACAAACCGGACGGAGGTAACCCGGACTGGATGTTCCGTCTGCCGGAGGAGCTGCTTGACGTCCCGCTGTGGAACTTGGCAATACCCGGTACAACCCAAACCTTGCGCGCTAACGTCTTAATAATCCCACTTAAAGCGATATTTATATATATTAAATCTTTATTTTAAAACGTGCTTTATCTGTGCTTCCTTGTTTCAATTGTAACTTAAATAAAAAGTGATTTGTGTGACAACAGGAAGCCATGACAGCATGTCTTTCTGCCTGGACGTCTCCTCTCCGGTGGTCAGATCCCAATCCATTCTCCTCAGACTCGCTGACAAGCTGTTTCCCTGCTGCATCCGTCCCTATGTGTCCCGCTGGGCCACAACACAGGTACAGGGTCCCATCTGGAGCCCATATCAGGAAACCCACAGCATTCAGATCATTTTAAAGAGCTTATTTAGACACAAATTATTTAGAAGAACGTCACATATTCAGGTTTATTTTTGTGTGAGAATAAATAACCTTTTGGTCTTTGCGTGTGAGATATTTTATCAAACCAGTTTCTCATGAAACTTTTCAGATATTCAATCTAAACTTCCTTGTTTCTGTTTTACAGAGGTTTTGGCACAAGAGTCATGTGTCTGCATGTTTTGTTATTCCCCTTTTGTAGATGGACTAGCATTGAACAACAAAACAGACATTAAAATAATGTTTTATGTTTTTAATCTTCTACATTACAACTATGTTGATTAAAACTATTATTATAGTTAGTTATGTAACCAATTAATCAAAAAGTAAAAGAAAAAAGGAACTTTTCTGTTATCTTTTGAACTCATGATCGCTTAAAAAAAACTTTTAGTGCATATTTATTATTACTTACATCCGATTTTTCCTAAAAGACTCACTTAAGCTCCAGTTTTCTCTCTTATCTTGTATTACCCAACTTTATTTTAATGTTGGAGCTATCACATTCTATTAATTAGTCTGAAACTTTTACATTTTACGCTCTTTATTCTTGTTTGTGTGCAGCAATCGGTCCTCAGTGATCAGTGTGAACTCGGTGTTCGGTTCTTAGACCTGCGGATTGCCAAGAAACCAGCAGGGAGCAGAACGCTGTTCTTCGCTCATGGCATCTACACTCTGGTCACGGTCAAGGTGAGATCGTCACATCCAAAGCCGTTTATACGTATAGATGTTGAGAGCAATGAACCCAGTTATTTTGAAAGAATAAAGGGGGGGACATGTAATGTAACCTCAGTAAGCCCATGATGACAGATAACTAGTTTAGCAATCCAAAAATTAGCTTAAACTTACATGAAATAACACATTTTACTACAGAATGCCAAGAAATGTGGTCATTTCATCCAAATAGCGGAAAAATAAAAGCTCCATGAATCACATGACTTTTGCATTCAGACCTTTCTATAGCATCGCTGCACTCACAGGAACACTCAGGAAGTTATTAAATACAGCTTGTCTCCTTGCAGGAGGCTCTGGATGAACTGGCTGCATGGTTAGATGCTCATCCTAAAGAGATCGTTATCGTCTCCTTCTCAAACTTTGATTCTCTGACGGATGACGATCATGCCGATCTGGTGAATTTTATCTGCTCGCTTTTCAGCAAGAAGCTCTGTTTCTCACAGGTAGGCACACATTTCTAGCAAAAACAATTAAAGGATACATGTGTGAAATGTAATAATATCCTCATAACAGCACGTTGAAGCGGTTTTCTGAATG
Organism: Pseudomugil tenellus; assembly: GCA_037177515.1. Lineage (NCBI taxonomy): Eukaryota > Metazoa > Chordata > Actinopteri > Atheriniformes > Pseudomugilidae > Pseudomugil > Pseudomugil tenellus. The sequence goes on along the minus strand of JBAMHX010000027.1, from coordinate 4,472,917 downwards.
AATGATCTAAACATTGAATCAGGACACGCCCAATCTGCATTCCTGTTGGTCCAGAGGTCAGCAGGTTATCGTCTCCTATGACAACCAGCAGATGGTGCAGCAGCACCCTGAGCTGTGGAAGAAGATACCTTATAGGTAAAGTTGCAGAAAGCTCATATTTGCTGCTGTTGCTTCAGGGTGGTGGTCTGTTTGCAGGTACGCTAACAGCCCAATCCCAAAGGAAGTGATCGCTTACCTAGAAGCAAATAAGAAAAAAGGAAGACCAGGTATGCGATTATTTAAATCAGGAAGTGTCTGCATTTCTTTATTCAGTTTTAAGTCGGTGATGTTATTGCTTCTCCAGATGGTTTCTACACTTGTGGTCTGAACCTGACCGAAGACACTTGTTACGTCCTCTTCCATCCCCTTCAAACCATGAGGAAAATGACGATGGACGCTCTGTCCCCTTTGCTGCTTTGGACATCTAAGCAGCGTCCGGGGTCCGAAAGAGGCGCAGTCAACATCATCTGCGGCGACTTTGTCGGACTCAGCAAGTTCTGCTCCATTGTGATCGAATTGAACTACAAACTGCTGGACAAGCCATCGAAAGCTGCTGCTGTTTCCTAGCAACCGCCAGATTCGCTCTGGATTCAGCTGGTTTCTCTCAGTAGTAATGTTTTTTAAACTGACATTTAATAAAACAAACTCGGATCCCAATTTAATATTTCCTTATTTAAGTAGTTCTTGTTTGTGACAAATTAGGAGTGGAATAAGTGTTGCCATAACAACAAGACTTGTACAGTAATCAAATGTAGTCTGAGTCTCGTTTCCTTCAATTTTCTGGTAGAATTTCATCAGCATTATTTCCCTTCTTTACAGTATTTTTTCATCATCTTGCATTATATATGAATGTTTTTCACAAATATATTTTTTCAGATTTTTTATGCACCATTATCACTTTTCGTGTATTACCTACTCTGTTACTGTACGCTGTGAATAATGTTGCACTGCTGGACACTTTTGCACAAATGTTTGCACATTAAAAACTGTCTGATACGATTTGTAAAATTATTTTTAAACCTTTTTAAATCCACATTTAAAAGCATATTAAACTGCTAAAACACACAGTGTCATAGAAGCGATTCCTGCATCCTGTATGGAGATCTGCCAGAGGTACAGTCATCTGCGTCTTTACCTGATTTCTGATGAGTTGGAGGATGTCAGAAAGAAAAAGAAGTTTTATCGGCCTCTTCTATGATACATTGTCACATAAAAACCAGACAATAGCTTTCTGTGAGGTTTGCAACTTGACATTTTGCTTCCGATTTATCTCTTTTACCCAGTGACAGTATAGTTTTGACCATAAATATTCACATGATGCATCTGTGAAAAGATAGATTAATAAATCCCGTTGGACTGAGGGAGACTGTGCCCAAAAGGCTTCGTCTGATCTAGACTTGGAGGAACATCCAAGACGAAGAGGAGCCTTCCTCATTTTTATAAAATAGTTTCCAGAAAAAAAGACAGACTAGAGCATTCCTGTCCAATCGTGTATATATGAAGCGATTTTAACATGAAATTTTATGCCATTTTATTAGCAGCAGGTGACTCCAGGGGACATTGGAAAACACCATTATGTTTAAAAGACTCCAGTTAGAGAGTATTTGATCCTGCTGGAATAATATCCTCCACACCATTACACCACCAACCTGAACTGCTGATCCAACGCAGGATGGATCCATCCATTATCTGTACCACTTATTCCAAAGAAGGGTCGCAGGTAGCTGGAGTCTATCCCAGCAATCACTGGGCAAGAGGCTGGGTATGCCCTGGACAGGTTGCCAGTCCCTCTCAGCAAGATGGATCCCAGCTGAAATGGAGACAAGTCAACAGGTGAACTTATATAAATTATCAATGGGTGCACAGTAAAAGCATTGCATCAATGAGAATAAAAAAAAAAAAAAAACTTTACCTAAACTTTTTTTTGTTGCCAGTAACACAAAAAGTCTGCTTGTCAAACTGCTTCTCACTGATGAGGAAGCTGTGCAGGCAGGTGTCCGATGGCAGGAAGCAGGAATGAATGACAGCACAAATGCACTTTGTGATATTTTAAGAGACCCTGGAATGATTTGTTAATTAATCATGCAAACAAAACCCATTTTATCCCAGTTTAAGATAGTGATCTTTACGCAGGTTTTATCAAACAAGACAGCATTTCAGCATGTTGAGCTACAGCTGGATTTGTTATTAGTACATGTAAACGCAAAGACAGGCAACAACAAAATCCTTGTCACACATCCGCACAGAAGATTTTATTTGTTTGCTTCAAATTATTCTTGTTTGTAAAAGCATCCAGGTCAAACATTAGAGGGAAAGAAAAAGCAGAATTTATAAGAAATAAAATATGTTACAGCTAAAAAAAAAAGAAAAAAGTATAATTACAAATATCCTCCCTTGTTGTGGGAAACAGAAAGCAGTGTGAAGAGGTTAAAACATACATTTTATGTTAAAAAAAAACTTGTTTGCTTTAATCTCACATGCTAAATGTTATAATCATCAGGATCATCAGAACATTTTCAGGAATTTGAGCTATGTAACAAACGTGACCCGTCAGACAAAAATGTGATGCTTCGAATTCGTTTGCAGAGAAGAACGTTTGGGACAAATCTTATCAGAACGTTATGGGACCCATATTATGCAAAATTGACTTTTTGAGCTTTTAACCTTCTATAAGTGTTAATTGTACCTTAAAACGATCCCGGAAGTAGTTTATTTTTCACCCATGTGTTTTTGTAGTGATCACTTTAAAAAGAAGAGTGCAGCTCAAGCAGAGCAAATGGCTGACACCACCGTACCGACACGACACGGTGACTCCCGACTCACGACTCCCCCCCACCTGAAAATTTTAGCACGTCATCTGCTCCAGGAAGTGTGTATGTGGCTGTGCTGCGTTCTCGTAAAAAGACGCACGTGAAAATGCACGCTGACTTCACACGGCGCGGGGCAGGGGAGCAGCAGACACACGGAGGAGAGAAGAAGAGAAACACACTCAGGCGTTCACAGTTCCTGCTAGAAGTCTCTCAGCAACAAATGAATGGTATGGCGAAACTGTATTATGGTGCATGTTGCAAAAAGCACAATACTATCATAGATGTGCATGGGATAGACTGTGAGGTAAATATAGCATAATATGGTTCCTTTTAAAAGAAACATTTAGCTTTCTCACCAGAATACTATATAGTAGCTGAATGAAACCCATCTTTGTGCAAACAGAAAAACGCGTGTGCGCTACATCCTTAACACCTCCTCTAATTCCTTATCTTCTAGTAATCCTGCGCTTGTATAGAGGTGCATTAATCATCTGGTGGAAGAAGCAGGTTTTGCTTTACGAGACCAAATAACTGAACAAGATTCAGAAGATGGAGGTCCGACACAGAGCTGGAAAATGATGAGATGTCCTCGATTCCAGTTCATATTTACACGGACAGGGTTCGCATTTTGCTTGAATAAAAGTTCACAAACCTTTGCTGCTAGCTAGTAAACAAGACCAAAACTTAAACGTTTTACTGTATTAGCGTGAACTCTTCAGCATATTGTGTTATTGCAGCTGACATTTCAGTCGGCTTCTCCACTCTGTTCTGTTCCACGTCCTCAATTCAGTCGTGCAAAATAACCAATGTTAAAATATCTGTCAGGTGTTGCAGCTTTGCTATTATTTAGAGTGACGGAGAGTTGGCTAAAGCTAAAGAAAACTGTGAGCTAAGATTGACGTATTTTCTTTATTGTGAAGAGTTTCGCTTTAAATACGTAACAGTTATAATATACTAAAGAAAAAGATTAAGCTTTTAGTTCATGTGAGAGTAAGCTGGGTCACCGTCATGCTAACGGCCTGTTTTGATTGTATCGTGTGCTTGTCTGCAGCTCCACGCTAACTTTAGCTACTTTTAGTAAACAGCTAGCATCAGTGTTTACAGATCAGTGCTGATAGAAATGACCTCTCCCATCACGGCTTTATCTGCATTTCCCCTCTTATCTCAGTAAATCTGGATGCAACCGGGAAAAAGGGAAAGTCTGTGCCATACATTAAACAACATGCTCCACATGTATTCTTTTTGAAAGATTCAATTCAATGAATGATACACCTTCTCAGTAACCTTGACTGCTGAATAAAAGAAAATAGTTGTTACATTTCATAGATTACTAACATTACATTCAGGTTAAGGCTCAAATCTGACAGAGACACCTGGACAAACAAACACTTAAGCCATTGCTTTCTAACAAGATGCAATCATGACAGCTGCATCTTCGGAAACCTGTTGGCTTCCAATATGGCTTCCTGAGCTCAACTTAGGTTCAACACGTGACGTGATCCTGCGTAGCACCATAGAAGAGGGAGCAAACAAACAAAAAAAACAAACTAATGTACCTCATTGGGAAAAAAAACATATTTACAAAGCACCACAAACGGTGCAAAGACCGATAAAGTGTGTTCCGACTGCATGCGGGAGTGTGTGCGTCTATCTCTTGGTGTAGCCAATATAGCTGTTCTCCACACACAGCACGACGTAGGAGTTAGTGCAGCTGCTGGTGCTCTGCTGCGTGAGGCTGCCGCTATGCAGCGACGTCGCCATGCCGGTCACCGCCCCGTCACCGACACGCCACGACTCGCAGAAGCTATCGACATGCCGCTGACCTCCACTGGTCGACCCGTGCCACGCTGTCTTCTCCGGCCTCAGAGAGGGAGATACAACGCTTTAGCAACACTTTCTTTTATCCTGTTATTTGGATTATTGATCGGTTGTCTCACCATGTGCCGTCTCTAAGAACGTCCTTGCCGTTGAAGGAGTAGATTGAGACGTTGCCCTTCATTCTGCCATCGTTAAAGATGGCTTCCCAGTTGTCAAAAAGAACCTCATCCTGCAAACAATCACAACACAATCTGCTGTAAAAGAAGATGCTTTTTCACCATTATTGTGGTGCCACTTATTTAGCTTTCAACGCTTTGGTGTTCACCAGTATCATTGCTAACAGAAGCAGCTTAGCTTATCCACCTTCAGGTTGACTATTGGGATGTGATCCCTGTCAGTCTTGCGGACGATGCTGTGGAGATCCTGGAGTCTGGAAGATAGGAAGGCCCGGAAAGTTCCTTTCATCCCAATGGCCTGCGCCTGGGTGAAGCACAGGAAGTCTGCTCCTCGGATCCCCCTCATGGAGCCGGTCTGAGGGAGGTTCAGCGCAATCAGATGGAGCTGAAGGACAAAGAAGGGGTTAATGCTTGTTTATAGTCTGAGCAGCAGGCGCTATAAATGCGTAAAAGTCTCTCTTACTGCTGGTCCTGAAGTGTGACTGTGGACTGGTGTTTGGGGTACAGGCGGTGGTGGTCTCCTTTGAGGAGTGACTGGGGCATAATATCGCCCATCTGGTTGGTTTGAGCGATCGACGTAGCTCGGAAACCTGTCGTCGGTCTTCGAGGGATACCGTGGATCTGGTTGGTAGCGTGTGTCGAGGTAGTATCGGGGATCAGTTGCGTGATTCGGGTGGACTTGTGGTGGAGGCTGGACTGGACTCTGGGCTGGTCTCTGGGGATCCGTGCTGGAGTGCTGGTCTGGGGAGTATGGGATAACTGGTGGCGGCTCCACCGCTGCAACCTCATTACCCTGAAACGTAACAAGCATGCTATGCTTTATAGCAGGAGATGTTTGTTTTAAGAAGAAGAAAGAAGGAGTTTCACTCACAGCCACATTTGGTAAAGGAATGTAGGCGCCAAGCTGAAAATGAAGCAGATAAGGGCATGAACTCAGCGTTAATGACCAATGTTTGTGTTCTAGCTGATATATGTTTACTATAAAGACTAAATAATTACCTGGACTTGCCGAACTCCATCTTGGACTCGCAGGTAGAGGTCTGTTTGGTCTATAATGTACACCAGCGTGCCTTCAGGTTGTCTTCTAGCTGTTGCTGTCATGGTTTCGTAAGACCTCAACAACGTCACCTGGACACACAGCAAGCTCCATCATTTTACCTTATGATGTTCATGTTAAATCAAGCTGGTTTTTAACTCCATCATAAGGAAAACTTTTGCTGTAAATGCACAAACTTTCAAACTTGTCATAATGTTTTTGTGCAGAAACTTTTTAAAGGCTTCTTTTACATTTTAAAATATCTACAAAAATACAAAACAGAACGAGATCCTGCAAAAATAAACAAATAAAACAAGTCGAGCTAAAAACAAGCAACGGACAGAAAAAAAATCTGACAGCTGATAAACGACATTTTCCAGGCGGAGACATTAAACATTTTAAGGTTAAAAACGTTTTTAATTATGTGTGTGCATTGTAATCATGGCTGCTCATTTTAATGCCACAGTGACATTTATGCACATTCCTGTAGCCGTTGTTGCCCTGCAGCATCCTGAGGCTGAGCAGCTGCACTTTGCTTCACTTTGGCTGAAAATTTGCCCAAGGTTAGCAGTAGGGCTTTAAATTTTTGGTCTTTAAGCATGCGATTCATTTGTTGTGGTTATATGTTCATTTATTCATTTAAAAGTTTGATAACTGTGTCCAAATGAGGCTTTTGTTTTATGAAACATTTGTTTGTATAAAGTGGGATTGGTGGGATGTGAAGGATGTACATATAAATTCTCAATCTTTTTGTTACAGAATGAAAAAAGTAGCTGAATCTATCAATTCTATTCTATTATTTATTTTTTTCTATTTTGATTTGAAAATTTTTGTGTAGTTTGGTACTCAATATGTTTTTTTCTAATGAAAAATATATCAGACCACATAGAAGATGTACTGAAATAAAACAAGCATGGATATAATTACTGCAGGCCAACCTGTATGGAGCAACCTGTTCAGCCATTTTTTTATGTGTTACGTGTCCAACAGTGAATAAAACAACAGACTTCAGGCTGTGCCAAAGTTGTACTCACTCCTGACGAGAATCCAGGTAACCCTGGAGCTCCAGGCGGTCCTGGTGGTCCAGGAATACTGATTGCTGCCATTTACACAGGAGAGAAATGAGCTTTTATTAAACTGAACAGAAGAAAAGTAACTTTGAGCAGAAACAACACCAACAGTTTTGTAAATGATAAAACTGTTTTTAATTGCAGCTGTAATTTTGTTGAACCTCCTTGTGAGACAGAGCCCCCCTGGATGAAGAGTTAGTCTTAAATATTTAAGGCTCTTTTTCTTCTTTTTAAGGTCTGAGCCATGTGAAGTATGGAAAGGACACTATTGGTTCCCAAATGTTCATTCTTATTCTCGTAAGAACATTGAGTGCAAATATAACCTCCTAAACAACCAGTAAAAAATTGTGAAATTTGGCACACACAACAAGACGGGTTAAAAAATTTGATAATCTAAGGTCTGCATGGACTGCAATGAAAAAAATTATTATTGTATTAGAACAAAGTAGACTGGGGTGGGGTGTGCTCTATTAACTCCAAACTCGGGGGAAAGTTTCCTCACAAGTTGGGGACCCGACGCTATTCAAATCGTTCTAATAGAAAAAAACGTGTTACCATGGCAATACCCAGAAAAAGGCCTTCAGGGGGGGGGGGGGGGGGGGGGACCCAGATCCAAACCTGATGGAATCCACGGACTTCCCCCCCCCCCTTCCCCCCTCAACCCCCCTTT
>JBAMHX010000027.1:4450852-4461806 GCA_037177515.1 Pseudomugil tenellus | reverse complement strand
AATAATAATAATAATAATAATAATAATAATAATAATAATAATAATAATAATAATAATAATAATAATAATAATAACTGTTTTTAAAGTGCTATAGAAACAAAGTTACAAAGTTACAGCATTTAATAAAAAAAAAGCCAATCTAAAAAGGAGAGTTTTTGATTTAACTTTAAAAGTGCTTAAAATTTTGGCTTAAATTTTTGGCTAGGTAGGGAGTTTCCATAATCCATAATTTAGGAGCTAAGACTGAAAAGGCCCTATCGGGAGGAGGGAAAAGCCTGACCAGAGGAGTGCAGGCACCAACCCGGGACATAGGGTAACAGCATATCATTAATGTAGGTAGGGGCTGCATCATGGAGAGGTTTAAATAAATTTTTATATTCAATTCTAAAATTGACTGGTAACCAGTGTAGAGAAACTAAAATGGGGGTAATGTGGTCATGGTGGTTTTTTTATATAGCACCTCTCAAGATAAAAAAAAAAAAATCACAAAGTGCTTAACAATAAACGTAAAAAATTGAATATAAAAACAAGTAAAAGTAAATAAAAACCCATAAAACTCAATAAAAGCAAGTTTTTAAAAAATGTGTTTTTAGCTTTTTAAAACAAATCACTGAGTCTGCCATTCTCAGGCTGAGAGGAAGGTAGTTATAAATGGATGGAGCCACTATCGCAAAAGCCCTATCACCTTTGGTTTTCAGCCTGGTTCGCTTCACTTCTAGAAGACCTTGATCACGCAATCTTAGTGACCGGCTCGGGGTGTAGGGCTGAAGGAGCTCCCTTATGTATGACGGTGCTTTAAGATGGAGGGCCTGATATGTTAAAACCAAGATTTTAAACCGTATTCAGGAAAAAACAGGAAGCTGGTGCAGCTGTGACAGTATCGCACTGATGGAAGTGAATTTATAGGATTTGATAATCAGCCTTGCAGCAGCTTTCTAGACAAGTTGGAGACGGTCAAGAGATTTCTTATTTAATCAGCTGAAAATGGAGATGCCTGTTAAAAGTCTTGCTGTAGAGTTTTGGACCAGCTGGAGACGACTGAGCAGCTTCTGACCTATACCTGCCTATAGCTCAATACAGCAGTCTAATCATAGGAAACTTGTGTGTGTATTACCTTTTCCAGTGCAGACCGTGAAATGTAATGATTGATTTATATTCCGAAGCTGATAAAAACAAGATTGTACAACCTTTGTAACCTGAGGGCTAAAATTATTTGAGAATAATTTTAGTGTTAAAGTAGATCAGTATACATAAGAAGTACTGATTAGGTGTGTATTTGTGAATGGGTTACAGAGAAAAAGTTTACAACTTAACTTTAGGTTTGATACAAAAAATAAAGTTTTTTACCGATTTTCCCCTTGTTTAATCAAATCTGATGCATAGCTGCTTATTTTTTCCAAATTAAACCCTATTAAAATATATTACACATTAATCTTTAATAATTTGCAGGGGAGAAACTAAATACTTAACAATTAGCCTACCTTTGGTGCATATCCTGGAGGTCCAGCATCCCCCTTATCTCCTTTTGGTCCACTGGGCCCCTAAATCCATGTACATAGCTGTAATCTTTCCTTCCATCAACTATTTTTCAAACAAATCTGTAACACTGATTATGTTACGTACTGGTAATGTTGCTGTACTTGAAGTATCATAACCTCTCTAAAAGAAAAGACAAGAAAAATGCATCAAACCACGAAAAATAACAATGATTTGACTTTTAACAGTGACTTTAGTTCAGTGCAGCTAATGGCGGTCGGTTAGTGGATCAGAGGGAGCAGACACTCACCTGTCCAATTTCGTTCCAATAAACTTCATTATACTACAGCGAGACAAAGTTAGGTCAGTTAGTAACAATGAGACAAGCAGTGGCTGTTAGTGAATATGAGTGACAGATGCATTGTCAGTTAGTGACGAAGTGGGACGCTAATGTGTGGAGGTTAACTTCATTTTCACAGGTGAATGCAGATTCAGTGCATCTCTTTATACTGACATTTCAGCTTTAACTCACATCTCTTGGTGAATGATAAACTATCTGTCCTGGAGGTCCTGGAGGCCCTGGAGGTCCTGGTGGGCCGCCATCTCGTCCTGGGAGACCCTGTGTTATATAAATGGACACAAGAGTAGCCAGAGACAAGCTAACATAATGCATTTTGACATCATGTAAATGTATAAAACTTAAATGGTTAGAAGTACTTGAGATAATGCACATTAAAACAATTGTAAGAACTGAAAGGGTTACTGTTTGTTGTATTTTCAGTAAAATTATAAGGGACAAAGCAGCAGTAAGACATAAATAAGCCTATAATATGAAATGACATGAGATACCTAGCTAGCTTGATAAATGATAGCTAGCTATTTAGCAAGAAAATCAAAGCTAGCTAGCTAGTTAGTTAGCAGACAAACAAAAAGAAAGAGGTCCTAATACAGAGCCTTATTGTACACCGTTTGCCACATTTACTAATTGAACAACAAAATATTGTTTCCACTAATACGATAAGAATTGATGTACAAAATACTTTCAAATGTCGTCTAACAAAGAAAGCATCAAAAAATGTTTAATTAAATCATGTAATGACTGTTTTTCTTTTAACCACTATTGTTATGCTACAGATCCATTTGTTTTTTATTTTAACAAATGTTAAAACAAGCTTATATTTTGGTGCATGTAGCAGTTTTTAAATGGTAGAAATTCTGTAGAATTATCAAAAACTCGATTTTGAGATACTTTTTTTTCTATTATTCCTACAATAAAATAATTTAGGTCTAAAAAAATGAAAACTTAACCATTGAGCAAAATCAATGTAGTTAAAACGATCATTTTCTCTTTGAAAACTCAAGATTGCTGATGTCAAATACAACCTGAATAGCTGTAGAATAACAAAGATAAGAGTGGCTTTGCCTTGGTTATTTACTCTGATAGTATTATCTCCAAATTACAAAGCATCCTTGTTTTTATTTCAACTCATCTCGTTTTTTAAGCAATTTGTCCTCTAATAAAAACTGACCTCGTTGTTTTATAGTAGCTTTCAAAATGAGTAAATTATTTTATTGAGACGTTGAGATAGTTAATTTATCTAAAAGATGATTACAATTAACTTCAGATAATGGCATCATAAATCAAATATTTTCATAGCCGTTGTCAATCGACAGGTATGCTATTGCATTAAAACCATATTCTGAATGCAAAATGTTGAAGATTGTCACAAAAAAACACTCACCATCGCTCCCTTCTCTCCTCTGTTGCCTTTTTCACCCTAAAAAGTAAAAAAAAAAAAAAAAAAAAAAGCTTGATCAGCACCATAAATACTGGCGTTCGTTATGTACTAAGTATAAAAAAAAGAAACTAGATCTTAACTACTTTCTCAGTTACAATAATCTATATGTACCGGCAGACCAGGGTACCCATCCACGCCTGGTATCCCTGGAGGTCCTCTTGGTCCCTCTGATCCTTTGTTTCCATGGTCGCCAGGCAAACCCGGCTTACCCTAAAAAAACATCTTGTATTTTTGTCTTCTAATTTAATTCAAACAAACATTAAAAAATCATACAGAAAATCAACCATTAGCATTATTCTGAATACATTAACTTAAAAGAAAGTATCAAATTAATGTAAATTACAAAAGTACTACCTTTAAAGCCTAAATAACTCTTCTTTTCCTCCTGACAAAAGTTTCTAACTGTGTGTCCCGAATAAATAGTTTGTGATATTTGAAAAAACTAAATAAATATCTTAAATTAAAAAAAAGTTTTTAAATGTATGTTTTCTGATATGCAGATAAATCTTATGTTTTTTAATACATTAACCTCAAGCTTCTGTAATTTAAGTCAATTAACATGAAAAGTAAGATAGAATAATCAACGTCACACTTTGTAGTACTTACAGGAAGACCTGCAATACCAGGTGGACCCTGGAAGACAACGCAGAAAACATGAGCAGTGACAGGACTGTAACCAGAGGGGGGTGAACCTCCACTGGGGTTACCTGTGGTCCGGGGGGGCCTCTGAGACCAGGAAAGCTATTGGTCACCTCATACCCTTCTTGATCACTCTGCAAAGAGGTGATATGAGAGAATAACAAAACTTTTAACATAGTGAATCATTGCAGTAATTTTTTAATAATATAAAAACAGTTATTTGGCCAAATTTGGCGTTTCATGTTCTTTGTCATCCCTTACAGTTGTGGCGTTACTGCCAATAAAAATCAAACCACTGTTCATGAACAAATGAGTATGATTTGATTTCTGCAACAAACCACATAGACAGCAATATATAAATAGTACTATATATACTATATAATTATGGTACAAATCAAGAATAAAATGCAATATAAGTAAATAATTTTCACTCGAAATTAGATTGGATTTAAAACGTAACCTTAAAGTCTGTTGTGGTTGCCATAGTTGCAGCGTGATGCACGACAGAGAAAAAGTAGTGAGCTTCGTGTCCGAATCACAATGAAATTGAGGTAACTATATAGTGCGCTTTGTAGTGCAGCCCTATGTAGTAAATGAGGGGTTAGACACAGCCAAGGAAAGCCACTTGTGTCTACCTGTGCTACAACGTCATGGCAACAGCAACAGGCTTCCTAAGCTGACCAATCAGATGCAAGCATTTAGGGTTGGGAAGCTTTAAAAAGTGCTAAAATTAGTCATTTCAGATATGGATGAACTGGGAATCTGAACAAGGAAAAATGCATGATAAACTGTAAATCATGTGCAGCATATCTAGTGGACATAAACAGAATAGATTGTCTTCTTAATGAGCATTTTTGTTCCTAAAACCACAGCTTTGTGCTCTGAATTTATTGCCCTTCTGCCTTCATACATCTCAGATCTTCTTCCACTTGTCTCACAGTACCATATTCACTCTCTGTAGCAGGCTGAACTTTCAGTTTCAGTCCCTCAATTACTGACCTCATGTCCCCCTCACCTTTGCAATGTTGCTTCACTTCTAGACTTCAGGTCCAAATTTAAGCCGTATCTTTTCAATCTTTCCTAATATATGCTCAATGCACAAAACTGTTCCTCGAATCTGTTCTTTATACCTTAAATATTTATATATTTATTGCTTTTTTGTTTTATTTGACTGTGTTTTACATTTATTCTCTGTATTGTTGCTGTAAGTTGATCTTGAGTGTCATAAAAAGCACCTATAAATAAAATGTACTATTACTGTCATCAGATGTACTAAATCAGCAAAAACCTATACTCACAAAGCCAACACCATATGGTGGTCCCGGTGGTCCAGGGGGTCCTGGAGGCCCAACTGGTCCCATTGGGCCAGGAAGTCCTGCCAGACCAGTTTGCCCAGGAGTGCCAGTCAACCCTGGGTCACCTTGAGAACCCTGAGATAGAAGAAGAAAAATATTGTCCAAAAGAAAACACCAGAAGAAGAAAACTAGTGAAGTAAAAGAGAGATGAAGAGGTTGGGGAGGTAAGGATGAGACATTTTAATATAAGAAGAAACACAAAAATATGTTAATGTAGAATAAAAAATGTAGTAAAAGTGAAGAAAATCACCACAGCAGAGACCCCGTCCCCAATACCTGCAACCCATTACACACCCAAGAAGGCGGAGCAAAGTAAGAGAAGATGTCGTTGAAGAAGTTGGACTCTTGTGTTTCTTGCTAGAGGAAAGCAACAGAAAGTCTTTCTGGATGCACCCAACACAAATATTCAAATTCACACATTACCTGCGTAAAAATTTTAATTAACTACGTTTTCAATAACAGATTAATCGAGTTCTGAGGACAGAAACTCAGACTTCACCAACCTTTTCTCCGACTGGCCCCGGAAGACCGAGATAACCGCTGTCACCCTGAAGGATGAAGTAAAGCAGAAGCTTTTTACGCCAACGTGAGGCTAGAGCTAATCTATATCTGGATCAATACTAATGAAATTACTTTCTGAGAAAATCAGGAAGTTTCTACTCTCTTAACTTTGATTCCAATTAATGATTTAGTCATTAGACTCACGCATATGAACTACAGCAATGGTAGCATGCTATGCTATAATTAGCATTTAGCTGAGGAGCAGATCAGTATCCCTGTGGTACATCTTTTTTTTTTTTACCTTTTCCCCTCTGGCTCCAGGTAGACCGGGCGGACCAGGAGGACCAGGGGGGCCCTGGAACAGACAGTAAATAGTAAAATAAATATTAATATTGGACAAAAACAATCAGAATAAATATGTTTTAGCAAAAGGTTGAGATGTAAGTTGGTAACAAGATAACGACAGTGAGCTGGTGGAAATGTGAAACAGTGCTTTGTTTGGGTTTTACATACCAAAACACAGTGGAAGAGATGGCATAGACAGGTTTATTTCCACAATTTGTTAAAGAAAATCATCATAATCACAGCAAATTTAAATCTACCAAATGGTAGACCGGGAAGTTAAAGGGTTAAAGTTACAAATAAAAAACAATATGTTGCAAAAACAACTATTTAGAACCTTAATTTATTTAGAAAAAGAAGCAAGAACATTTACTGGCAGACCAGGGACTCCATCTTGACCTGGTGGTCCAGCAGGTCCGAAACCGATTGGACCATCAGGTCCCAGTGCCACTGACGTACCAGGGATTCCTGGAGGGCCAGGGGGACCGGGGGGACCTGGGAGGCCACGTCGACCCTGGACAGGAAATATTATGAACCTGAACTTTATCATTTGTTAATGATTTTAACAAAGAAAAAGAAACACACCTGGATTTTTTCCATGTCTGGGAATCCTGAGCCCTCCATGTCAACAAATGTCTATAAAAATATAAAGTACAGTGAAGGGTTTTGTCATCTTTAAGTAATTAATGTTGTAAAAAAAAAAGGGGTACACATACTGGACGATCCCCTGTGCCAGGTCCAGGAGGACCTGGTGGACCTGGAGGGCCTCTGGGTCCCATTAAGCCCTCTCCACGCTCACCCTGGATAGATTCAGAGACCACCAATGATCAGACTACATAAAGACTTGTCTGATTTTAACAATGTTGTGTTATAAGGAACCTTTTGGCCTTTAGCACCAGGACTTCCTGGAGTTCCTGGAATACCCCGAGGCCCAGCAGGACCCTGGAAAGACGACCAAAATAAACGAGTTGCTCAGATAAATAATCAGCCAATCCAGTAGATTCAATAAATACATGTTTTAAAAAAAACCAAAGGCACTTACAGCTTTTCCATCCTCTCCCGGATCTCCCTGGAAAATATCAGAACATTATTCTTTTTCCGACCAATTCTTCTGAATTTTTTTGTACCTACCGGCTCCCCATCTGCTCCTGGAGGTCCATCTAACCCTGGAGTCCCAGGTGGTCCAGGGGGTCCAACCACCTGCTGGACAGTAGAACCATCCCCAAGGCGGACAACTTCAGCTGCAGGTCCTGGAGGACCAGGTGGTCCAGGAGGCCCAGGAAACCCACGTTCTCCTTTATTACCATTGTATCCACTGCCAGAGTTACCCTGGAAAGGAAGCGCGGGGATGGAAGGATTTCTAGACAATCTCATTGATTGTTACTTATTTTTGCAAAGCAACATATTTAATAAACTATTTACCGAAACACTGCTGAGAATTACGTAGCCACCACTCTCTTCCCTAGCCGACGTGTGACACGCTTTAAACTCAGTGCTTTGGACTCAGCTGACTGGAAATCAGCAACATGTTTGAGCTAAATCCAAATGATTTATAACTTTTATTATTATTTCCACTCACAGCTGCCTTGTTAGAGTCATGTTTAGAGGCGGATGAATTGCTTCACTAATGTCTGCAAGCCTGAGTTTAACTACAAATAAGGCCTATCCCGTCTGAAGCGACGACTAGGCGCCCCCGATCTTCCAATAGACACAATATAACATTATAAAGACGCACATGTTCAGTCACAAAGTTGTGGAAACTTTAAACCAGCCCAGTATGACGTCAGGACAGGATGCATCCTGAGGTCATGACCTTTTATTTGCACTTGATTTGAGGTCAATGAGACAAATAGTTCCAGAGATATGGGCAAAAATCTGATTTTTCATGAATAAAGCGCCACCTGGTGGGGAAACCATAAATCCAATAATTGTGAAATTCAACACAGGCGTCCTGTTGGGGACCTAAACATGTATACCGAGCATCAAAATCCAATGTAAAAATTGAGTTCACATAAAAGATATCCGGCTACAGCCAAGCTCAGGATATATCAGAGGAATCCAAATCTAGATGGTCTCTCTGCGACTTTTAGATGCAACATTTCTGCAACACACCTGATTCACACCAGTTCGCTGGACCGCATGTCAAGCAGCTCTGTAGAGGCCTGGTAATGACTCATATGTGTCGAAGTAGCACTAAAAGATGCAGGATGGAAGATCTTGTGGATCGGACTTCAGCTAACCTGCTATATATTGTAAATGTAGCATTTTTTTGGACAGGACCTGTGCTTTCTTTTCAGATAAATTATTAGATGCTCTAAAAAAATCTTCAATATTGATATTACTGTAAAGAAATTTACAAAGAAATATGTTGTGGGGTGGGGGGGGGGGGATGGGCTGGAGCCAATCATAACTAAATACTAACAACTATAAATAAAGAAAACAGAAAAAACATCAGACATATGCATAAACATGACAACCAAAATCCTACACAAATAAAACAAATAAGATCAAATAAAAAAAACTCTTGCTGGTTAAAAGGGGTCAGTAAAAAACTTTTTCTAATATGCATATTATTAATAGAAAAAGTTGTTTCCCTTCTAAGTGTCCTCCAGGATCTTTGTACCTTTTAGCAGCAGCTCAGCTGACCTGAGGGAGGGGTGAAGAAGCTAGGGGCGAGAGGGGGTCATTATAACAGCTAATACAGTAATAAGCTTAAAATGAACTCCAGCAACCGACTAAAGCCAGAACAGAGATGATGTGCACTCTTTTATTTCTTGATGAAAATGTCTTACAATTTATAAAAGAAAATTGAACCTCACCCTTGGTTGTCATTAGACCTAATCCACATACAGCTGCTAAAAGTCTCTTTTTCTTTGTTTTTTTAAAGAATGCACTCTTTATTTGACCGTTTAACAAAATGTAGCAAAAATATTCTTGCTTTTGGGAATTTTAACCCTTATTATCATGTGATGTGTCAAAATAGTACCGTTCTGCTTCCTGAAGCCTGGTGTCATAAAGAGGCAGAAGATAATACTGGATTATATTTGACAGGAGTTTGGGCAAAGTCTTCACTATAAAGTGATGCTGATTATTATGGGCTGCCAAGTGTAAAAATTCAGCATTAAAGTCATTGCTGACATGTTTTCCTTATTTATCTCACTTTTCTTATATTTAGTACTTTTCACTCAACATTGTTTAAGATATACACACTTTCATATACACTTTTAAAGATGTCAAATATCACATTTAATCTAAATCTAAAGTCTAAATCTAAAGGCTAAATGTTAATTCTAAATGCTAAATGCCAAAACTAAATGCTAAATATTACATCAAAATGCTAAATGTTAAATCTAAATGCTACATGTTCAATGTAAATGCTAAAAATTAAATTAAATCTTAAATAATATATGTAAATAGTAAATGTTAAATCTAAATGCTAAATGCTGAGATGCACGCACATACACACACACACATATACACACACACACAAGCACAACCACTCCCACATAGGTTTTCAATGTAGACATCTTGATGGCATACATTTTAGCTAGAGCTCATCGTGGAATGTTCTCTCCGCACAGCAGAGATCTAGCGAGCAGTTCCTTTATCTAAAAAGGTACGTCAGAGTACATTGGCTAAATAACCTGTCAAACAATTAATGGTAAAATATATAGAGTTTATTCTAACTTTTCAGGTTATTTTGAAGTAAGTTGGCCATTAGTGGGTGGAGTTACCCAGCATGCCTGCTGTTCTGTCACTTGCACCATGACAGAGACTGCTACCTCAGTAAATGATAGTGTGTTCTTTCTGTCTATATTAATATGTTCACCCATTATTGGTAAGATGTGATTGCAGAATGTACAAAGTGGAATCAATAATATATCTTTCTTAGGCACCTTGTCACATTAAGAAACATTGAAGAGAAGTGCTGCTGCCAATTGATTAGGACATCAGAGTTGATGATAACTCTAAAATATTTTTTACAACATTACAATCTGTCCTTGTTATGCTGATGTGCTAGAGGAAGAACAGTTGTGTTAGCTGTAGTAGCAGTCTCTGTCATAGTGCAAGTGACAGAACAGCAGGCATGCTGTGTAGCTCCACCCACTAATGGCCAATTTACTGCAATATAACCTGAAAATAAACTCCATGTATTTTACCATCAATTGTTTGAAAATATTATTTAGCCAATTTACTCTGAAGGACCTTTTTAGATAAAGGAACTGATCGCTAGATCTCTGCTGTGGGGAGAGAACCTTCCATGATCAACTCTAGCTAAAATTTATGCCATCAAGATGTCTACATTGAAAACAACATAGATTATCTGATAAACATGTATATAATATGTTATGTTATGTTCTGTCAGGTTAAAGTCTTAAAAGTACAACCTGCTCAGGTTTTTTTTCTTTTGTGGTGACTGAGATTATTCCCAGCCAAAGGAGGTTTAATGTTTTTAAGGTTTAAGGTTTAAAAACAGTGTTTATCATTAAATGAAATGAATCTGCTGTCTAAAAGCAGATTTTTGATATGCATGGTTGAGATGGTCCATTCAAGCTGCTTGGGAAGAAATTATTCTTTAGGTTTTGTGTCATATGTGTGTGAGGATAGATGGAGTGTGGGTGTGAGGATGAATGGTGTGTGTGTGGATGAATGGTGTGTGTGTGAGGATGGATGATGTGTGTGGGTATGTGTATGTGTGAGGATGGATGGTGTGTGTAGGTTTGTGTGAGGATAGATGGAGTGTGGGCGTGAGGATGAATGGTGCGTGTGCGTGAGGATGGATGATGTGGTCTGTGTGCGTGCGGGGATGAATGGTGTGTGCGTGTTTTAGTTTATGTGTGT
>JBAMHX010000027.1:4432409-4443768 GCA_037177515.1 Pseudomugil tenellus | reverse complement strand
GGAAAACGTCCTAATATTCCAAGTCCCAAAGCCCAAAAATAGCCCATATGAATAAGAAGGGCGAGCTCGAGAGCAACGATCATGTTCTCATGAGCCAGCATCACAAGGGAAAAAGCATTTTGACTTCAGAGCATTTAAAGATTCATAAGAGATTTAGGGAAAAATACCAACTTTGCTTGACACAGTTGCAGAAGTCAGCTGTCATGAGAGCTTCCCAAGTTCATAAACGATGGGAATATCTTGAGAGCAACATCATTTAATGCAAATATAATATAAGAAATCATAAATTTCTGCGAAGAAATAAAATAAACAGGCTAGTGGTCATTTTAGACATTATTTGAAAAAGAAAAAAAGCTGGCTTCGTCCTGAAGCAATTGTTCTATAATAGTGTAACTTTTATCATTTTCATCCATGTAATTTTGCATACCAGCATTACAACATTTGTTAACTAACAATAAACAACTGAGGTTGATATGCAAGTTTCATGAGCTTTTATTTGGGCACCAATAGGTATTATGCTAAATGCTAACTTTGCTAAACTTTGCTAAATTGGTCAAACTATAAATGCTAATATCATAGCGAACTTAGTTTGTTGCTCTTCAGGATTTCAGCATTTACTAATGAATAATGAAATAAACTAAATAGATAATTTATGATTACTATGCTAATGTTTCTGTGCTAACGAGTTATAGCGATGTTAACAACACGGTGGTTTTAGCTGAAAACACCAACCTAACATTTGTAGTTTTTCAAGTATGTGAGCAGTATATAATATTTTAATTTAAATGAAAAACTGTCTCTCCTCCCCTTTTCACGCAGACTACCAATGATGACTGCTTTTAAACTGAAAGTAAATGCTAACATGCTCACAACATATTTTACTTGTACAAGATTTGCTCTATATTCTAGCTTAGTATTAATTTGTGGTAATATTTTGAACAATTTGATATATACACAGTTCTATGTTTGTATAAAACAGCATATTATACTGAACTAACTAAAGCTAAATGCTACTGATAACATGCACATAATGGCGATGCTAACAGCTAACATATACGCTATATTCCTGCTTTTCACTGATTTATCTGGGAATTTTAGCAGTCAGCTTTGATGATTAACATAAAACTCCCAAGTTGATGAGAATGCCACATTTATTCATACATTTGTAGATAAATGTAATATCTGAGCAGACAAATTGTCAGAATTCAATAAGTAACAACACATTTGCTGTTTGTGCAAATTGAACGTGCAGTTTCTTTTCCATAAAATGTGTTCGAATAATTTATTCGTCACAAAATAATCCCTATTTTTATATTATTTGTCGTGTTTTTCTTTACACAGTTCCAACAAATATTACTTGGCAGGTAACTATTCAAAACAAGAATAGGCCTAACACAAAATTATCAAAATTGACTTTTTTCAGTAATATTCTAAATACAGAGAACATATTTTCTGTATGTTTTGGTGTAATCTTAGACAAATCGGCATTTCTCTAATTCCAGTTTTAAACACAGACACAAACAAGAAAAGCAACCACTCGTACTCCTGGGGTCAATTTAGAATAGCCAAGTCCCCCAACATGCATGCTTTTGGACTGTGAGAGGAAGCTGGAATACATACAGAAAACACATGAACCAGTACAACATGCAAAATGTTTTCAATAATCCTTTATCGAATTTACATCACAGCATTTTGTCTGCAAAGTTATTGCTGCAACAACCAACATGGATCCCAAAGCAGCAGGGTGTAAACCTGAACATGACTTGCTGGCCTTCCACTAATGTTGGTGGTTGTTGTTGTGTTTCCACCTGCACAGAAACAACAGCTAAGCCTGGACCCTATGGGAACTTAATGCAGCTGGGACAGGATAGGGTGGTCAACTTCCCACTGACAGCACCTGCTAGCGGTTCATCTCACAGCAGCACAGCTGCTGCAGCTGTTGAATCACATCGGTTAGATTATGTGTACAGAAAATGTTTACTTCTATGCTCCAAGATGTGCATTTACATTTTAAATTAGCAGGAGTCCTGTTCTAATTTAATACACTTTCACATCTGGAAGCTGCCCAGTGTGACCACAGCTCTCCCATTAAGAACCTGTAGCAACAGCAAAGCTTACCATGAACAGGAAAAACCTTAGCCAAGAATCTAATAATCATTACAAAAACATATGAAAATAATATCCACTTAGATTTCTTTATCAGAGCTCAAATCTTTGTTTCGGGTACTGAATTTTTTTCTTTTTTTCTTTGAACCAAAACACAAAGCAAACAGAAGGAAACAAGGAACATTTCTGCAAATTAAAGTCCTGGTTACTTTCAGTTATATTCATAGCTCATTTACCCCTAATGATTGTGTTACTTATTCACAATGCAAACAAAGTCTCTTAACTATTAGTTCATGACTAAATACAATGAAAGGATGGACTATTCTTTAAATCATTGCTCTTTTTGCATCTGTGGAAATGCAAGTCCATCAGAAAATACTAAATGTACCTTTTTTATTCAGATGACTTATATATCTTTATTTGTTGTGTATTGAAATGTATTAAAGTATAAATATTTGTTTTGCTATGCTTTGAGAATGTGCACTTTTCAAGCTAAATCCTGATTGGTGCTTTTAATTCAGAGGAATTTGATGCCTATTTTGCAGGGTAAATGAAAAGACACCACCAGTGAAGCTAAGCAAATCCAACCAGATGGGCAGAAAAAGGGAGGAAGCGAATACGTGTCAGATATCCATGGGAAAGTGGACCATGAGGGACTTTTAGATGGATGAAGCACACGGCCCCAAAAGGCTGAGCTGACATGGGCACGCCAGTTAAAACATGCTGAAATGTCATAATGTGGAACTAATGGACTCCTCCAGAGGGTTACGAGGGAAGAGTGCCTCCCTCTTCCCTGGAGGAGAAACATGAAGACAAGAGAATAGGCATAAAAATCTGCAGGAGGGATTTATTTTACAAGCTCAACCATCTGATGAGGTCAAACATGCCAAGTTAGGTAAACTAAACCTTTTTCCTGGTTCTTTTGCCTAAAATGTTTCGATACAGCTCACATTATTACTCAGAAACCTATTTTCTCTGTGCAAGCTTAGTAATTCAACCCTCATTTAATTACTGCTGGCCTTATTAAAAGCAAAAGCCCTGGAATAACAAGCTAATCTAACTGTGTAATAATACACTTCACCAATTCTGCTTCTTCATCTTCAAACAAGCCGACACCAAACGCTCCCAACAGAGAAGAAACCAACACCATTCGCTAAACCCCGCTTCCAGCTGTAGCTATCCTTTTCAGAGAATGGAGACATCTTCGCTTGGCTTCTGATCTTAATCCATGTTTGAATAAACCCAGAGACAAAAACCAATTACATTTCATTGGGAATGGGATTTGTTTAGAAACTGTGATGAATTTGGACTGGATTTACGATTAATTAAATTCCTTTTAATCTCAGAACTTGTACACAAACCAGTTGAAGTCCAAGTGTTCCACAGTGCAGATTTAAACTGGCATTAACACAGTGAGATAAAGAGCAGATAATTCCCCTCTCCTGTTTAAAGAAGGCCTCTCAGAGATCACACTCACTGTCCTTTTCTAATAGTCTGCCCAACACTCAGTTACCACCCATCAAGTGTTACTGGTTTCAGATGGGTGGTCATCTGGCTGTGCCCTTTAACCCCTGGCAGAGACGTCAAGTCGCCTTGTCTCATCCCTGTTACAAGGCTCTCTTGTTACCGATGACGGCCTCGTTGCCCTTTCCCGCAAACCAAGCACACAATCGGCTTGCTCTTCCGACAGAGCAGACCATTTTCCCACCCACAGCTGCTATGAATGTCCTCCTACCACTGATGGCCAGACTGACTTTGCCTCTCTGTGGGTCTGGAAGCTGAAACATCACAAATCCGCACATCACACCACAGAATCTCCTCAGAAAACCAAAAAGATTTTGACAAGTTGATAAAGTCAGGAGAAAAAATGCTGGAGTGGGATAGTGCAGCGAAAAGATACAAGACTGATTAAAAGTACAGCCAGGGGCGGCCCTAGAAGAATGTTTTTGGGGGGCCAGGCAGAGGTACAGACTAGAAAAAGGGTGGTACATGACACTTTATAAAAAGTAACACACATAACTTAGTTTTCAAATGTAAAAATGTGAAGTAAAATGATTAAAAGTAAGTAGCCTGAAATATTTATTAGATGTCCTTAGTTTAAAGATTATTCATATTTTTTTTTAACTTTGTTGACAACAATGTTTTATTTAATGTTACTGTTTTTTTATGTTTTATATGTTATGTTTATTTAAATTTTCTGTTTTCCCATTTTTTTCAATTTGTCAACTTTTCTGGGAAATTTTTAGTTTGTTTCCTGTAATTTATTGCTTTTATATTTTATGTTTTACAAATAATGTCACATTGGTTTTCATAAAGTGTCAAAAGTTTCCTTTGCAGAATTTTATTAAATATCTTATGAAATTACTTTTTGGGGGGGCATTTATCATTTTACATTTATCATTGATGAGTTTTCTTAATCCTTAAAGCCTGATGGGAAAATGATGTACAGACACAATCACCTACCATATAAAAATATAAATAAAGTAAAATGGAGTAATGGTGTTTATTTCCAACTATTCCTTAAAGTTTAGACCCTAATATTGACTACAAAAAAAAGCCAAAAGTGAACTTTAGTGCAAATAGACTCCAGATGAGGATAAAAATGTCACTTTACGTCTGTACTTGATTAAACTTGTCTCATGCACAACATTTTAACACTAGCCATATGTTTTCTAAGTAGGCATCAAGAAAGTGCACCTAAACTAATTATTTTTTCAGGGTCCATTTAAGCGATTTTCTCAAAAGTATGACCAGCTTTCTGGTTTGTCACACTGTAAATCGTCACATTGCAAAACATTTAACTATCCAGTACTGTAAAAAGTCCTTGTGTTTTATGAGAATTTGTATTTTATGACTTGTTATTTTTAATTAAACGTCGTGTTTTCCAACTTGTGGTTGTTGTTATGTGTGATACAGAGCCACATCTGCTAAACGCTAATTAGCCTCCATAACTTGAAACATCCCATTTCTGTTTTCTTTACTTCTCTGTCTCTTTGTGCTGATTGTTTGCAGGTGTTTAGAAATTAAAAGCAGTCAGGTGAAGCACATTAACGTTGTAGTTAACTGCTCGTCCTCTGCAGAAACAAACTCCAGGGTGCAACGCAGCTTCAGAAACCACCTGAATGGCGAAACAGTTTCACTTTGAGCAAAACAAGTTTTCATAAACTTTCACAACAGAGTTCAGCGCTCATCTGAACATGGCATGAAAACATCTCCCACTTAAACTTGGAACATTCGCCAAAATTGCTTCTACGGGAAAACACATTACGATGGTTTTATGTAGAGTTCATACTGTTAGCCCCCCTAGAAGCCACCGACTACATGCTGATAACTTTATGAAGGCACTAAAAGGAGAAAGAGAGGGCCTCTGCAGCATTTCCTGCCAGGGTTTACACAGAGGAAAACCTCAAAGATAGCATCTTTTGGAGTTTTTGGAGCATAAATTTCTATGGATATGAAGTCCATTCACGCAAAACATCAGTAAAATATACAAAAAGCTCAAACTACCTCAGAGAACCTGTGAAACTGCTACAGCTGGACATTACTGAGCTTTTGCAAAGAGATTCCTGCACTGAGGAGCCTTAGATGAAGGCTGCTGACATCAGCAGGTGTCGTGTCATAAAATCGCCTCTGCACATGCAAAGAAAAAGGCTCGTTTATGTCCAATTCATGCCAATCACATACCTGCACATGCAAAACTAAAGAAGATGGATAAAACATGAAACATGAGTTTGTAAACTGCAGCTCACTGTTGCACTATGGGTAATGTAGGCAATGTATTCAAAGATGAATAATTTCATTATTGAGTGTGATGATAATTCTGATTGAGTGATATTTTTGTTTAAAAATGTAAAAAAAAAAATCTGTAAAAATTCCCATCAATTTTAAATTCCAATCCGTCAATCTTTGAGAGTTTGCTGCAAATCTGAAAATCAAACTGATTTTAAATGACGGCGTAGAAAACATGCTCCCAAAATACGTCCCAGAAACAAACATAAAACAAACGAAAACACAAACCGGATTCGAAATGTATCGGCACACAGGATACATTCCAACCCGCCGGGGTTACCTTTCCAGTTACTAACTGAGGCACACGCAGGACGCCCGGGCTGCTGCGCGCTTTCGGGCAGGAGGTCGCACTCCACCGGAAGACGCCCGTTTCGCAGGGACCCCCAGCAGCTGTCTTGCAGCACATGACAGAAGCTGCGACAGGGCAGGTGCACAGAGGTAGGAGGGCACCTGGGGGCCAGTAGGAGGCAGAGGAACCACTCTGTGCTGTGGTGACACCCTGCCCTCACAAGCCACTCCCACTCCTGTAGGACCCCTCCCACCTCCTCCACAGATGTGTGATTTAAAAAGTTGGGCAGAGTGAAAAACGCAGGTTTACTGCAAATGGACCAATCAGGTGGCACATGGAAACAAGCTGATGTAGTTCCATTAATTCTAGAAACATTCATCTCTACAAATGAGTCCAGATCAGACCTGGACTCTGACCCCATCCTCCCCCCCTCCCCAGATCCCTCCTCCACCCTGTCCCCACTGAACCTGCCTGATTTATCCGTCATGTTAGGTATAGGGCCTCCAACAGTAGTAATCCACGTGGTTGGGGTCTCGTCCCACGTCTCAACGAACTTACGGATTCCCGTGGCCACGTTGATGATTTCCTCCCCAACCACGGATAAGTTCCCATCCTCCACCTTTACCTCACTGGTTGTGGTAGCAGCCCCAGTGGTTGCTGTCTCTGTTGGGGCAGCTGTGGTGGGATCTGGATCTCTTTTCCAAAGCCAGGCTTCCAGGCTCCCGATGCAGAGAACCAGAAAAATCAAGCATGTCCGGATCTTCAGCATGTTGCCCCAGAACACCACCTGCTATCCAGCCACTCAACACTTAAATCCAAGCAGCTTAGGAGCCACTGAGCATCCACTGAATGAACACACAGATGCAAAAACTGCTTTAGCTCAGAGACCCTCCCCTCCACAGCTCCCTGTGCATGGCTGTTGGTGAGAAACGAGTATGGAAGAAGGGGCGCCACTGTGGAGGCAGGGTTGTTATGCGAGGATAGAACTGATTACCAAACTCCTCCCCTGCATGATTTGACAAGTGGCTCCCCAAAGACCCCGACTGCAGGATGGGGGGAAAAAAAGCATGCAAGTCTTCCCATTACCACACAGACACACCCACCCTGGTGAGAAATATCCTAAAACATTCAGAAATGCGGAGTGGAATAATCGGGATGAGTTCAAAGTTATACGTGGGAACACAGCAGACAGACAAACTATAAAGTAGAAAAAATAAGATCAAGTTTAGCTTTTTTTAAAATATATTCTGCTACAAAAGGGTCAATCAGAACACAAAAAACGTACAATATCAACTTCTAGGCTTATATGGACGACTTCAGTGGCTAACACCTTATCTGTTCAATTTCTGCTAAACGATTAATGAACACTGGTGTCACAGGGACATAATTAATTATAATTTGATTTAATAAATTAATATAGAATCACTACAGCGACGTGAAAGAGACATAAGAGTGGGTGAACATACTATGATGCCCTGTGTTGTTCAAACAGTTCACCCTGCTCCAACACACCTGATTTAAATGAAGAAATCTTCATAGGCTGTTGGATCTATTTAATGTGAGTCTGGTGTGTTAGAGCAGGGAAACATAGAAACCTGCAGGACCCTCATGGGAGGATACCGAGTAACCTGAATCTAAAAGCTAAAACACATTTTTGTGATATAAACACAGAAATGTCTGACAGAGATGATGAGCAGCACGACAGATGTGACCTGGTCAGATGTAAACGGAGCTACATTTTACACACAGATCAACACAGATTTGTAAACTAAAATGTAAAATGAAGCGAAACAAGAACTTCCAAAAAATATTTTCCTGTTGCATGAAGTAATCATTTAAAGGAGTACTATCACAAGCCAGCAAAAAAATTCCAGTAAACATTACTAGTCAAGATTGCGTTACTGTTTTGCCCATTCGCTTCCGACATTTGCCTTATAAAAAATAATTTCAAATTTCCCTCGTAAATTATTAGCGCCGCTAGGGCTGTAAGAAAATATCAATATATTGTTATATCGCAATATTTTTTAAGAGACAATATATCGATATGAAAAAGAACTGTATTAATCTTTTTATGAGCATATTTTTACTTATGAGGCAGATGTTAATTTATTTATTCATCTTTTACAGTGTTTTTAAAATGAAATGTTTATTTTTCTATTTTAGAAAAATAGACCGACCCCCTCGTTCGTATTCAGTAGGTTGAGCATTTACTAGGTTTCGTTTTCTCACTATTAAATTCTAGTAAAAAAATGTGCCATTTATGGCCTCGTTTATAGCATCACAATATATCGCAATATATTGTTTCGATACCTCTGTATTTTAATACACACCGTATCACCAAATTCTTGCTGATACACACCCTTATGCACTGCCATGTTCGTACGCGGTCACAGGGCGCAAACGTGTGCACTCGTGTCGTGATGTCACTCTTGGACAAAACGTCTACAACAATGGCTGCAACTAAAGCCGATTATAAAAAAAAATCATTTACAATTTCCCTAGCAAATTATTAGCGCCGCTAGGGCTGTAAGAAAATATCGATATGTCGTTTTATCGCAATATTTTTTTAGACAATTTATCGATATGCAAAAGAACTGTATCGATCTTTTTAATGAGCATATTTTTACTCATGAGGCAGATTTTAATTTCTTTATTCATCATGTACAGTGTTTCTAAAATAAAATGTTTTTTTCTATCTTAGAAAATAGACCCTCTATCGTTCTTATTCAGTAAGTTGGACATTTACTAGGCTGAGTTTTCTTATTATTAAATTGTAGTAAAGAAAAATGGCAATTTATGTCCTTGTTTATAACATCACAATATATTGAATCACCATTGCTGTATTGTAATACACACACCGCCAGATTTTTGCTCATATGCACCCTTATGCGCCGCATGGTCGTGCGCGGTCACAGGGCGCAAACTTGTGCACTCGAGTCGTGATGTCACTCGGGGACAAATCATCAACAACAATGGCCGATTCGAGTCAGTTTTTGAGGATATTTTTGAGTTTGGGGTTCAGCCATATGTAGACAAACCGGAATATTCAGAGGGGGGCGAACCAGAGTCAGCAGAATCAAGAGACAGCAGCGACGAGAGAAAGGAGGTCCAGGATGATGAAGTTGGACCGGATGTCTGGAGGCTTAGACAGACGCAGTGTTGTACATGCGGCACGTTTGGTCCGATGCCGACTGGTCGCAACAGTCACTGTTGTAAAGAGTTGGCAATTTTAGAAAAGAGGAAAGACGGAGGTAAGAATATTATTTAATACCGCCCCTCTTTCAGACCTGCTCTGTTACGCGGACATCCTCATGTCTGAAAGATACAGTTCTGTGACCCGCTTGAAGACCTAGTACATTGTTCACTAAATTAGACACTTTTACTTTTAAGTGACTTGATTTTAGCTTCTCAATAATTTCCATTGTGTAAACACTATGGATTATGCCATTTCTTTTAGCGCCAGCTCGCATGCGCGGAATGAACCGAACATAATCAACAACAATCAATTTGTCTATAAGTTGCCTGATATTCTTGATTGCCTCGTGAATAAAGGTAAAGTAGGTATGGATGTTCGTTTTCATCGTGTGGAATCACTGACTGAAGGCATGGAGCCAATCTAAAACCGCTCTAATATCGCTCTTTTACATATGACTTTCACGGCAACAGATGCGCTGTTTCAACAGTCTTACATACTCACATTATCCCTAATTTACCTCAAGAGCTCGGTTTTCTCCCGAGTAAATGTATTACTTCACAACTGAAACCAAACAGTGATGGGTTTTCTCTCAGATAAGTTATTTGTGACGTATTTCCATAACGTGATCGGCAAGGACAGTTTTTGGGGGCGCTGCATGTCAGAAATGGTAAAATTGCAGCAAAATGGTGGCGTCCATTAGCAGTTCGCAGCCGTAATTCTCTGATTTGTTTCGGCCTCTGCACACCTGCTATTGACAGGACGTCTTGTTGTAAGTTGTCTGATGATTGTCCTCCTTACAAAAGTTACAGTATCAGGATTCACTACCACAGAGATGCTTGCAGGCCGAACCTTTCCTTTCTTGACTGACATCACTATGAAACATACTTGCATGTTGTCCACAAAAAAGCTCATTTTTCTGGATTTAAAAAAAAGAAAGAAAATTAGCCACTAATTTCAGATTATAAACGTATAAATAAAGATAATATGAGCCCTTTAAGTTGGGTTTTCACTGATTCTATAGCTTCATAAATACTGTGTACAAGAACTGCTTTATCTTCTTTTGTTTCACTCTGCATGAATGTTTCCAGCGTAATAGTGCAGCTAACAAAAATATAGATGCTATAGATGCTTTTTCTGTTTTCTAAGGAAACAAAGAACCAGGACAGATAACAAAACGGCATGCTAGTTAATATTTAAAGTCATTACACTGCTGATATTTATATGTCACCGGACCAAAATGACACCACATATGTTTTTATTGGAATTTTGACATTTTATGATGTGACATAACCACCGCTACTTAGTGTCAAACTAGTTGAAAAGAAGAAATGACCATGATTTTACTTAGATGTCTTATATTAATGATATATCATTAACGCATTAACGATGTCTGGTATGAAGGGTCTCTTTTGCAGCTCCACATCCAGATGGTAGGGTCAGAATCTGGTGTAAACAACATGAAATTATGGATTCATCCTGAATTTTATCACTGGTTCAGGCTGCTGTTGGTGTTACGGTGTGGGTGAGATTTCCATTGGCACCCTTTGTTGTGCCTCTTAATATCGACTGACCATCATTTAACCACCACACCCTGGTTGCTGCTGATCATGTTTATCCATTTTTGAGCAGAGCATCGCTTCTTCTGATGGAGCAGGATAATTCATCATGTCACAAAGCTCACATCATCTCCACCTGCTTTCTTCATCATGACAACGACCTCACTGTATTCTTTATGGCCTCAATAATCCAATTTCACATGAATCTAAAGACAATAAATGTTCATGGAATAAAAGCAAAATGATAAATATAAAAAATAATAAATATTATAACCAAATAATTAATTAAATGATTATTATCTGGTGATCTGCTAATACTACTTACATTACTGATGCCTAAACACTGAGGTATGTGTAGCATCATGCTAATATCTATCTATCTATCTATCTATCTATCTATCTATATCTATCTATATATATATA
>JBAMHX010000027.1:4401565-4413982 GCA_037177515.1 Pseudomugil tenellus | reverse complement strand
CCCGACATACTGCAAAATAAAAATATGATAAACTTTTCTTAATGGAAAAATAAAACAATAAAACAATTAGAAAATATAATAGAAAATGGAAACTTTTTACCTTTTGATGTACCTTTTGAACTTCACAACATGAAATCAGCAAAACCAAATACTATGTACCAACTAAAATCTATTATAAGTAAAAAATACACTCCTCATCAAATAAGCTTGCAGCTACCTACCAAGACAGCAGAATTTTTCAATGGTAATGCACCAAAACTATTATCAAAAATATATAAATTATTACCTAACCTAGATGATTCCATTTATCTCCCAATTTCAAAATGGGAAACAGATTTATCCATAAACTTTAATGAAAACGAATGGATACAAATATGTATAATATCCCAGCAAGACCCGCGTTATGCCTACTGGGTGAACTGGGTGAAATTAACACAAGATTTATCCCTGCAAACTTAATCTTCACTATATTATGTATCGCTAAGAAAACTATCCTTTTAAATTGAAAAAATACACAGAATCTTTGCTGTGACCCAGCAGTTTAGAAATTTCTTATTAGATCACATCAGTATTGAGACAATGTCTGCCTCTTCAAAAGACCAATTAGCTAAATTTCACTCCCTCTGGTCCTCTGTGATTAGCTTCATCCCTTACTCCTGGTGGAGGAATGTGACCTCCTCGGTCCAGGGTTTGGGGGTTGGTTTGGGGTCCCCCTGGGGGGTGGGTACTAGGCAGTCATCTGGATGGGGGTTTTGGCCGCCTTGCCGCAGCTCTCTGTCTACTCCGGATGGTGGGGCAGTGGTTGGGTTGGTGCTGCCGCCCTGAGGTGGTGGGGTGGGGCCGCTGGTGTGGGCTTGGGCGGTGGTCGTCGGGCCCGTGGCGGGTGGCCGGTGTGGTCGCGGTGGGCTGGGCAGGGGTCCTGGACTCTGGGGCCTCTGGTGTCTAGGGTTGTATATGGTGATGGGTATGCACGTGTGGGTGGGGGGGGGGCTGCAAGTGTGTGTGTATGTGCGGGAGAATGGGCTGGTGGGTTTGTGTATAGGTGTGTAGGATTGTGTATGTAGGTTGGTGGGTATGTTTTGGAAGGACCATGTCTTTTCTGGGAGAGGGTGGTGGCAAGCAGAATTGTGGTAGAATGTGTGTGAGTGGTTGGGGGATGGTTGTGTGTTTGTATGTATGGAGGGTTCAGGTGTGGTTGGGGCTTGAGGAATGGGAGAGTGCAATGAGGTTCTAATGCATGTGTTTGGGGGGGCTGCAAGCATGTGTGTACTGGACAATGGGTTGGGGGGAGGGACTGTGGTGCCCCCTTGGTGGGCCTAGGGGGGTGGGCCGGAGGTGTTCCTCCGCTGCTGGCACGTGTGGTGGGTGGGTCCCCTCTGGGCCTGCTGGTGGAGGTTACTGTGGGCTCTGGTGGTGGGGGCAGTTGCATCCGGTGTGGCCTGCTGCCGGCGGCCCTGGGGAATGGATGGTACCTACTGCCAACAGCGGCTCACATTCCAGAGGGGAGCATGCCTCTGGTCTTATATCCTTGGGCTCCTCACATGGGGGGCGGTCACGTTTGCTGGGTGTGGTGGGGGGCCAAATAGGGTATCCCTTGTTGTTGTACCCGGTATCTGATCGCTTACACTTTTTGGACTTACTTCGTAGTTGGGCCAGTCGGGTCGTGCGGGTAGCTTGAGGTCTGCAGGCTGATTGGCTTGCAGCGAATGATGTAGCCACACAGCGATGTACACAGTAATGGTTACTGCCTCTCCTGGTCATCTTGTCGTGCCCGTCGAGACGTCTCCTGATTTGCGCCGTGAGTTTATTACTCATTGTAAACCATAAACCGAGCAGCAGCTAAAAGCCTGCTTCACCTCCTTCCATATTGTCTCTGTCTTCTTCTGTGGTATCTCAGCAAACGTTTTTTTTTTTTTTTTAATTGTTTATTATACAAATTAAACAATAGCCTACCTTAAATATCGGAGAACGTGTTGTTTTGTTGCGTAGTTTCAATATCAGATGACATCGGTAACTTTCTAGAAAAAGTGTGTGTGTGGGGGGGGGGCAGGGAGGGAGGATGTTGGTGCATGGGAGGGTGGGCTGGGATCTTTGCTTGTGTTTACCTGTGGTATTTGGGGGGGAGGCCCTGGGCCTTGGCCGGCGCTGGTTGGCTCCTCTGCCTGTGGGGATGGAGGGCCTGCGCTCTGCACACCCTGGTCTCACTGGGTGCCCAGCGGGATCCGCGATTGATGCCCTAGGCCTGACGGGGTCCGTTCCCCCGGGCTGCGGGGGGCTCTGGCCAGGACCTCCCTGTTCCGCCTCCTGGGTGGATAATGGGCTGGCTCCGGGGTGGGGTGGCTGGAGTCTTTGTCTCGGACAGGCTGCTGTTTCTCCTGATCTCGGAATTCTCCTGGCCGACCTTTGACCTTTTGAGCGGAGGGGGCTGGCTGAGCATGTTCACTTTCCTGCGAGTACTTTTCACCTCGTACATTCTGCGTAATGACACAGTCACTAAGATCTGTTTTAGATTATTTAGTAACAGTCATCTTTCCGCATTCCTATTTGTTTACTCTGCGGGAGCTCAATAGATCCTTTTTTTCCCCATTAATTTCTGTACAGGTGTGACAGATGGCAAAGTATGGGTGGTTAGATTGGGTTTTTTCCTATGTGGTGTGTTTCTGTCTCTTTGTGTTCTCTTTCCTTTTCTCTTGTCATATTTTTTTCTGTCCCCTCCAGTCATGTCAAGCAATACATGGAAATTATGTTGACCTAAGATGTAAGTAAAATAAATAAAGAATTAGGAGTATTACAAGGATCTTTGCATATACATGTATACATATAGTTCCCCTTGATATGCAATTTTGTTCAGCGTGACACAGCAGACAGATCATCGTGCTGCCTGCCTTAACGCTGGATAAGAAAAGTAAAAAAAAAAAATCAACACAAATTGTTGACAACAGATTACTTAAGTCTTAACAAAATGCTGCACAGTATTCAGGCAGCCTGTAAATGTTTAGAAACATGACAGTAGGAGGCCTTGAGCTGCAGAGCCAGATATTCAAAAGTAGTGAAACTAGTAGTGAAATGATTCTGGAATTCGGGAATGATTCATTATAAGACTCCCGCCCCCCCCCCCCTTTTTTTTTTTTGCTCTGACCTCACTGATAAAACTGTAATTGGGAGGGGTTGACTTGATAAGTCTTGCTGCACTGTTACTTTGGCGCAATCAAGTTTCAGTTAAAAAACATCAAATCAAGGCTGTGCTCTACGACGGAGTATTAGGGCCACAGTGAAAAAAAAAAATTGTGGAGCTTTTTTCCTTCTCCTTTCCTCATTAGGAGATTAAAGTCGAAATGACGAGATTTAAATTAAAATGATGAAAATAAACTTGAAATGATGACAATAAAGTCGAAATACAGTTTCGAGAATAAAGTCAAAATGAAGAGAATAAAATCAAAATGAGAATAAAGTAAAAAAAAAAAAAAAGAGGGCGATCACATGCAATGCCAAATAGGTATACATGTTTGCAACTTCTTGGTGTGAAAGTGAGTTCACGATGCAGTTTTATTAAATTCTGTTTTTATCTTTATTGCTAGTACAAATTATGTTGTGAATAGGTTCATGACAATGATTACTTGATCAGGCATTGTTGACTGAACACGGCATTGTTTCAAACTTAATGATAAAAAATTACATTAAGGTAACCTCATGTAATTTATTCTATTTTTATACTTGCAAAATGTCGTAATAGACTTTCTTCGAGGTCGGGGTTTACCCAAAGAATCTCTGGCACTAATGAAGGGGCAAAAGGTATGTTATTACAGCTTGGTATTTTCCCTGTATACCAGAGACCAGGGATCCCCAAATCTGTTCCTCGAGGGCCAGTAGGCTATCCTGCATATATTCCATGCTTCCCTGCAGCTACTTACCAGACTCAAATGAATTGCTCATTAACAAACCTATGTAGAACATGTGAACAGGCTGGGGAGATCACTTTCATTTCAATCAGTTGTTTTTCAGTCAAGAAACTTTCAATACCTGCAAGACACTGGCCCTTGGTGTTCTGTTGAAACATGTTACCATCAGTTGAATTTATACCTTTTTTCACCTCTGTTTAACCTGATTTTCTTTTGGAGGTCCTCGACAATTATGGTTGCAGAAGACAGGTGTCAGCAGACACCCTCAATGACACAGTAATAGAAATTTCCCACAAAGAGCTTGTGCAGAATCCAATGTTTGTTGTTGACTGCTGAAAGTACATCACAAAACCTTTGATCAATCTAATATGTGAACAACTGACAGTGATGCAAAACTTAAACTAACATCTAAGAAGGTGTTAAAGATGTTGAGATTCCCAGCAGATATGACAGTGAAGCAAAAAGAGGTTGAACATCATCTTAGAAGATATGTGTAAGAACTTGCTGAAGAAAAACTTGGGAGGTTTTTGATATTCTGTACAGGTTCAGATTTGATTGTGTCTGACAGTTGTAAGGGTGGCGAGCCTGTCAAAGACGAAGGAGTCTGGGATAGGATTGAAAGATATTAAAGGTTTATTAAAATGATAAGAGCAAAGGGTAAAATACAAAGTTGCAACAATGGAGAAGGTTGGACAGAGATCTGTTCAGGTCAGAAATCTGCAAGCTTCTGACCTGAAGAAGATAGAACTGTACCAGACACAAGGATGTATGATGTACATTGTACGCCATAACAATATGGAACCAGAAAATTCCACAACACAGTGTAAAAGTGGAGTTTATTTTTCTGATTTCGATAGACATCCAATTGGTCGCACATGTGGAATGTTTCTGAAGCTACATGATGAAAATTTCCCAGACTTCCGTGCAGAGTTCAACGACATTCTTGAGAGCAATGTTTGGGTCATGGACATTATGTAGGACACAATATTTTACATCACAGTCATGGCTGTAGCCATGTTTTTGCCAGCTCAGGTTTTCCATAACAATGACAAGCAACAATTTTTCTTGAGTGATTTTTAAGTGGTTTTATCACCAAGTTATTTGGAAGTTTTCAGATGAAGCTTTGTTACAATCTAGCTCAGCTAAGGGTTTTGAGCTGTAACAATGTAAGCTCTGTGAGAATGGTAAACTGTGAAAAGGAATTTATTGATTTCAAAAAGAGTGGTTGGTTCACAAACAAGTGGTACAAAATCACAAGAGTTGGGAGCCGAGAAGCTGCTCAAAACAAAAAAACAATAGAACAAATACCTAATAAACATAAACTGGGATGGTTGGGATGTGTTTTACAGAGTAGGGTAAAGCTGTAACAATGGATCACAGAGACGGATCACAGAGACTGAACAGGAGTTACAATGATTTCTTGTGAAACACACTGATACTGGAAACGAAGTCTCAGAGACTTGGAGGAGTCGGAGCTGGGAAGTCCAGGAAGCAGGCGAGAGACGAAGACATGTATTCAGGCAAGGGTCGTGACCGGGATATCTAGGGAACAGGCAGGAGACGAAGTTGAGAAAACGGGCAAGAGTCAAAAGCTGGGAAATCCATTCATCAGTCAATTCCAACTGCAGGGGTAAGGAAGTCGAGACTGTGGAAGGGATCTAGGGAGAATGCTGGATAGCTGCCACGAGGTCCGACGTGGAATGAGTGTACTGCGGTGCTTAATATATCTGGGAATTGGAGGGAAATTGATAACAGGTGAGTATAATTAGTAATTTGGTGACTGGCTGCGTGAAAGTCTTGTTGGAGTGGGTGTGTCTGCAGCAGAGTCTGGTGCAGTTGTAACAGTATCCCCTCCTCCAGAAGCCCCACTGGGGCGAGGACGAAACAAGCGCCGGGTCCACCACGAGGTCGAGGGCCAGAACGACAAGGATTCTGGGTGTAAAATCCTGGAGCATGGAAGGATCCATTACATTGGCAAGAGGAACCCAAGACCGATCTTCAGGCCCATAACCTTCCCAGTCGACCAGATATTCCAGTCGGCCCCAACAACGTCTGGAGTCCAGAATCTCACGGACTCCGTACACCATCTCACCATCCAGTTCCAGCAGAGGAGGAGGAGGAGCCACTACACCAGATTCTGTGGAAGGAGAGGTCAGAGGAGGATGATAAGGTTCGAGCAAGGACATATGGAAAACAGGATGAATCCTGTGAGAGGCCTGTAAATCCAAGCGATACGACACAGGGTTTACCTGAGCCATAACCTTAAAGGGTCCAACATAATTGGGACATAATTTCCGACAGATGCTCCCCAGTCAGAGATCTCGAGTGGACAGCCAAACCAAGTGCCCAACGGCATAGACGTGACCTTCGTCTCTGTGTCTGTCCGTGTGACTGGTGTAGTGTCTTTGTATCTGCCAGAGATGTCTATGTGCCTGAATCCAGACCCTCTTGCTCCTTCTGAAGCAATCATCAACTGCTGGGATATCCGAGGTCTCTACATACCAAGGGAACAATGGCGACTGGAACCCTAGGAAGCATTCAAAGGGTGTTAAACCAGTCGAAGCCTGTTTCAGGGAGTTCTGAGCATACTCTGCCCAAAGAAGAAATTCACACCATGAAGAAGGTCGTCCCTGACAAAAAGTCCTCAGAAACCTGCTAACCTCCTGAAACTTCCTTTCTGCCTGCCCATTGGTTTGTGGATGATATCCCGAGCACAAACTTACTGCCCCTCCTAGTAAAGAAGAAAGGCCTGCCAGAATCTGGAGATGAACTGGGGTCCCCGGTCAGATACCACATTCTCGGGTAGACCAAAATTCAGAAAGACGTGTTCAAAGATTCCTCTTGCAGTGTCAACGGCTGTAGGGATCTTGGGGAAAGGGATTAATTTGCAGGCCTTAGAAAAGCAATCAACTATAACCATGATGCAGGTGTTACCTAGAGATGTTGGTAGATCAGTGACAAAATTTACGCCTAGATGAGACCACTGTCTGTAAGGCATAGGATGAGGCACCAATTTCCCTTCAGGTAGAAGTTGGGGAACCTTGGTTTGAGTGCAGACTGTACATCAGTTAACATACCTTTTTATTATTATTATTATTATTATTATTATTATTATTAATCATGTTGTTCCAGAGTTTGTCTGATTTTCTCGTCCACCTGCCATTGGAGATCCCCAACTATTATTTAAGAAGGTAGAATGGATACTGGTTCTTCTGCCGACTCAACCTGGTCATAGATACAGGATAACGCATCCGCCCATTTAGTCTTGGGTTCTGGAATGTAGGAGTCAGTAAAATTAAAACGAGAGAACAGTGACCATCTTGCCTGTCGTGGGTTTAGTCGTTTAGCATCTTGGATGTAGGCCAGGTTCTTGTGATCCGTTAACACTTGAAAAGGATGTGATGCTCCCTCCAGCCAATGTTTCCACTCTTCCAGTGCCAGGAGCGAGGAGTTCGCGGTTTCACACATTGTAGTTGCATTCTGCAGGGGTGAGTTTTCTAGAGAAAAAAAGCACAGGAGTGTAAGGTAGGTGGTGTACCGGTCTTCAGAGACAGCACTGCTCCCACACCAGTGGTTGATGCATCGACTTCTACGCTGAAGGGTAGAGATGGGTCTGGGTGCAGAAGAACAGGAGCGGAGGTGAAGGCTTGTTTGAGATGCTCAAAAGCCTTTACGGCATTTGATGTCCAGTCAAGGGTGCAAGGCTTGTTTTAGAGCATGGAAATCAATGAAACTGTCAGGAAACTGTAGTTTCAGATGAATCGTCAATAGAAATTACAGAATCCAAGAAAGCGTTGGAGAGCCTTAGCGGTTTCGGGTCTTGGCCAGTCGAGGATACCTTTCACCTTTCGCTGATCCATGCCAACACCATTGGGACCCACCACATAGCCTAGAAAGTCAACTGTGGGTTGATGGAAGGGGCACTTCTCAACTTTAAGGATTAGATGATGTTCTCCAAGTCTTTCGAGGACTTGTGTGACATGAAGTCTGTGGGTGGTGACATCAGGGGAGTAGATTAGGATGTCATTGATATAAAGGATAAGGAACTGATGGAGGATATCACAGAAAATCTCGTTCATGAATCCCTGGAAGATAGAAGGGGCGTTAACTAGTCCAAAAGGCATAACTAGGTATTCGTAGTAAGGGTGATAAAGGCCGTTTTCCATTGATCGCCTCATTTGATACGAATGAGGTTATACGCACTATGGAGATCCAGTTTGTTAAAGATTTTGGCTCCTCTCGGGATTTCCAAGGTGTCTGGTACCAATGGAAGAGGATACTTAAATTTCAAAGTACCTTGATTTAGTGTACGATAATCAATGCAGGGTCTAAGTCCTCCATCTTTCTTCTCTACAAAGAAAAAGCTGGAAGCAGCAGGGGAGGTGGATGGGCAAATGTATCCCTGAGCCTGGGCTTCCATGATATCACCTCTTGTTCGGGCAGAGAGAGTGAGTAGATACGACCTGTAGGGAGTTTGGCATCAGGAATTAAGTCAATGGCGGATTCCCATGGTTGATGAGGAGGCAGTTTTGCTGTTTTTTGTGGACTGAAGACATCCAGATAGTTCTTATACTCCAGGGGGATTGAAACTGGACTTTCAACTGATGTCACTGCAACCACTACTCGGGAGCCCCTCCTAGGTTTTGGTATATGCGGAAAGAAGGTGGGATAACAGGTGGAACTCCATTGAAGGATTTTTCCAGTCGACCAGGAAAGAATGCTGATCCTGAGTCCAGGAGCACATTGACAGTAACAGAGGAACCCATAGTGATGCTAATTGGGATGGTTAGAGGGTCAGAAGAACTTGGAGTTAAGCAGAAACCATTCACCCGTGGACGAGAAGGATGGATTGGGCAGTCCTGAATGCAGTGATTAGGATTTCCACAATACAAACACAGATTATTCTCCATTCGTCTACGAAGCTCTGTGGGAGTGAGGCAAAGAGTGTTAATATGCATAGGTTACACTTCATCAGGAGCACAGGGAGAAGTGGCAGAAGCGAACTCATCCTGCAAACAGCTTTGTCTTCGATTGGACACTCGTATCGCCAACTGCATAAATTTTTCAAGTCCGATATCATCATCATATGATGAGAGAGGAAGACTCATCCAGTAATTGTGTAATTAATGCAGGCTCATTCTATTCACTGTAGGTGGCTAATGTTTGGAAACACATGCTTGGTAATGAGTGTTTTACCTTGCGTCAAACTATGCAGTTTTATTGGATCAACTGAAAACCTCCCTGAAATGTTGTCACCATCTTGGTTCCACACAGCGCCTGCTCACCGTAAGGCTGAACCAGAAAGGAGCAAGATCAGGTAGGCAACCTTGGATTTTTCAGTAGGAAATTTTGCGGGATTCATCTCCATGGGTAACGAGACACTGGGTTTAACCTCCTTGTTGTGGTGTAGGTGGATCCATAATGAAGTATCTGCAGTTTCCAGTCGGACCTTCCGGGAAATCAGTTCGTCAGGCAATTCCAACGGCAGAGGGAAAAGGGATCTATGAAGAATGCTGGATAGCTGCTACGAGGTCCGACTTGGAATGAGTGTACAGCGGTGCTCATATGGTTGGAAGGGGAAATTGATGACAGGTGAGTATAATTAGTAATCCGGTGACTGGCTGCGTGAGAACCTGGCCGAAGTGGGTGTGTCTGCAGCAGAGTCTGGTGCAAGTGTAACAATAGCTGGTTAAAACTTTGACTTTTTTCTTTAAAATGTATTTGACTTTACTCTCATTATTTCGACTTTATTCTCGAAATTGTATTCATATAATTTTGACTTCATTCTTAAAACAATGTTTTGACTTTATTCTCATCATTTCGACTTTATTCTCATCATTTTGATTTTAATCTCGAAGTGAAGAAGGGAGAAAAAAATCGTCCACAATTACTTTTTCACTGTGGCCCTAATACTCGGTCGTAGTGCTCAGTAATAAAGTCATTATTTAAAAATGCTTCACCTTCTATAGATCTAACTTTTAATAAACCCAAGTCGTTTGGGTTTGGTATTGTTTGTACTTTGTTTAAGGGAACGCTGTGGCTGATGTAGCAAGTTAACTTTTCTTAGAAACCTTTTAGAGGGCAGTTCTCCATGTTTTTAACAGAGAAACATTTCTCCTTTTGTTACCTAAAAGGACAGGAATATTGTAAAATTCCAATAAACAGAGTCCCAACTTTTCCTGGGAAAAACACGACTATCGTTTTCCACGCAGCCTTGACTCTCCACACATCAAACGTCCGACTTCAGAGCATACAACTGGCAGGGTTGGACATGAGGGCCTGGGTGCCGGACCTTTGGCCGCTCTGGTGAAGGGTTTATTGGGGACAAGAACATGTTTGTTTGGAGAGTTGATCTAGGTCCAACATCAACCTGTTCCATTATCTCTTTAGTGAATTTCATTACATTTTAATTCTAAAAAAAAATTTGAGAAAAATACATACTTTCTTGCTTGTAAGACAGGTCATTTATTGACATAACTACTATAGAACCCCAACCAAGATGACAACAGTATTTAATATTATGTTCACATTGAATATTATCCAAAAGCATCAGATTGCTTTATCTACTGCCCTTATGTCATATAAATTTTATATGACATGATTTATTTTGATTTTATGTGATTTTATATGTTTTCACAGCGTTCACTAAAATGTGGAACGAAGTTCAATGGACTCAGATCCAGAAGTGTTATTTGGCACACTAACTAGCTGTTTTTAGTGTAAAGTGACTTAATTCTTTCCTAGGAGAGCTGTAGCCATGCAGATTTACAAAATATTTCTGCTCTGACATGCCTAATGAGGTAATTGTGCAAAATTGCCTAGACTGTTTAATCCATCTTTAAATCTAATCTTTTGAGTCTGGTGTGTTGCCGCCAGATCATCTGTTAAATGCCAAATGTATTCCGCTTATATTCTACATTATTTGCAACAAAACGTATCAAATAATAGCAATAATAGCAATAACATAGAATAAGAATAGCAATAACACTTAGCATGTTATATAAAATTCATATACAATGTTTGGACCTTAGTTTTGATTCTACTGAGGGAGCTTATAACTAAATAAAAATGTCTTAACATTACTAAAGTTTGCGAAGGGATATGTCTCTTCATGTTGTTATGCTAAGAACTACATTTAAACATTTGACTGTTGTAATTATAAACCATAGCATTTATAGCATTTATAATAGCTTTATAACAATGAGACAGATTCTCAATCAGATAAACGGTCTTTTAAAAAGCAACAGGTATATGATCTTGTTTGCAGTAAAGTTCCTCATTTCCCCATATAAAAGAATGATATCATATCTTGATCAAGTTACAAATCCTGAACTAAGACTGTAAAACTTTTTGATCACCCTGCACTTATTTGCTTTTTGCTTTCTCTGGCCTACTTTCTCCACCTGGAAACAAACTTCTGTTTGTAAACTTACCAGAGTCACGTGTGAACAAGGTGCCCTAGTGAAAGAGGCACATGCCCCCATGTACGTGTCTCTTTCATTGAAGCACATGAACATGCATTTTTATGGATACACAAGGAACAGGTTGTTTTTTAAGTCTATATTTGCAATTATTTGGCATGTTCTGAGAACACACTCTTGTCCATTTAAAAAGCACATAATTGTTTTGTGCACACATGCTGTTTTAGCTGAGTTACATACACTATCCTGCCAGTAGCCAACAATGGACAGCCACCTGAGGCAGGTAAATGTCAAGTAAAGAAAAAAGAGTGGGAGAGAAACTTAGGTGAGAAGTAGCTTCTTCCCAGGGGTGATTAAGATTATGATTAAGATTAAGGACCATACTGGGGCACCCTATCACTCAGACCACACAAGGTATGTGTGTGTAATAAACATGAATTAAATAAACTGTGATGTTTATTAATTATGTCTAAAAATTGAACCACATCTAAGGCCTAGGTAAAATAGTCTTTATAACTTCCCAACCATCATCAAGAGACCAGTAATTCCTTGCTGAGGAAACAGGGTTCATACAGAACTGCAGCTTACAACTAGTAGACTGGGCTCGGGTTCTGATTCGTTCTGGGGCGCTGAGTGTTGGTTCGTATTGGTCCCTGGCTTGGAACCGGTGGAAAGGCCTGTCCTCGGGTTAGCAGCCTGTATGGTTTCTCTGTGTCGATGGCATGTTGGTGAGATTATGATTCCAGGTGGTTGAGGCTGAAGAGGAAGAATGTTCAAAATCCCTTTCAGGCATAGTAACGGGGTAATGTCCGGATATTGACCACCCGCTGTTTGATCCATACTCCAGAACAGTAGGAGGCGGAAATGCTCCTTTAAGCTGGTTGCCAACTGCCGTAAAACGTCAAAAAGGAGAAAAAACCAATGGGGGTGACGCATCATCTATGGTTGCTTTTTTTCTTTATGTGGTGTATTTCTCTCCTTTGTTCTCTCTTGACTTTCCTTTTTTGTGCTCTTTTCTATCTTTTTCCTCTCCATGTCCTTTCATATTATTCAAACTCTGTAACATTTTTTTCAGCATAAAATTGCCCAACCCAAGG
>JBAMHX010000027.1:4390647-4401465 GCA_037177515.1 Pseudomugil tenellus | reverse complement strand
CTTTTTCCTCTCCATGTCCTTTCATATTATTCAAACTCTGTAACATTTTTTTCAGCATAAAATTGCCCAACCCAAGGTAACACTGTCATTCTGCTTTCTTCAATGCTGAACAAGACAGGTAAAAAAAGGAAAGAAGTAAGAAATTGAATTTGAGAAAACAGGACCTAAAAAACAAATTAACAAACAAGACCCAAATGCAGGCAAGGAGGACAGGCAGAATGCAGATGTATTTGATTCATTACCAGAACAAAGCATGACTTACCAAAAGAACGAATAATAACACAGACTAGGGAAATGCAGACTTGTAATCCAACTAATGAACCAGCAACTAAACAGAAAACTCAAGGGACTTAAATACATGGAACTAAAAGAGGGACAGGTGAACATAATTACTAACACAGCTGAAACCAATGAACAGAAATACAGTACAAACAGGAAATAAGGAAGTCTACAAAATAATACAGGAAACCAAACTAATCCCAACCCATCAACCCTAACAAAGACATGTTTATGCTTTCAGTATATTTCAGCAAAGATGATTGTGTAGTTGAAGGCTGCATTCAGAATTAACAAAAACAGACAGCAAACAATCCATACAGAATTAAAAATACTCTCATCCTTAATGTGGTGTTCAAGTGAGGTACAAATTAATTGTAGAAACCTAAATATTTCTGTACTATCATGTAGATATGTTTTGTAAACCTCAACATTTAATAGCTTGGACTGAGTTTGTAGCATACCCTCCGATAAAATGATGAGCCGACTG
The DNA here is from genome assembly GCA_037177515.1 of Pseudomugil tenellus. Classification (NCBI taxonomy): domain Eukaryota; kingdom Metazoa; phylum Chordata; class Actinopteri; order Atheriniformes; family Pseudomugilidae; genus Pseudomugil; species Pseudomugil tenellus. The sequence goes on along the minus strand of JBAMHX010000027.1, from coordinate 4,400,699 downwards.
ATGGTTCTTAACATTTATTGATGAACACAGCTTAATCCATTCAGTAAAACCAATGTGAGAACTTGTGCCTCATCGGGGGTTGCTAACATCTATTTTCTTTTCAGCGGATTAAACACATTGACCAGAAATGATTGGAGATCTTCCAAATAAAAGGTCATTTACAATCATAACCGGCAAAAAATATATATATAGACATGGCCTACATATAAAATATGCGAACCACGTTTTATAAATGACATAAATCATGAATTAGCTAAACACTTGAACCATATGAAAGGTACAGAGATAATAATTGAATTATTTTTAGATATTTTAACTTTATAAATGTATAAGTTGCTCTCTTGTGACCAAAAGTAAGAACAACAATACAAAATCAAATAGTGGTTTGCTACACTTCCACCAAAATTATTTGTGTTTAACACTGAATGCTGAATGTGAGCTAAGAATAATTTTCTTAACAACTGTGATTCTCTTTATGTAATCATAGCTTAAGAAGCTTCAAAAAGTAGAACTAATTTCAGAACAGGGCATTCTGATATCGAAGGTTTGTCAAGACGCTCACCCTTCTTGCTCAGATTCTTATCTCCTATTGAGATTTTCCCTCTCCTTACAAGTCCATCGTTGCCGCTGACAGTCTCTGTGACTCTTGCAAGTCTCCAATCACCTCTGGGTAAGAGCTCATCTTTATCACACACCCTTAGATTTCTCCGTGGTGTGTGCCATCGCTGCCCTGTGATGATGTTATGTAGATACTCTCGTTTCCACCTGCTCCAAAACTGTTCCAATAAGAACTGTAAACAACTCTTTGCCTCGTACAGGTCCTCTCTAGTGAATGTGCCTGGAGGAGGGAGTGCTGTACAGGACTTCATATTGAGGTGATTGGGGGTAAGCGGTTCAAGGCTTTTTGGGCAGTTCAAGTTGTCAATAGTAAGGGATTGACTGTTGACTAAGGCCATAGCTTCATACAGTACAGTCCTCAATGAAGCATCATTGATTCTGCCTTGAGAAAGAGAGAGAGTAGTGCTCAGAACACTCTTGACAGTCTTTATCTGTCGCTCCTACACGCCCCCTGCATGACTGGAGTGAGGTGCATTCATGATGAAATCACACTGTTTCTGTGACAGGAATGTGCTCAGTCTCTTTGTGTCAAGCTCCACCATCGCTGTCCTTAGTTCATTCTTGGCATTAACAAAATTGGTGCCCTGATCACACCGAATTTGCCGAACTGCACCACGGACAGCAATGAAACATCGTAGAGCGTTGATTAAGGTAAAGATTAAGCAAAAACAGGTAAAGAGCAGACCGTATCGTTTATGAGTTTTTCTTCCCTGTGTAGTCATAAAAGGACCAAAGCATCCATACCACAATATGTGAAAGGAAGGGAGGGCTCAACGCGTTCTACAGGCAAGTCACTCATCTTTTGACCCTCAACATTTCTCCTGAGTTTACGACATATCACACACTGATGGATATAAGATGTTTCTACTCTTTTCATTCCAGGAATCCAATATCCACTGGCTCTGATTTCACTGGTTGTAAACCCTTTTCATTGATGTTTCATCTTTTCATGTTTGTGAGCTATTATTAATTTTGTCTCATGGTGCTCTTTTGGAATGATGGAATGATAGTTGGGTGTTGTTGATCATGTCTGGTCATGGGAGCAGGTGCTCATTTAAGCTTGTGCCACAGTATTTTGCTAAGCAGTCAAACACGACGTGTAGTTTGCCAGGGTTCTGGGGTGATATATGCCATGATGTCGAATGTACCACCGCTCACCTTGAGTTCCATCTGTGAGCACTTCTTCCACATCACCTCTTTCTATGATTTCCATCATGTATGTTATGTAGTCCCTTTTGTATCTTCCATCCTTGCTGAACTTCCTTTGAAGATGGCCGAGCCTGATTTCAGCAAGCTTTCTATTGTCAGGTAGGGAGGGCCGTTTTCGGAATGGAAGAGGAATCTCATAATGTCCCTGAGCATTTTGCCAAATGCCATACTTGAGTGTGCTCAAGAACAAGAGTTCTTCCTGTGAGACAGTTTTGTCATCTCCTTTTTTGTCTGTAAAGTCTGATTCCAGGACACTTATCACATCCATTGGAGTAACTGATGGGAGTTCTTTTACTGTGACCCTGTGACACATGCTGGGTTGTCTTTCGTTTTGTCCAGATGTAGAGGAGCCTATGATGCTCCACCCCATGTCTATGAGGACGGTGTTGGGCTCATTATCTCCTCCATCAATCACTTGTCTTGGCTTAATAGCTCTTGGACAGTTGTATCCTATGAGAAGTCCCACATCACAGTTTAGGAGAGGTGGTATTTGATCTGTGATTGTTGCAAGATGAGGCAATTGTTTTGCTGTTTGATGTGTAGGTATGTTATTACAGTTCATGGGAATGCATTCCTTTATGTATGAAGGAGGGAGATCAATGTAGATGTCTTAATTATAGCCTCTAACACATGGTTCTTCTACTCTTTCACTTTACGTTGTCATACTCTCTCCCAACATAGTAGTGAGTTGCAGTTGCACAGTAAAAGTGTTTGGTTGTAATTCATTACTTACTTCTTTCTAAATGAAGGTGCTGTCACTTTGAGTGTCCAACAGTGCATAGACGAGATGCTCTTTGGAGGGTTGGATGGCAAATGAGATCCACACAGGAACTATCATGGAGGTGCTGTATGACTGACCCTCTTTGGTAACACAGAGTGGGCTAGCTGTAACGATTTCATTTGAACAGTCTGAAGCCGTGTTTCCGTTTGCTGTGAATTTCCTTTCTTCCATGCTTACAGGTCTGTCCTTTTCCTCATGTCCTATGTAGTTTTCATCATGCAGGCAGGTGGGATGCCTTCCTTTACTCAGCTCACAAGTGTGACGGTGACGACATTCCTTTGCGCTGTGACCTGATTTGACACATCCATAGCACAATTTATTGTCTTTTATGAATGTTCGTCGTTCTTCAAGGGATTTTTCTTTTAATTTTGAGCACTTGGGTAGTTGATGCTTGTTGTCTTTGCACCACATGTATGGAGGTTTTTCTGTATTTTCAGTATTTGGATTAGTTTAAGTGCTGAAGACACTTACTTTTTTTCCTCTTGTTTCATTTGTGCTTATTTTCACGTAGGAGGAGTTGGATTAGTGTACGGCACGCAGGGAAGTTATGGGATTGCAGGCTATCTCTGCTTCTACTGACATAAATGTGGCCATGGAGGGCTTTTGGTGATGCACAGAGAAGATAGCAGGGCTCTGGTTGTTGTATGTGGTTTCATGTCGCTGTGCAGGTGGACTATACATTTGCTGTGGAGGCTGACTGTCAGTTTCCTGTCTGATTTCTCTAGCTTTCCAGTCTGACACCTGCTACTTCTCTGTCTCTCTCTGCTTGCAATTGCTGCATTTCCGACTCCACCATTCTTATTTTCTCCTTCTGCTTTCTTTCTTCCTTCATTAGTTTGCATTGAGCTTCTTTTGCAGCTAGCTCTGCGTCTGCTTCAGCCCTTTTAGCAGCTGCAACTGATGTTTCAGAGTGGTGACTATTAGTTGACTGAGAAGCAGTTCAATATATGTAGTGGGCATATTGGGGAGCATGGAGCTCACGCAGTTTTTGCCAGTCACGTGCAGCTCAAAAACCTCATCTATTCCTGATAAGCTTTCTTTGATTATTGTCATAATGTCTTTAGTGACTGGTTCACAAGCATCTATTTTGCATCTTAAATCAGCAGTGGGAGTGGTGCTCTGTCTTATTTCGTGGTACATTTTCATGATACTATCTTTTTCATTTTCAACAGTGTCTGCCATTTTAGCCAGTTTCATGTCTGATTTGTTTTTCTTTGGTTGATCTGATTTGAATTTTCCATTGTTAATAAAGACCAAGTAGTCTCTTTTCCCTTTTACTTTCTTCCTCCCTTTGGTAGGCAAGAAACTTCTCTGTGGGTACTCTTTGTGTTCTGAGTGGCGTGGCATTGTTATTTTCACAGTTTTAGTCGTTTCATGTTGAAATTCAACTTCTTTATCATTATTTTCAACCATTTTGTGTTGAAGTTCAACTCCTTCTGTATCATCAGCTTCAATTAGCTCATTTAATTCCTGCCGTGACATATCTTTTTGTTTTTGATATAACAACCCTCTCCTTTTCAATTTCTGATTTTAGCTTGTTTATCTGTTCCTTTAAGTCATCTGTTTGCATTTCAATTTTAGCCTTACTTGTCCTTGAGCCATCCCGTTACCATACAATGCTGTAGCGTAGCTCCATGTTGTGCCGTTCGACCGTGGAGTTCACAGAGTGACGATGCAAGTGGTGAAGTTCTCACTGTAGCATACCCTTCGATAAAGTGATGAGCCGACATTTTAACATTTATTGATGAACACTGCTTAATGTGTAGCTTAAAGTGTGATTTTTCTGGAATCTTTGGGTTTCTATTATTGTAACATGGTAATGTTAAATGTATGTCCAACTTCTTTTATTCTTTATTTATTAAAATTTATACTGTTTTCAATCCAGAAACTAGACTCCTCATCCTTGACAGTAAAAATGGCCATTACACAGTGAATTAATTAATCAAGTAGCTTATAGTGTGATTTCTCTGAAATCTTTGGGTTTCTATTAAGGTAACAGGAAACATTTTTGGAAAATAAGACAAGTTCTAATCTAATCCAGAATGGAGCCGTAGACCTCCACCTCACACAGGCACAGGATCACACCTTGTTTTGGAATGAGGATGTTAACACAGCAGCCTTCCATCCCACTATCCCCATTGCATTAAAATTCCACAGTAGTGTCATGTGGGATGCTTTCTATCACGGCACATCTGACAAAAGAAACAGAAATCAAACAGTTAGCTCTGAAGAAATCCATTACTGACACTTAATATTCTCCTTCTCTTAGCTCAATTTGTGTGTTTTTTGGGAACTTGTGTGACACTGCCAAGAGGAGAATTCAGCTAAAAAGAGATCAATCCCACAGAAATCCCAGTTAGCTCTGAAAAAGTTCATGACTCGTCACCTAGTCTTTAACCCACACTCAGCTCTACTTTTGTTTGTTTTTGGGTTTTTTGGGAGCGATAACTTGTGTGACACTGCCAAGAGGGTGTTGGTGGACACCACCCAATGTGCTTCAATTCAGTTCCTCAGCAACCTGCGAGTGACATCTATGGGAAGGCCTTTTTGACTTGTAACCTCACAGAGACTCAAATTTGACCAGAAGAAAAACAAATTAAACTAAAACATTAAACTTAAATTGTAATATTCTGATTTATTTTTATTGAATTGCACCTGAATGAGTCACCGCAAGGTATTATGGGTATTGTAGGGACACTGCCTCCCATGTTGTAACATGAGTGCTAACTTTCTGATAATAAAGCAGAGATTCAGCTTACCACATCTTTGTAGCTTCATCCTTATGCACAGCTGAGCAAGTATAACACAAGACAGAAATAGCTAATTTATTCATAACAGTACTATTCTGTAACTATAGACACGTTGACGAGATACGTCATGATTATGTGCTCATTGACCTAGTTTTGGGTTGGCGGCAGAAGTACACATCCGCTGCTACCATTGCATATATTAACTAGAGCGTAGCTGCATCTATTTCTACAGTTTGTAAACAAAGATTATGCCGAGTTTGTGTAGTGCAGTAGGTTGCACAAACAGTACATTATAAATGTGTCGTCTTTACGCAAAACATGTTTATGATTGAGAGTACAAGCAGTGGACACAATCTGATTTTTGCCAGATGTAATCCTGCAGGGAAACAAGTTAATCTGCTGCGTACCCAATGTGCGTGCCTCTCTGTAAGCGCTTTCAGGTTTTGTGTAATGATTTTACAGATCCAATGTTATTTTTCACTGCAGTCTCTCAGTTAGGCTAACTGAAAACAGACGACGCAGCATTTTAGCACAGCACTGTTGTACCGGCCTCACTGTAAAACAGTCAAGTGACAAGATGGATGATAGACTAACATATTTATTTTTTTATCAACTGGTATCACCTTCGCGATCGATAAGCACCCGTGCGCCAAATATTTATTATTTTATTATTAATTCAGCCTTAAAAACTTTTCGTGTGTCGATGTCAGCTGCCACTCCTTTTGGTGTGCCTGCACACGGCTGAATTGAGTTGCTTTGCAGATTGTCGTGGCTTAGATAAACAATAAACCTCTTTGCTCATAAAAGTCTGGTAGATCTCCGTCAAAGCTGGAAAATTATGTGACAATAACTGTGAAATGGATGCACTAAAACTATCCTCTCTGTCCTATATGCAGCGTCTGTTTTGTGGACACGCAGCTGTCCGACACACACGCTGGTAGTCAGCTTGTTTTAGCTCATAAATGTCCATACAGGTTTCAGATCAGTTCTCCAAAAAAGAACAAATATATAACTTGTGTTTAAATACACATACATTTTTCAAACTCACCCAAATGGATATTTAATGTTGGATATTTAATGACTCAAGTCAAAGTCCCCATTTAAAACCTTAAATGTGTAAGCTTCTGTGTTATGTCATGTTTTATATAATTCTTGAAATATTTATATATTTAGAGAATGTACATTTGCCATCATGAATTGAATTTGGGGAAATAGAGGAATCAGTATTTTGCTTTTTATTGTTACATCCAGCTTGCAGCAGGGCTGTTTGTAAGAAGGGATCCTGCATATTAACCTTTAGAAACTTGTTTTTCACTACAGGACAAACCTCTAAATTACACAGTCAATAAACTGCCGAGAATAACTATAACTGCCATAATCTTAGATGACTCAGTACTTACCAGTTGGGGCCTGGTAGCCATAGACCTCCACTTCACAGAGTGAAAGTTCTTTGTCTAAACCAGGTAAATGTACAGACACATAACGTCCCTCAACACGCCCAGTCAAAGGTATAGGATACGAAGCTCCAATATCAAGGGCACAAATTGTTGCCACCCTGAAAGACAAAAAGTCATTAGTGGGATCTTTTCAGAATTCAGGATCTTTCAGTAGGTTTCTCATTAAAGAAAATCTGTTGCAACAAAACATGAACTTCTGGTTCCCAAAAACAGGTTTAACATGTTGAACTGAATTAAGATGATGTGTCCGCTGCTGTAAACTTCAGTCAGTTTGAAAAAGAAAAATTAAAATTGCCATTTTAAAATAATTTTATTTCAGGGATATTATAGTTTTGCCTTGACTGCCACAGATCCTTGGTGTTAACATGATAACTTGAACAATATTCAGTATAGATTTTTTTATGTTTTGCATAGATCATTTGATTTTGAGTGATTTAGCATTTACAGTATTGTATTGCCCCTAGGGGGTGATGACAACCCTGACATTCACAAGCTGTGTGAATGAATTGATAAATCACCTGGATTGTATGTGGGGCGTTATTGTAGGCCTATATGTATTCGAGTATTGGGTAAATTGAAGATTTGGGGTATTCGAGAATATACCCCTAGCCATTTCCTCCAACAACGTAACTTTAGTTAATGCTAAACAGTAAATAAAAAGACAACAAGGAAAAGATTCTGGAGCTTGGTAATGTGCACTTACTGTGGGTTTTCAGCACCATTATCTATCTCAGAGTTTCCGACTCGTATCTCTGCTCCGTTAATTTTCTCTGCACAACAGTCTCCTCTGTTGGTTATTACAATTGAGGTGATTATGTAGGACTCGAGCAGGTCCACTCTCCACCAGGGGTTGTCTTGTACTGCACTGTAGGTGCAGTATGATCGGTTTCCATCGATAGCTTTGTAGGCAACATTCATAACATTCCATTCTCCATAAGAACGTTGAGACTGTTTTGCTCTGCCAAATAAAGCCACATTTTCTGCAAACAAAGGATTGTTATTTTTTTATTTTAACGTGCATTGTGCTTGTTTTTGATTTGTTGTTTTGTCCCATGTGGCAGTGTTGGTCACTGCCACATGGGACCAACACAAAGCTCCATCTAAAGTCAAAACTTTGAGCTGTCAGAACAGGATGCATCTTGCTGTCATGACCTTTTATTTTCCTTTGATTTGAGGTCAATGAGACAAATAGTTCCAGAGATATAGCCAAAAATCAGATTTTTTGTGAATAATGCGCCACCTTTTTGTGAAACCATAAAACTAAAAATCCTGAAATTCGATACAGATCGTCCTCTTGCGGACCTAAACAGGTACACCAAGTATAAAATTCTAATTATGAAAACTGTTTGACTTGTCGCACTCACACAAAGGATATCCAGCGGCGCTGGTTGTGATGAAACCATAATATCCCAGACACTTCGCGTTTGGGGATATAAATATGATAGATATGTTTCAAGAGAAAATAAAGATAATTTTCTCGAACATCTGCAAAAATTCATCTACAGTTGAATGTTGTCTTTGAAAGTAAACTATAGTTGCAATTTGCGTGTTTTGAATAGCATGAAGGCCTCGTTAGTTTATCTATTCCACCTGTGTCTTGTTTAGTTTCCTTGGTACTTATACTTCCTCATTTCTGCCCCTGTTGGTGGATCCTTAGTTGTCCTTAGTTTGCATGTGTTAGAATTGAGCTTTTCAGACTTCTGTGTGACAACAGATCTCTGGAGAGATTCTCCCCGGGTTATAACCTTGTACCATGTCTGTATGTCTTAATGTATTGTCTTGCTTCTTGTTTTAATGTTTAATGTATGTTCAACTTCTTTTAGTCTTCATTATTAAATTTATTTTCTTCTTCAATCTAAAGGAATCAGTCTCCTCGTCCTTGATAGGAAAAATGGCCATTACATGACCTTGTCAAATGTGCCTACATTAGTTTTTGTGCTAACTACCTTTCCAGCATTTATCATCAAAAAGAAAAGAATATATTCCTTAACAGGTGCTTGTAACTTTTTCTATGCATTAGCCAAATTTAATCAAGGCTTTTTAATCTGTAGACCTCAAGAGTACTGGAGTTAGCTTTTTCTTTCTGTCCTACATTTTTACCTCTGTACCAAGGAGCACCTTCAAGGTTTTTTTCGTACCAACCAGAGTCCTTTTGTTTGTTTCTGCTTTTCCAGCAATTTGTTGCACCTGTTCTATTTTCAAAACATGTTTCAACCATCAAATTCAAAATGAGCTCAAGAAACATGTTTGTGCATTTTTTCTAAATAATGTAATATCTTTACCAGATGTTAGGTGTCTGTACAGTCACAAGGTGTGTTGAAAGAGTAAACAACTGATCATTATTGTAAAAATCTTACTCACTAGGTTTGTATTCAGAGTACACTGGCACAAAGAGCAGCAAACAAAGTGTCAATATCTGTTTCATGATTCTGGTTGAAAGAGAAAAGAGAGAAAAATCAGTTGCAGTATTTTAGCCATTTTATGTAATCACAAACAAGTGCTGATGACATTTTTACAATATAAATGACAGAACTTTGCTGTGATTATTTTTAGATTAAGAATGAACTTCTAGCTTTCATCTTTACCTGTTTTAAGTAGATTAACAACAGATCCTCTGATAGGGATTCTAGCTTTGGTATATTTTTTTATCCTAAAAGATTTGATGAAACAAATGAAGAAGTAAATACTTACCCTGCTTCCTTGTTAGGCATAACTAATGTGGAATGCCAACTGAGTGTCATTTTTCATGCTATCCAACCGCATCATGTAGCTTCATCAACTCCACTTGCTTCATATATGCTCAGTTATCACAGAGTTCATGGAAATGTGGAAAGAAGTTCAATGCACTCTGGTCCAAAAACTGTTATTTGACACACTGACTAGCTGATTCTTGTTCAGGAAATCTTAATTTGGTCCTACGAGAGCTGCAGCCATGCAGATTTACAAAATATTTCTGCTCTGACACATATCATGAACTCAAATGAGTCATTGTGAAGAACGTTATAGACTGTTTAATCCATTAAATCTGAGTTATAAAATTAACCAAACATTCTTATCTTTTCCTGAAATTTGTTCATTTCAGTAATATCTGTTTACTTTTCTATATATGACAAACATTTTTAGACACTAGTGCTGTTTTGGTGTCATTTTGTATCTATTTAATTCAATTCAATTTTATTTATATAGCCCAGTATCACAACAAGTTGTCTCAGAGGGCTTCACATGCAGGTAAAGAGA
>JBAMHX010000027.1:4358643-4370928 GCA_037177515.1 Pseudomugil tenellus | reverse complement strand
TATATATATATATGCATTTAACTGCACAATACTGCACACACATTAACTGATAACCACAACAAGCTGCAGTGAAAGAAAACCTGCACAACAAAGAAAAGGACAAACACACAAAGCATCTCATGCATTACACATGACAACATCATCATCATCAGACGCTGGCGGGTGATGATGATGCTGAGAGGGATGAAGAATGGAGGATCCAGCTGCAGAGGGATGATGGGAAGTCTGAGGAAGAGGAGCTGCACAAACACCAAACTCAAAGCTTTGATGTAAATATTCTGACGACTTTTCCACCTTCATTTTATGGAGTCAACATTATAGAGGTGCCATTTCTTCAAGGTGCGATGTGTCTGATGGGAGGAAGAGCTGTTGTTTCCATCAGAGACATACAGAGAATCTGATTCTACCTGGTCGGACGCAACACGCTGAGAGGAATCCAGGTTTATTGGTGGACATTTAAAGGCTGATTACAACCACATCGTCTCCGAAACTTGAGCAGGATAATGATTTCCTGCTTATATAATGTTTAAAAGTTGTCCAGTGGATTTCTTGCAAATATTTACACAAAGTTTTAAAAGTCAAATTGTTTAATTATGACATTAAATTATTATTTTATTCTTATTGGTGCTCAGAACAAACACGCAAGATGAGTCACATGACCCAGGAATCCTCTGTTTCTTGTATGTTGTGTATTCTACACAACAAAACTATCTTTAATCCATCAGAAATACTGAATTAAATATTTCCTTTCACATATACAAGAAGATTTTATTTATGGAAGTTTTTTGCAAGCACACGTTTCCATAGAAACCAAGCAGATGGTTTGACAGCAACCAATTGTTTCCTCTTTACGCCCTATTTAACTGATATATTTCAGTCTTCATTAGCTTCTATTTAAATCCAGATCTATGGAGAAAGATTAGTGTTATAAAGTGGAGCTCTGATGGACATGATTCGTGTACAAATCTACACAATTCACCCTTTTCACATGACTTTATTGCAGTAACATATTACTTGTGATCCCAACAGTCTGACCTTCTCGCAAAATACTTTTTTTTCTTTTTGTTTTTAATGACCAAAAACAAACAAACAAAAAGATATTTCACAACATTTTAAGATTTTCAGTGTAGTTGAGATGTTTACTTTTATAATAGTAATAGTGGGTTTTCCATATGACACTGGTTCACTTCTTACAGGCCTATATCACCGTGGTTACGGACGGTCAACAGCTAACCAGCTAACCATAACCTGTTCAGGAGCAGGTTATGTTCTAGATAAAAGAACGATGAGTAAAAAAAGCATCACTTCCTGACCAATTAGTTGTACCAAATGCTGACGGATGACGAGGGAGCTATCAAGAAAAACATTTAGAGGTAGACGCATTCTTTTGATGAAGGAATAAAGCGCTGAGGTTACCTGGACGAGTCAGCCCAGGAGTCTGTTTCACAAAGCAGGTTTATGAGTTAGTTAAGCCCGTTTCACGAAGAAGGTTAAGTGTAACTCAGTCAGTTGCTATGGTAACGGTGTCTCTGAACCTAACCTGGTCAGGAGCAGGTTTTATTTCAGTCTCAGAAGTACGTCTGCGTAATTTCCTTGGATTAAAATCCCACTCGCTTTGTCAGTCTCTTCTTTTGGTGAATGTTTGTTGATGAAGAGGATGTGCTTCTTCGCAGGTAGTTAGGTATTCACACCAAGGTCATGATTAGGCACCGATTAGGTGTTTTTCATTCCCGGAAACGTATTTATTGGAGCGTTTCCGGTTTTCACTGCAGACTCTAAAATATATTCATGCTCTCATCAAGCCGTACATCACCAATAAAACAAAACACGCTTTAACCTTTTAATTCTATTTTTAACTTCATCATAAGTATTTGCCGAGTTCTTTCTCCCCTTCGGATTGCGTCTAGAAGATGCATTTTTAATTTCATTTCATTTTTGTTTAGATCGATTTATTTTTTTTATCCAGATTTCATTATTTTAGTTTATGTTTATGGCTGCTGCAGCAACTCATGAGGAACTTCCAGATGCTCGCATGGTGTCAGGATCAGTCTAGACTCCCAAACGGTTCCTATGAGTTCCCGTTTCGCCAACATGGCGGTGGACATGGATGGCTGCCAGACATCACCACGAGCACAGAGCAGGATGCAGGTTAGCACAGGCGGTCATGGTGAGGAGGGGGGGTGAGATTCTACCGCGGGGTTGAACTCACCTTGTGCAGGGTTGCCGTAAGTAGCAGGACCGGTGCCAGGGGGGGCCGTAGAGACAGGAAGCTGGGGAGGGGGTGGGGGAACAGGCGGGATCTCTAAAGGGGGATTGGAGGCCTGTGGGGGGCCATCTAGGGCAGCAGATGGAGGCCCTGGGGTTGTGGCAGTGTTGGGGGGAGGTTTAGCTGGGTTGGATGGAACGGGGGCTGAACCTGACGGGTGGAGTGTAGGAGTTAAAGGTGAGGAAGAAGAAAAGAGGTGAGGGAGGGGGGGTCAAGACAAAAAGATCAGACAGAGAAAGGAAGAAAGATCCGGAACTCTGCTCGCTACGCGGGAATCCCGGAAACCCAGATTAGTCAAGTTAGTGTTCGGCCGTCGGCTCAGAGGCAGACAGCTGGTGTTACCTGGGAATGCTGTGGGTGGGGCCGGGGTCGGCACGGCGATAGGCACGCCCACACTGCCGCTGCCGCTGTTCTCTCTGCTGCTGCTGCGACTGCTGCTGGGGTGGCTTCCTCCGCTGCTCCCGCTGCTGGTGGCGAGGTGGCAAAACACGTCAGACACACTCAAACGCACTTCATCATCGCAAAAAAAGCGTTCGAGGAAATCATTACGGAGCGACTCGAGAATTTCCGCTTCCATCCGAGTGGAGATTCAGACGGCTGTTTGAGGCGAACGGAGAAGCTGCAGCGTGTCGATTTTCTGCGTCAGCTTCACTTTTTTTTTTTTAAATTAAAAACAGGAAAACATAAGAGATCGGCAGGTTGTGTCAAAATGTATCCGTTTTTAAGTTGTCTCTATATTTAGCTTCCAAATCCATATATTCCTGAGCTAACAAACGTTAGCAAAACAAACCATTTAAACACAACAAGCTTTCATAAACAGTTCAGATACGCAACTTTCATCTTATTAATGTCTTTTTTCTGGTTTCTTACTGACTTGTTTCTTAATGAGGCACCCTCGAGAGCATTAATGTGTTAGCGTGAGCTGTATGCCTGTGAAATGACTACGTCACAGTGACAAAAAGAAAAGCAGCCGGCAGCCCGAATAAAGACACACGACACAGGTAACGCTGTGGCGACATAAAACAGAGACACAGATATGACACGGTGTGAAAGCAGGAAGCGTCGGGACACATGGGAAAGACTTTCTGTTGACAAAGAGCGCATGGCTGAGATGAGGAGGATGAGCTGTGGATGAAGAGCTGCAGATAAACACTAGTGCTGAGAGGAGTCGGGATATTTATCCTGTCTGCTTACGAACAGATGTAACGCAAAGACGGAAGCGTTCGTGTTGTTTTTGTCCTCCTTGAACTCCCATCTTCCTGCTTATGGTAGAAGGAATATCTGTGGTCTCACAGTCTGGGGCCGTTTCCATGGGAACCTGAATCTTGCTAAGCTGAAAGCGGCTCTGAATCTACCCGATGGTTGTGTTTCTGCTTTCTCTGAGAGCAAAAGCTGCTAACTAACGTGATTAAAACTCATTTTAAAAGAAAGGATTAAGAAAGGGCTTAAACTCTTAAAGGAGAGCCGTTTGAGAGAAGAAGAGGAGGAGCTTGTTTAAGAAGTGTAGAGAGGCATGCTGGGAAACGGGAGGGGGAGGGGGTACCTGTACGTGCGGTTCCTCTGATTAACTGATGCAGTGCGTGCAGGGCTCTGCTGGGGTTGCGCCATGTTGCGCGTCGGGCTCGAGACGTAGTCGTTAGGGACAACGGGCGGACGCACCGGCTCAAGCGTCCTATAGGGGGAGTTGCGCCTGCGAGAGGATCAGGAGGAGTCCAAAGGGGGGGAGAAAGGGGGGCATCCATAGAAAAGTGTAGGGGGAGGAAGGGGGGAAGAGGAGGAGAGCAAGAAACAAACAAGTGCAAACTTAAAAAAATGGGGTATGACAGGTGAACATCGGGGCTGGCTGGGGTCCACAGGTGATGTTGGGTGGGGGGCGGGGGGGGACCACAATGCTGCTGCTGGCTGGAATAACAACTCCATGACATACACACTAACATTCCCGCTGCTCACACACTTCCAGTGGATACATGTCACTAAAGAGGCGGTAAGCTAGCCTGGATCATCCTAAAGATGTAGCATGGTAAGCTAATCGTCAAGCTAACACACAACACCTCCTCTCACTGCGCTGCCGGCTCGCATCAGCTGCTCCTTAAAGGTTTTGTGTCCTTTCTGTCGTGGTAATAACAGGACATCTTGTTTTCTTGAGTTGTTTGATGAACCTCAGGCATCAATCAGAGTGCTCTCACATCCTGATGGGGTAGCTGAGCTAAAAGCTAATCAGAACCGGGGTATCGGAGAAAAAAAAACATTTAAAAAGAACTCTAACTTTTAATTTCACAGCTTTTTCAGACACTGTTGTATTTTTTATAATTGCTGTTTACATGTAGGAAAGGAGAATAGATGAGCAGTCTGTCTACAGATCAGCATATATGTCCTTTGGGAGACGGAGGATGAAGTTTCCCCAGTTAACTGATGGAAGTTAAGCCTCTTAAGCATGGATACTCTGAAACCAGCACTTTGTAAATGTTTTATTTATTTATAATGTTTTATGTTTTACTTTAAGTACTTCTGGTAAGACTTCATTGTACAGGCATACATGGGACATGCCAGTTTAATCCCAGTCTGACAGATTTAATAGGAAACTCCACCAGGATGTGCACTGGGATCCAGTGTGGTGATATTTCTGGGTTGGAGGAAATTAACTGGGTTTGGTTGTAATAGAAAGAAGTGGGAATAATTAACTTCCTCTATTGATATTATTTTTTTTAATAAAAAACTGTCAACTGATTTTTGTTAGCTGTAACTCATCAACAGTTATAATCATACAAAAACACATCAGGAGAATTTATTTACATGTTTTTAACATTAAGTTTTATATAGAAAAGTATCCAAATTAGATTTTGCCTCTTACAAACGCACTTTATATTTATTATCAATGTTATGGAGCCAGTTGGCGCTCTTACAGTTAATTGTCTTCATAATATTCACCCAAAAATGACTGATTGGAAGATATGATGTGGACAATTTTTTAAAAAATTTAATAATAATCAAAATTACACAGGTGCCACTATTTTATACGTAAGCAAAGTTTTTTTTTTTTTACATTTAATAAGTTGTAAATGGAAATAAATAAACTTTTGGTGAGCAATCAAATGTGACCAAGCTTAGATGAAAATCTCTTCAATATGAAAGTATTACTAAATAATTTTCATATGACTTTTTAATAATAAATAAATAAGCGTATATTAACTTATTAGAAGTCCTCTGATGACATTCTCTGTGTTTAGCATGAATAAAACACAAATAGTTCCCCCTGATGTTCACTGATCTAGGCCTGGAAAGATGTGCTGCCATGTCACATTCCCCAGCTGACCCGTCTCTGAGCACTGTTGCTATGGCAATACGTTGCTATGAAGAATATGGGGCAGCCAGGAGTGGGCGAGCTGAGCCAAACACACAACTGAAAGTAAAATTTGAAAAAGAAAAAACAAAAGGAGGAGGTTGAGTGACTTAAAGAAACTGATGAAAATAAAATGGGAGAATGAGGTCTGCACGGAGCCACAGGCTGTCGTGCATCATGGAGGGCAGGAGCTGTGGTTGATTGACATGCGTCTTGGAGGGACGGCTGTGCACACACCTGTGAGGGTCAATATGAAGGTAGGGACACACTCCCTCACTGACAATGAGAGTCAACACACACCAATTTAACACAAACAGCACTTCACAAACAGGAAGGTCCATTAGTTGACAACATCACCAACATGTATGAGCGTCTGTGGGATAAAGATACCTACAACGGTCAGACACATAACAAAAAACACACAATTTTACATGAACACTATCACAATATGAGAGCGAGGGGGACCACACGGTGTCAGGATAGCTGCTGTTGGACGGCGAGAGTGAAACGAGAGTTTTTCTGAAACTCGTTCATGTTGGTTCATATCTGCACAACACTGAGTCCATTTTATATGCAAAATAAAAATGAAAACATGTTTTTAATCACTAGGAAAAAAATGGTAAAAAATAAAATACACAAATAAGTATTAAATAAAAAGAACGCAACAAAAAAAACTAAATCAATATAAAGCATTAAATTAATCAAATCTAAATGAAAGCTCAAAAACAAAAAAATGAAATATTAAAATAAATAAAAGAAATAATAAAAAGAAAAATACTATAATAAAATCTGAAATGTTAAAAGCAGGAAAAAGTCCAATAAAAATTCAAACGAAAAAGTAACAAAATTAAGTGAAATACAAATAAAAACAAACAAAAGAATAACTAATTTAATTTTTTTCCTCTGTGACATTGTCTCTTGTTATTTCAACTATTTCCTCAAATATTTTAATGACAGGACAGTGAGATTTATGACAGTTTTGTGCTTTGTAATAAACCTCATAAATACAAAATAACCAATTAAAAAACCCACAAAGCTGAGATAAATAATAATTTACTATTAATTGGATGTGGAGGAAAGGTTCCTCTGAATCTTCCTGTTACCAATCTAAACAACTGCTGGTGTAAAAAGACTAAAACAAGCCAATGATGTCAACCAAGCTTGTGTGTTAATGATTAAATTTGAGATCCTTGACATTAATTGGATGGGTTTAAAGAGGCTCATTGTGCCTTTACAGTGAAGTTAAAATCTCAGAATTGAGTATTTTCCCTCCACGGTTAACGCTGAAAATCTCTTTCAGCAGAACAAATGACAGAGCTGTAACCCCTAGCAACACTCAGATAAATCATCTTTTTTAAAAATGATCAAATGAACTGACGATATTTTAAAGTTAAGCCAGATCTGTGCTTTAAAGTCTGTTAATGTCCAAACAGACCACAATTTGGTCCTTTTATTGCATAAACCTGGATAAAAAAAATAAAAGAACGCATAAAAAATACACTTTAAATATTCTTCACTCTATCAGATTCACTTTATGTCAATAATCAAATAAAAATGCCAGATGAAAAGCATACAGGGCTCATAATTATCCTCAAAATCTCCACACATACAAAGAGAAACCAGGTTTAGAAGCTGCTTGAAACCAACCCAGACCACCAATGTGATGTGAAGCAGCACCGAGGAAGAAAAAACCTTCTGGGATGATGATGATGAAAGCGGGAGCAACCAGGCTCATGTGAACGGCCTGCAGTCGCTTTCCCACAGCTATAAACGCACTCTCAGCCTCAGACGGACACAACTATTCTCATCCGCGCGCCCATCTGGACACGCACTGCTACAGCTTACATACCCAAGGGTCCCTTTGCCCGTCATGGGCGGGCTGGGGGGCTTCTGTGTTGGGGGGTTGGTGCGAGGGAGTGGGCCTCCTCCGGCCTTCATGTTTTGTGCGCTGGCCTGTGGGCAGAAAGATGCAGAATGATTCCAGCCGCTAGTTAGCTTAGCATAAACTGTAACTACTCAGAATGCATTTATTGACAATTTATTTGATTTGAACCAAACAAGTCATAGTTCATACTATTTTCTGGAAACAAAAGAATAGTGATAACATTAAAATTTACATTAACAATGAAGAAATAAAGAGAGTTTCATCATTATGTAGGGGTCTGGATTAAAGATAGACTGTTGGAAAGAACAGATTGGACATGTTTGCAAAAAGATTTCTAAATCTATTGGAATTATAAGTAAGATTAGAAATTTTGTTCATTATAAATGTTTTTTTTATTTTATATCAGTTAAATTTTTCCATATTTAACTTATTGCAGTATTTTCTGGGGAGGTACTTTTACCACTAAAAAAATATATTTATTCAGAAAAAGTTTGTTAGAAGAGTTATTTCCTCCAAACTAGATGCACCAAGTGCACCTTTATTCTTTAGGTTACAACTTTTAAATATTTTTTATATAAACAGTCTTTTAACTTGTATAATTGTGTTTAGAGAACTGCATGATCCAGATTGGCCCTCTTATATTGTTTTGACAATTCTCAATGTCACAATTATCCTACAAGGCTGAAAATCTGCATCTACCTTCATATAAAACCACTCATGATCAATTCTCAATGAAATATCATGGTGCTCACGTATGGAACACTCATATTGATCTAGTAAATCTTTCATTTTCATTGTCTGTATACAACAAAAAAACTACAATTTAGACTGATGTCAGGATATTAGCTTTGATTAAACTTAACTTAAATAGGACAATCTAATATGTTTTTCGATTTATATTGGGTTGGATTGTTTTAAAAGTTATTATTGTTAGTTCTTCTTCTTCTTAATAATAATAATAATATAGTTATTGTTTTGGGGTTTTTTGTTAATGTTAATATTACTTTTTTATTAAATTATTTGTTTGTTTAGTCAATGTTACTGTTTTTCTGGGTGTGGTTTTTCATTTAAGCCTATATATTTAACCGTCTAAATGCTTCTAAAAAAAAAGCTCTTACAGTTAAATTTTTCATTTAAATCACCAGATAAAAGCAATTTATCAGTAAATAAAAAGAAAAGGGAGATGAAAACAAATCAAACCGCTTTGCAGAAAAAGTGAACAACAAACGGTCCCAACTTTCAGATATCTTACCTTAAACCTTTGCAACCACTAGGGTTGACAAATATAAAATGTGGCGAGCACAAAGAGAGAAAAAGAGAAGAAAATCAGGTAGTTAGTGTTTGAAAGAGGAGAAAAAAGTGTTTATTCATTGTTCAGACGTGATCTTTGTGACTTTTGTAAAGCTGAAATTTATCCAGGAAGTCAGAGTGAACCGCTCTATATGTTGTAACATAACATAACAACAGGACAGAAACCTGTTTCCAACAGCAGGTGACTCATTTTCATTTCAGTTTCCTGGTGAGAAGTCTGACTCATTGATTATTTTCTTACATTACACGACTCTGAAACCCAAGAGATCCCATGTGTTTGACCTCTACTAGTCCTCTCTATTAGTGTTTCTCCACCACGCAGCACAAAGACGTCCCCGTTTATGAAAGACACACTTCTTCCAGACTATCTTGAGAACACGTCTAACCTTTTCCTTTTGCATGTGAAGCCTTAAAATAAAGCACTTGTGACTGTTAATCACAAGGAGCAGATTATTAGAAGGATTTCCGCTGCTGGTTTAAAGTTTAGAGGCCTGAAGAAGTGAAAGCAAACTGGATTTTGTTTAAAAGAAGAAAAAAAAACGTAATAGTCTTTAATTGTAAAGTAGGAGGTAAAGAAGCACCTTGACTCCGTGACCCATGTCGTCCAGCAGGCTGTAGTCGATGGGCTTGCGGATGTAACGTACAGGCCTCTCTGGATTTGCAGGCGCAATTATCTTGTGTGTGCGGGATGTGTTCTTGTTGGTGGTGAGTATACCGATCTCCCGCCGCGCCACCTTTTCTTTATGGATGTCCACCGTCTGAGGATGTGAAACACATTGAAAAATTAAATCTGAAATCTTTCCTGCATGTAAAGAGAAAAAAAACCCTGCTTTTTCTGCCTGGCGGGTGTTTTTTAACCTGTTTCGGCTTCCCCACCTGTGAGATGTGGTTGATGGAGGACTCCATGCGGCGGAGCTGCGAAGCCTGGATATCGAGCATCTGCAGCACATTGTTGGCCAGCGTGTTTATCAGGTAGGCCACGCTGGCGAGAGACTGGGTGGTGTAGTTCTTGGTCTCCTCCAGAGCCCTCTGCTTATCTGGAGACTGAAGCACACACAGCAGGAGGATGAAGCGAAACAATGCTGAAGTTAACATACATTTATGCATTTCTAAAGAAAATGGACGCCTTATACGCGTTTATTACAGATCTCATGACCCAGACAGCCACAATATCACAATATCATAGGAGTGTGTGTCACAAGAATCTGGCGATACGATGTGTATTATAATACAGGCGATATATTGCGATTGCAATTTTTCTTTACTAGAATTTAATAGTAAGAAAACTCAATCGAGTAAATGCTGAATACGGAATAAGAAATAGAAGGGGGGGGGTCTATTTTTTTTAAATAGACTCCCCTCGTTTTATTTTAAAAACATTCTTTGTGTTCAAGATGAAGAAATTAAAATCTGCCTCAAAACGCTCGTAAAAGTTTGATACAGTTGTTTTGCATATCGATATTGTTTCCTAAAAACTTTTGCAATATATTGATATTTTCTTACAGTCCTACAAAATCATCCATCTGCAAAACATCTGCAGCTAATCAGGACTTTATGGCAGAGCCCATCGTGTGACACCTGGATTGAACGTACAGTAGGGCTGCGCCATACGGCCTAAAAATAAAATCTCAGATTTTTTCAAATCAAATTTTAAATCTATCGTTTTTCCCCCTTCTGTCAAAAAATAAAAATAAAATAAAACGACAAAATTATTCTTTTTCAAAAAGGCTTTTTAGTTTTAGACCACGTCCATGATGGCGTTCCATCTTACCAGTCTCCTCTTAGGGGACAGAGTGAAAATAATTTCATGGTGGGATTTTCTAGGTGGTTGCTGTGTCGTAAATTTCACAATTTCTCCGACTTCACTGAGTGCCTCTCGTTCAGGTGTTGAAACAAATGTGTTGTGCTCCCTTTGGTAGAAACAGCCGTTAAACAGATGTTGCAATTTATTTATTACTCCAACTCCGTATTTCCAAAACCAGTTCCAAATAATAAAGGAAACTGGTCTTTATTGGGAACAAGCTAATTTTTGCTGCCATGTTGATGTGTTTATGAGAATTTGTGAGAAATCAGCAGGAGTACGCTGATGCTACTATGATGTAAGAAAGCCCAAAAAGTGCTGTGGAGGCAAAAAAAATTTTAAAAAATCTTGACTTTCCTAAAAATAAATCTTTCTATACTAAAAATTCGAATTAATTAATAAAATTGATTAATTGCCCAGCCCTAACATACATCACTCGCTACTATTTGACTTCTTGTTACACAACAGAATACATTCAGACACACAGACATGATAAAGAAAACTTTGATAAAGCATCCTATGACCAGAAACAGAAAAGTGAGCTAACTCCTGTCAGCTAAGAAAAACAACGCTAACATTTCACACAGACTCACTAAAACTGGGCAATAGAAGACGGAAAAACACTTCTAGTCTCCATGACTCATCATGAAAACATCCAACCCGTCTTGTATCAGTGGTCTATCATAAGGAAATGATATTCTGATATCCACCTCGCCTCATGCACTCAATTTTGGCCTCGATCCAATCCTTGAGTTTTCCTTAGCTAAGCTATTTATTATGAATTGGCTCAAATGGACGTGTTTGTAATGTGCCCAGAGATGACACTGTCGCTATAGAAAAACAGCTGAACTGAATGAAATTACTCTGCTGGCACGCTTCGTGCCTCTTATGGCCCTTTTCCAGCAACACTGATAAACCATACTCCCATTTCAGCCAACACCACTACTTGGTTTCAATCAGTTGATTGTGGGCGAGGTCGCCGTAGCACAGCGGCTCATACGTGTCGCAAATTATATGGTTGAGACACACATGACAACAATGGAGGCCATGGAGGTGATGCTTTACCTGCATGGCTGGTAATCAGGACAAGATTCATCAGGAGTCGTCACATGACTCATCTTGTGATGTCGAATTGTGGTCAACAGTGTCCTGAAACCTGAACGTGTCGCATTTTCAGATCGACTACGCAACTTCAGAACCCCAAACGGATTAAAAATATGTCTAATCGGCTGGAAGATCCCACCTACAGACCAGGAGGAGTGATGCCGGGCTGGGCTTTGTAGGTACAATCCAGATGCTGCTGCTAGAGCTTTAGCTAGAACTGAAAGATCTGAACACATCACACCAGTTTTAACATCTTTACACTGGTTTCCAGTCAGTCACAGGATAGATTATAAAACCCCGCTGATTGTTTATAAATACCAGAACTGTTTAGGACCAGAATACATCTGTGATATCTTCAGAGAATATAAACCAATCAGAGCTCTTAGATCCAAAGACTCAGATCAACTAGTCCTGTAATGCTTTTAATGTTTTTATTTAAAGCTGTTTGAACTGTGTTTACATGAAAGGTGCTTAATAAACTTGCCTTGCTTTACAATTGGAAAAGAGCGATTATAAACATGACATGGTTTAATATTAAAGAAACATATTTTACACATGTACACACACACATATATATA